>JAQFVV010006331.1:1361047-1926943 GCA_028023455.1 Epiperipatus broadwayi
TGTTTTTATATATAATTATTCAAACAAGATTAAAATAAAAGATTAGCATTAAAAACTTTTCTTTAAAAATTAAAAATGAAATTAAAAATATCATCTAAACTCTCTTATATATTAAATCATACAGATATTAATTATTAAAATAAAATTTTTATTAAAGAAAAGAGTATTTTTAAAACTAAATTTTTAAAAAAGGTTGGAATAAAATTATATCTCTAAATCTAATATTTAAATGTAATATTTTTGATTTGGAAAACAGGGTAATTAATTAGAAATGGAAATGATCGTTAATTAATTAATTAATATGTGGCATTAAATGTAAAAACACATATCAAGATAAGAAAACAATAGGCTTTATTGTGGTAGAAGAGTCTATAGATGGGATCAAAAGGATCATCTCATCGGTAGCCCGTAATGTAAATTCAATCCCGACTTAAGTAATATAAAAGGACAAGTTTAGAAATTATTGGTTAATTGATGACTGGAAATTGATTGATTATTGACATTATAACAGCTGGGTATTGGTAACTGGGGGATTGAAAAAGGCACAGCTTCAATCCCCTTGAGTTCTGCTGAAAAGAGAAAAAAATGGGCCATCGTTTATACGGCGGGATAACCTACACGAAAAACAAAATCTCCAAAGGTAATAAATAAATCAACCGGATAATAATCTTAGACGTAGGAATTCAGACAGCAGCTGAGAATATAATAGGATGAACTATTTCAATAACGTGAACTTTAAATTTACAGAACGAAGTAAATTAAAACTTTCGTATTTAAAATAGTTTTAATATTATTCTATCTGACCAACAATATTTATTAATTGAGTTATAATTTTATTTAATGTATTTAATTTTTTGGTCATTCCCATTTATTTATTTATTATTTAATTTTTGTTCTTTAGAGAAAGTTGTTATGAAGTTTCTGTTTTCAGGTCATCGGTATGAAAAAATGTTAAACTTGAGTGAATGAATGGATGTATCGATTTGTAAAAGATATATTAAGGGAGGGTAATCTTGGGTTGTTCATTTGTGGTTGAATTGGTTCAATGGATTGGATATATTTATTGCATGTCAATTAGTAGGTGTAAGCACTGAGATCATCAGGCGGATTGCATAAAATACGCCCACACGCCCTCTGTTTACCTATGGATGGGTTTGCCAAGTCAGCCAGAAGACATAGCCCATTTCCTATGGAGTTTTTAGTTTGATGATCTACTTGCCACAGATGTCACATTCCTGTGGGTGGAAGTCTGTGTGTTTTTCTTTCTGCATATTGTTCAGATGTACATTCCTGACAATATAATTGTGTTGTAAATATCATGCTACATTGAATACATGAATGTATCAGATGGATTAGCGCCGATTGATTACGAAATGTGTTGCCTAGGGTTAAATAGGGATAGAATATTTTATTTTAAGATGCAAATCTATATAGTATATTCAGACTCAGTCCTATAAAACTATTAAATTTAAGTTGTTTATAGGCATTTTCCAATTATTGTCGGTTAAATATGTTTGCGTTTTCATATTTGATCAAAATATATAGACATTAAACCAAATTACTGATATACGGTGAAGTATCTAAAAGTATTTGACCGGATGTCTTTTTAAGTTATTGGTGCGATGCAGGAGTATCTTCGATGAATACTAGAGGTTTCTTATATTTCCCTCTGCAATTGTCAGTAATCAATAACTTTGTATTTTGATCGTTTATGTTTACTTTGAAATGTTTTTGACCGTTGAAATCTATATAACGATCTATAGCAACATATTAAACAGGTTTATAAACCCATCTTATCACGAACTTGATTAAAATGTAAATTTATAATATAATAGTAACTCAATATAAATTAAAGTAAAATCAAGGTTAAAAATAATGTTAAGAGAAGTGATTTAAAATGTAAATCACTAAAATAATTTTAAACCTTATATATATATGCATAAATAAATCTGTTTGTATGATAATTATGATGACTTACTTTATTCTTTTATATACTAGTAAATGATATTGACAAATCTCTGCTATTCCACTGAGCTAGTGACAATGAGCTAACGATCTAAATATGTAAATAAGAGTGATCTATTAAAGCGCGTATCTGCCTACTTTATAAATTTTTCTAGCTCAAATGCCTAGATGGCGCCTTGGTAGTGCGGTGCGGTCGCACGATCACGATCTCCGCCGTTTGGATCATTATAATTGGCGTCCAAGTGTGGCCTTACCTCAGAGATTGACCTGAGAAGAGAATTAATGCTGAAATTTCAGTCTTTAATAAACCACAAATACCCTGAGCAAATTTTATCAAAATGAATGTTTTATCACTTACATAAGTGGGATATTTTTAAATTTTATAAAAGCTTTCTTAGCAGAAATTAGCATATATATTAAATAAAGAAGATATAAAAAATTTTTAAAAACTAATTTTTGTTAAAAAAAAAAAAAAGTCAAAAGGTTGCAATAAATATGTTTTTTGTTGTTGTTGATATATATTATGACTGCTTATTATGAGGCGCACAGCCCGTCAAGTTTATGATCGAAATGTGGTGCCTTACGATGAGTACCTTTGGGAATTACTTCAGTGTAACCTATTTAAAGCATTTTAATCAGTCATAAATAAGTTGGTGGTATTTGTAATTGTGCTGCAAATATACGTATAAATCCATTATCTTGGAACATATTTATCTCAATGCAACCTTCCTAAATAAGTTAAATAATTTGTTTGTCATGCCATAAGTAGAAATCAAAATGGATAAAATAAAATAGAATTCTAGGGGGGAGTGTTAATGAAATGGTCGCCAAGGTAGGCGATGGTCAGCATTTTCTTTTTCTTTTTGTATATAGTTTTTTTGTAAAATTATTAACTTGAGAATGTTTGTAAATTTTATTATGCGTATTACTAACCCTAGTAAAATATTTTTTTTTTTTTGATCATTTTTTTTTTTAAGTAACTTTACTGATATATAACGAGCACAGGCGTTAAATTTACATTATTTTTATATATAATTATTAAACAAGTTAAAATAAAAAGTTCGCATTTAAAAACTTTCTTTAAAAATTAAAAATTGAAAATTAAAATATATCATCGTAAACTCTTATATATTAAATCGCACAGATAATAAAGTTATTAAAATAAAATTTTTGTTAAAGAAAAAATATTTTAAACTAGAATTTTAAAAAATTTGGAGATAAAATTATATCTCTAAATCTGTTAAAATATATTTTTTGATTTGGAAAACAGGGTAATTAATTAGAGTTCGAAATGATCGTTAATTGATTAAATGTAAACCAATATGCGGCATTTAAATGTAAAAACACATGTCAGATAAGAAAACAATGAAGCTGTTGTGAAATAAGAAGAAATCCCTATGGAATGGGACCTCATGAGATCATCTCATCGATGGCGTAATGTAAATTCAATCATGCATTAATATAAAAAGGACAAGTTTGGAGGTATTGGTTAGTGAGTGACTGGAAATTGATTGATTACGATCACATGTAAAACAGCCAGGTGTTAAATAGTGATTGAAAAAGACGATACGCTTCAATCCTCTGAGGTTCTAGTAAAGAAGAAAACAAGCATTACCGCTTATATACAATGAGGATCTTTAATCAAAAATGTGCTAGGAAAAACAAAATCAAAGGATAAAATAAAATAAATCAACTTGATGACACACTAGACCTCTTGACGAATCGGAATCTTATTTTAAACGTCGATAATGATAATGAGATGAACCATTTCAATAACCGTAAGAACTTTTCTAAAATTATAATAAAAAGTAAAAATTTAAAACTTTTCAAGATTTGTTGAAAATGATTTTAATATTATTCTATCTGACCGCTAATACCTTTACACTACAATTTTATTTCAATGTATTTAATTTTGTAGAATCATCATTTCCATTTATATTAGTTTGTTTATTTAATTTTGTTCTTTAAGTTGTTAACGTTCGTTACATTGTTTTTTTTTATATATATTATTAAACAAGTTAAAATAAAACAGTTCTCATTTAAAAACTTTCTTTAAAAATTGAAATTAAAATATCGTCTTAAACTCTTATATATTAAGTCGCACAGATAATGAAAAATTATTAAAATAAAATTTTTATTAAAGAAAAGGTATTTTTAAAACTAAATTTTAAAAAGATTTGGAGATAAAATTATATCTCTAAATCTGTCTTTAAATATATTTTTGATTTGGAAAACAGGGTAATTAATTAGAAATGGAAATGATTGTTAATTGGTTAAATGTAAACCAGCCTTGGGCATTTAAATGTAAAAACCCCCCCCTGTCAGATAAGAAAACAATAAAAACTGTTAGCAAATAAGAAGAAATCCCTATGGAATCGGACCTCAACGAAAAGGATCATCTCATCGATGACGTAATGTAAATTCAATCCTTCACATTAATATAAAAGGAAAATTTTGGAAATTATTAATCAGTGACTAGTGACTGGAAATTGATTGATTATTGACGATGTAACAGCTAGGTGTTAGCGCTGTGCGGATTGAAAAATCCCCACAGCTTCAATCCCTTCAGTTCTGCTAAGAAAGAAAAAAAATGGGCCATCGTTTATACAATGAGGACCAACTACACGAAAAACAAAATCTCCAAAGGATAAATAAATAAATCAACCGGATAATAATCTTGGACGACGTGGGGAATTCACGTTTAAACGGCTAGGAATATAATAGGATGAACTATTTCAATAACCGTAAGAACTTTAGAAAATTTATGAACAGTAAATTAAAAAACTTTTCATATTTAAATGATTTTAATATTATTCTATCGACCAACAATATTTATTAATTGGTTATAATTTTATTTAATGTATTTAATTTGTAAAATCATTTCCATTTATTTATTTATTTATTTAATTTTGTTCTTTAAGTTGTTATGATTTCTGTTTTCCGTTAAATAAATTATAAAAAAATGTTAAACTTGAGTCGGGCGTGAATGGCTGTATCGATTTGTAAAGATAATTAAGGAGGGTAATCTTGGGTTGTTCATTTCGTGGTTGAATTGGTTCAATGGATTGGATATATTTATGTAATTAGTAGGTGTAAGCATGAGATCCGCTACGGGCAGGATTATAAAATATGCCACACACCCTCTGTTTGCCTATGGATGGGTTTGTAAGTCGGCAGAAGACCGCAGCCCATTCCTATGGAGTTTTTAGTTTATTGATCTACTTGCCCACAGATGTCACATTCCTGTGGGTGGAGAGTCAATGTCGTTTTTCTTTCTTCATATTGTTCAGATGTACATTCCTGACAATATAATTGTGGAAGAGCATCATGCTACATTGAATACATGAATGTATCAGATGGATTGGCGCCGGTTGATTGCGAAATGTGTTGCCTAGGGTTAAATAGGGATAGAATATTTTATTTTCGAATGCAAATCTATATAGTATATTCAGGCTCGATCCTTAAAACTATTAAATTTAAGTTGTTTATAGACGCTTGCATAGATTGGCTATCGGTTAAATATGTTTGCGTTTTCATATTTGATCAAAATATATAGACATTACAACAAATACTGATACCTACGGTGAGTATCTAAAAGGTATTTATTCGGATGTCTTTTAAGTTATTGGTTATCGATGCAGGTATCTTACGATGAATACTAGAGGGTTTCTTATATTTCCCTCTGCAATTGTCAGTAATCAATAACTTTTGTATTTTGGTCGTTTATGTTTACTTTGAAATGTTTTTGACCGTTGAAATCTATGTAACCGATCTATAGCAACATATTAAACAGGTTATAATAAGCCCATCTGTGCGAACTTGATTAAAAATATAAATTTATAATATAATAGTAACTCAATGTAAATTAAAGTAAAATCAAAGTTAAAAATAATGTTAAATGTTTAAATGTAAATCACTAAAATAATTTTAAACCTTATATATATGTGCATAAATAAATCTGTTTGTATGATAATTACTGGCAGTGGCTTACTTTATTCTTTTATATACTAGTAAATGATATTATTAAATCTCTGCTATTCCACTGAGCTAGTGACAATGGGCTAACGATCTAAATATGTAAATAAAGTGGAATCCTAACAGCGCGTATCTGCCTACTTTATAAATTTTTCTAGGCTCAAATGCCTAGATGGCACCCTTTGGTAGTGCGGTGTGGTGCGATGTGATCTCCCACTTCGTTTGGATCGTTATAATATATATATATTGTATGTATATGTCCTCATTTCACATGCATGTATATTATTTAATTAAAAAAATTTTTTTCTTTTATATATATAGATTTATGTGTGTAATTATTATTTATTATAGTTTATAAATAGTTAATAAACAAGCAGTTGTAAAGAGAGAAGGTAATAAGAAACAATATTTAATATAGGGATTTATTATATTTTATTAAATAATGTGTTGAAATTATTTAACTATATTTTTATTAAATAAAGCAGATGAGAAAGAAAGTGTAAAACAAAGCGATCAAGATTAGTAGATTAGGATATGAAAATGTACACGTGGGAGTATGAATATTTTAAACATAAAACATTTTTACACAAATCTTTTAATGACTAAGATTCGCAGGCTTTGTTGTTTTTGTATTATCTACATTGTAGATATCTAGAGAGGGAAGTGATTCTTGGAAGGAATAAAAGCAACAATTAATCCTAAGTTTTTATTAATTGCGACAGACCATCAAACTAGTGAAGCTTTGATCTTTATCTCAAGATAAGACTTCCAGGTGGTCCTTTTCTTTGATCAAAGATTTGCAATATAAATGAATTAATATTTACTGAGGCTATAACCTCGACAATATGCATATAAAATTCGATAGTAGGGACCTCTACAGGTGTTTTAACCACAAGCTTACACTATCGAAAAAAACGAATGAACCAATCATTAGAGGGCAGTTTTTTTTAATGTTATTATGGAATAGATGTAAGCTATCAGTTTTTTATGTTATTAGGAAGAGATGTAACAATCAGTTTTTTTCTTTGAGCATTATTATTAGACAGAGATGTAGTGATTGAGTTCATGAAAACCAAGGGAAATGGACAGTTTGCATATTTTTTTTCAAAAGAGAGTGAGCGATTGATTTTTTTTCCCACTCTAAAAATTGAGGAAGGACAAAAATGACTCTTGTTTTGAAGTCAGTATAGATGAAGATGTGCATATATATAAGTAATTCCCAGCAAGATTAAGATAAAAAAGAAATGGAACAAAATTGAATTTCTTAAAAGAAGTTATTTACAATTCTATAAAATGATATTAATATATTTTGCTGTGTATCATACAATGAATTTGCATTGCTAAAGCCACTTCTTCTGCTTCCTAAAATCTGACACATGTGGGTTAACTCACTGATCTATCTGTGGACTTATACCAAAAGTCCTTTATAACCAACTGAATGATCGAGTTTAAAGCCAACCACACAAGCTATTTGAAATGCTTGTTTTCTGCCTCCTGGCCTATTATGGGTTCATTAACATTGAATGGAGGAAGAAGGAGAAAGAAGAGAAAAGAAAAGGAAATTGTATAAAAACCATATATAGCCAAGTTTGAAGCTATGAATCAATTTTGTTAAAATTTTCATCATAGTCATCTAAAGTGTCTACAATGTTTTTTTTGAAATGGTAGAAGCAAGCCAGTCAACGAATTCAGCATTATCAAAAGTATCAAGAATAAATAATTTTAAAATTGTGGAAATAAGCAAGTCAATTAATTCATTTTTTTCTTAAAAGTATCTGCAAGAACTTTTTTTTAAATGGAGCAAATCAACTTATTGAAGCTATATGTGAGACAAGCAGTCTGAAAATTCAAACTTGAGATGTTTGTAAGAAGTGAAAATAATCGAGTATGTATGAAATTTCATTAACAGATCTTTTATTCTTACTTATTAAAAGTAAACCTTAATTTATTGGTCAAAGTATTTTTTTTCTTTTGATAAAGAAACATTAAAGGCTTGTTTATCGATAGTTATTCTCAATATCACGTAACATAACATAAACACAGTTCAAATCTTTAAACTTAAATTTTCATTATTTTTTATTATATATTGTAATATTGAAATGTTTTTTTTTATTGTCCTTCATTTCTTATGATAATGAGTAACCTATAAATATATGCATTTATAATGTTTTTTTATGTTGTTGCAGATTAAAATTGATTTAATGTATTTTATTTTATTTTGTTCAAGGTTGCAAGAATATTTTTTATATATGTGATTTATGTATTCATGTCTAATATAAGGGAACACATATTAAAATATATATGTTGACATATGACAGGGTGTGTGTGCATGTGTAACTGCTTATACAAACATGTCAAAAGAATAGGTTATGCATAATTAGTTAAATATGGTAAAGGTTAGGGTTAGGGTATGTAATAAATAAGGAAAGTCTTCAGTAAGCATTTATAGAATTTTTTTATATTAATTTAAGCCAGCTTATTTTAAAATATCCAAAATGACAAACTTGTATATTAAATTTATTTTGTTATGCATACATAAATTTTTGTATTAGTTCTATATTTAATTAATGTAATAATAAACCATTTATCTAATTAGTAAATTTTATTTAAAAAAATAAAAAGAAAGAAGAATAGTATTAATAATTATAATTATATATATATCTTAATTGGTTTCAGAGTTATTAAAAATATTATGTTTTTCTTGTCTTGATTTTATCGTTTAAATGATCATCATCATCGCTCGCAGATATTAAGAATCATCAGCACTCACAAATATTAAGCAAGCACTGCAAAATGTTAATTAAGCTAGAATATTGATTTACCTTTAAGTATTTAAGGATTATCCTTGATAATGACCAAGTTTTAATAATTATAGGTGTATAATAGACAGCTAAAATTATGTTGTGTCCATGAGTTTTGTTCATCCTTATCCAAGATGGATATCATATTATTGATTAAAACACCATTTAATAATAATACTATACATGAGTAATGATCACCATCATCATTAATTAAATTTTAGCATTAAATCTAATGTTTAACATAATATATTTAGTAAATAGGGGTTTATAGAAAGTAGAATATCATGTGGAGAGAAGTATGATGAACAGTTAATGCATCACTGGTATTATTGCATCCTTGTTTTAACGATAAAAGTATTTGGAATAAATAAATATAAACATGTATAAATGCTAGGGAGTGTTATATTTAAATCTCAGTTTAAAATAGGATAATTTTTAATAAATTCCTATGAGTTTATAAAGATAAATTTATTGTTGTGAGTTCAATATAAAGCTAGGGCTGATATCATCATCATCATCATTATTATCATCATCATTATCATCTTTATATTGTAATAAATAATTAAGTTCAGTAACTAGTTAAATGGCCATCCATATCAATAATGGTCTTCACGGTGCTTGTTTGGAAGCCATTAATAAGATTAAACTTGTCTGTTCATCAATATATGTAAATGAGCTAGTAATATCTATAGGAGTCTTTGATTTATAAATTTTGGTGATATGGGGATCTTATAATTTTATTGACATGAGTAAAATATAAGAATGTCATTTTTTCCATTAGTCATCCAAGTCATGTGTGATAGAAATGTATGGAATGAGTTTGAACTCAGTACATTCTTAACAGATATTTATCTAGTTTTAAAACAATCTAGTGGCGCTCGTGGGAAAACACATGTACTTTGCTAAACTGAAGAAAGAGTGATTTAATTCCTTTCCAACTTAATGATATTAACTTTATATGATAATTTTATACATTGTTATAAATAGCACCAGAGTGTGTGTGTGATCATGAATGGTCTTATATATTTGGAAAGAAGAATAGGAAGGATTCTTTGTTAAAAGAACCTACTATTGGAGATAAGTGAAATGCACTCCAAAGATCTCACTGTGGGTAATTTTATTCAGTTGCTATATTTAATATTATTTTATTTGATGACATTGGCCAGTATGTTTTATTGTTCAAATGACTTCCCCAATATCTAAATATTTTAAATCTTTAATGATAATAGTTTTAATTTTCATTGTTGTTATTTTATATAAAAAAATGAGATAATTTATTTATTGCATTATTAGCGTCACAGAATTAATGTTTAGGATAGTTGCAAATGGGCTATAATGTTATATTTAATTAATTAAAAATAGACACCTAAATACAGCATGATATGCATATATTTTTATTTATATGTTAGCATCATCCTTATTTAATTATAAATTGTATTTTAGTTAACACAGTGAATTCATTTCTCATTTAATTTACTCAGTTACAAATGATGAACTGCTAGAGCATATCATATATCCTGTTTAGTGTTTAGTTATTGAATTATAGCAACTATCATTTTATAACTCATCTATATATTAAACATTACAAAATAGCATCCTTTTTTATTATTACATTAATTTGTATGTTGTTAAAAAGTTTTCTTACTGTTACAAATGACAGATTATTAAGCATATTTTAATAATTTCTATTGCTTCTAAATTTTATTGACTGTTACAAATAGTTTTTCTTTCTATTATTTTATTTTTTGTTTCAAATTGCACCCAATGTGCGGATCGAAATAAGCCAAATAGGGGCATGAAATACACCACTTACCTGAGAGATGTGCAGTATATAATGATGACAGATGTATAGTTTAAAAAAAAATTTTTTTGTGTGGAATTTTATTTTTTATTATTATATACAAATATTTGGGCCTTATGTTTAGATGATGATGATTACTGTTATTGTATTTTTGATGATGATAAATAAATACAGCCATTAAATAGCTTAGTTTCAATTTTAAAATATAAAGATATCACAACTTATAATAAGTGTTAAAGTTAATAGCACTGTTTTTTAAATATTTTGCTTATCAGTGAAATATAGCATTGCTGCCAGATAAGCATGAAAGTATTGATGACATTGAATTGTGGAATAATAGTTTTGTTCATAATTGAAAAGTTTGTGTTATAAAAAATCTATGATTTTGGAAGTTGGATTGGATATTTGATTGTTGGAGTTTGGTTGATTGTATTACAGTTTTGATGATGGATGGAGAGTTTTGTCATTGCCTTGAGGATGTGATGTATTTATGCCACTGGTGTTTGATTTATCTCATTCATTGCTCCAGCCCAGATTATAATATCAGTTATTATTTATCATGAAGCAGTTAACAGTAGGTCTGCCATGATGTCGCCTCTAAGACTCCAGAGAGAGCAAGGCATATTTTTTTCTAATACATAATATTTAGCCTGTATGACTCCAGAGAGAGCATGGCAGTATTATTTTTACTGATATATATAATTTTGCCTCTAAGACTTTAAAGATAAGCAAGGCAGTATTTTATGAATTAAAGCCCCTAAGACTTGGAACTAAGCAGGGCAATGCAACAGTGTTTGCAATAAACTATTATGGGTTGTAGTAGCTGAGAGTGACTGAATTGGGGTGATCATCTGAGTGTTCATGGAACATTGTATGCTTTAAGTGCAGTGATTGAATTCTTTTATCTATCTCATGATTGTGAATTGCTAATCATTCTTTTGTCTGTCAGTATCTGTCAGACCTCTGGAAGGGTAGATGAGTATATATATATATAGCTTGAGGTATGAACTCTATTATAAATATAGGCACGTTATATAAGTTATTTTTTTGGCTTAGTGTATTAAAATAGGGCATAGAGAGTTAAGTTTTATAAAATCATTAAAAACTAGATAGTTGATGGCATAAAACGGCACACTAATACAAGGATAGCTTATTCTTAAATAAATGTTTTTAAATAAAGAACTATGATCTCATACTTTGTCAATACGATATAAGTAAAAATGAGTGATGATGGATGTTAAGTTAATTAAAGGCACTTAAGATATAGATAGATGGATGAGGAGAATTATGGCTGAGAAAGAGTGGTTGGAAATTTTTAAAGTATATGGGTGGATAGATAAAGGTGTTTAACTCGGGATGTATATGAAATCGGGGAGCAGAACAGAATAAAGCAGAACAAAAATCAGTAATATAAATATTTTATAAATTTATAAATCAGTATAGAAAAAAAAGTAATATGGAAGAAGACAAAAAATTAATTATTGAGGGAATGGAGGTAGAGAAGCAAGGCCCTCTAAAGTGGTTGCGAGTTATGATGAGCCAAATAACTCAAGAAATGAAGGAAATGAATCAGAAATATGATCAACTGGCTCAAGCAATGAGTCATCAGTTACAAGAGATGAGCCAAATGAATCAGAAATATGATCAGCAGGCTCAAGCAATGAGTCATCAGTCACAAAAGATGAGCCAAATAAATCAAAAACTGGATCAGCAATCTCAGGAAATGAAACTACAAATAAGTCAACAAACTCAAAAAATAGAAAACCTAGGAAGAAATATAAGTAATGCATGGACAGCAAGTCAAAAGAAATGGGATGTAAGTATCTATATGATAGAAATTAAGAGTTGTGTGACTGTAACCAAGTCATATGGAAATGATGAGGTAGCTGCTGTTCAAGAACAGAGTAATCCCAAAGAGGATATATACAGTGAGACCATATCTTAGAAGTAAAGGTAGCCACTGTACAGGAACAAATTGTCCTCAGGAAAGATGTAATCAGTAAAGCTAGTTTCTTGGAATTAAAGATAGCTGCTGATGTATATGCCCCAGTAAGGGTAGCAGACATGTTCAATGCATTGGACACTACCGGAAGGATAGCTAAAAGTTATTCTAGGAGGGAGGAGTGCTATGGCTATAAGACCTCCAGTATGAGAGTTGGAAGAAACCAGTTAGGCCAACAATATCCCACAAAACCCAGCAAACCAAATATAGCAATGCCTGGGAATATATATATGGTAGCAGATGACGTGTACTCCCCAATGACAATGGCAGCCCTGTTGGATGGCCTGGGAGTTACAGAAAGTAAAGCTGAAAGTTATTGTAGGAGGGAGGGGAGATATAGTTATAAAATCTCCACCATAAGGATTGTAAATAATCAGTTAGGCCAACACCATCCCACAAAATCTAGCAAACCAAATTTAAGTTGGCCTGGGAATAACTCCAAAGATCTAAGTGAAAATTGTAGACCCATGATCAATGGAAATAAAAATCCAATAGCAAGTTCTGAAATCAATAAGACATGATGCATGTAGAACACTTGTTTAATAGTTCATGAGGATAGTCATCAATAATAGACTAGTCAAATTTGTATTAATAAAAAACAAATGTATATATTAAGTAGTTGATTAGTAGTTTAAGGAAGATAGTGTCATGAGAGATTATTAAAAAAAATTTTTTTGTTTGGGAGTGAGGCAAATGTATGTATATGTCCTCATTTCACACGCATGTATATTATTTAATTAAAAAAATTTTTTTCTTTTATATATATAGATTTATGTGTGTAATTATTATTTATTATAGTTTATAAATAGTTAATAAACAAACAGGTGTGAAGAGAGAAGGTAATAAGAAACAATATTTAATATAGGGATTTATTATAATTTATTAAATAATGTGTTGAAATTATTTAACAATATTTTTAATAAATAAAGCAGATCAGAAAGAAAGTGTAAATTAGTAGATTAGGATAAGAAAATGTACACGTGTGAGTATGAATATTTTAAACAAAACATTTTTACACAAATATTTTAATGACTAAGATTGCAGGCTTTGTTGTTTTTGTATTATCTATTTTGTAGATATCTAGAAAGGGAAGTGATTCTTGGAAGGAATAAAAGTAAAAATTAATCCTACATTTTTATTAATTGCGACAGACCATCAAACTTGTGAAGCTTTGATCTTTATCTCAAGATAATATTTCCAGGTGGTCCTTTCCTTTGATCAAAAATTCGCAATATAAACGAATGAAACAATATTTAGAGGGCAGTTTTTTTAATGTTATTACAGAAGAGATGTAAGCTATCAGTTTTTTTGTTATTAGAAAGAGATGTAATGATCAGTTTTTTCCTTTGAGCATTATGATTAGACAGAGATGTAGTGATTGAGTTTGTGAAAACCAAAAGTAATGGACAGTTTGCATATTTTTTTTCAAAAGAGAGTGAGTGATTGATTTTTTTTTCACTTTTTAAAAATTGAGGAAGGAGAAAAATGACTCTTGTTTTAAAGTCAGTATACAGGAAGATGTGCATATATATAAGTAATTCCCAGCAAGATTAAGATAAAAAAAGAAATGAAACAAAATTGAATTTGTTGGAAGAAGTTATTTACAATTCTATAAAATGATATTAATATATTTTGCTGTGTATCATACAATGAATTTGCATTGCTAAAGCCACTTCTTCTGCTTCCTAAAATCTGACATATGTGGGTTAACTCACTGATCTATCTGTGGACTTATACCAAAAGTCCTTTATAACCAACAGAATGATCGAGTTTAAAGCCAACCACACAAGCTATTTGAAATGCTTTGTTTCTGGCTCCTGGGCTATTATGGGTTCATTACCTTTGAATGGAGAGAGAATGGGAAAGAAGAGAAAAGAAAAGGAAGTTGTATAAAAACCATATATAGCCAAGTTTGAAGCTATGAATCAATTTTGTTAAAGTTTTCCTCATAGTCATCTAAAGTGTCCACATGGATTTTTTTTTGAAATGGTAGAAGCCAACCAGTCAATGAATTCAACATTATCAAAAGTATCAACAGTAAATAATTTTAAAATTGTGGAAATAAGCAAGTCAATTAATTCATGTTTTTCTTAAAAGTATCTGCAAGAACTTTTTTTAAATGGAGCAAATCAACTTATTGACGCTTATATACATGAGACAAGCAGTCTGAAAATTCAAACTTGAGACATTTGTAAGAAGTGAAAAAATCAGGTAACTATGAACTTTCATTAAGAGATCTTTTATTCTCACTTATTAAAAGTAAACTTTAATTTATTGGTCAAAGCATTTTTTTCTTTTGATACAGAAACATTAAAGGCTAGTTTATTGATAGTATTCTCAATATCACATAACATAACACAAACACAGTTCAAATCTTTAAACTTAAATTTTCATTATTTTTTATTATTTTTTTTATTATATATTGTAATATTGAAATGTTTTTTTTATTGTCCTTCATTTCTTATGATAATTAGCAACCTATAAATATATGCATTTATAATGTTTTTTTATCTTGTTGCATATTAAAATTGATTTAATGTATTTTATTTTCTTTTACTCAAGGTTGCAAGAATATTTTTTAATATATGCGATTTATGTATTAATCTCTAATATAAGGGAACACATTTTAAAAATATATGTTAACATATCACAAGGTGTGTGTGCATGTGTAACTGCTTGTACAAACATGTCAAAAGAATAGGTTATGCATAATTAGTTAAATGTGGTAAATTTAAAAGCAGGGTTTCACATACGAATGAAAGTGAAAAAAAATACACATGTTACATATGAAATTTATTTTGATGATATGTAATAAATAAGGAAAGTGTTAAGTAAGCATTTATAGAATTTTTTTTCTAATATCAATTTAAGCCTGCTTATTTTAAAATATCCAAAATGACAAATTTGTATATTAAATTTATTTGGTTATGCATATATTAATTTTTGTATTAGTTCTATATTTAATTAATGTAATAATAAGCCATTTATCTCATTACTAAATTTGATTTAAAAAAATAAAAAGAAGGAAGAGTAGTATTAATAAATATAATTATATATATCTTAATTGGTTTCTGAGTTATTATAAAAAATATTATGTTTTTCTTGTTTTGATTTTATCATTTAAATGATCATCATAATCACTCACAGATATTAAGAATCACCAGCACTCACAAATATTAAGCAAGCACTGCAAAATGTTAAGTAAGCTAGAATATTGATTTACTTTTAAGTATTTAAGGATTATGCTTGATAATGACCAAGTTTTAATAATTATAGGTGTATAATAGAAAGCTAAAATTATGTTATGCCCATGAGTTTTGATCATCCTCATCCAAGTTGGATATTATATTATTGATTAAAACACCGTTTAAAAATAATACTATACATGAGTTATGATTACCATCATCATTAAATAAATTATAAGCATTAAATTTAATGTTTAACATAATATATTTAGTAAATAGGGGTTTATAGAAAGTAGAATATTACATGGAGAGAAGTGTGATGATCAATCACCATCACCAGTATTATTGAATCCTAGTTTTAACTATAAAAGTACTTGGAATAAATAAATATAAACGTGTATAAATGCTGGTGAGTGTTATATTTAAATCTCAGTTTAAAATAGGATAATTTTTAATAAATGCCTGTGAGTTTATAAAGATAAATTTATTGTTGTCAGTTCATTATAAAGCTAGGGCTGATATCATCATCATCATTATCATCATTATCATCTTTATATTGTATTAAATAATTAAGTTGAGTAACTAGTTAAATGGCCATCCATATCAATAATGGTCTTCACAATGCTTGTTTGGAAGCCATTAATAAGATTATACTTGTCTGTACATCAATATACATAAATGAGCTAGTAATATCTATAGGAGTCTTTGATCTATAAATTTTGGTGATATGGGGATCTTATGATTTTATTGACATGAGTAAAATATAACAATGCCATTTTTTTTATTAGTCATCCAAGTCATGTGTGATAAAAATGTACTAAATGAGTTTGAACTCAGTACACTCTAAACAGATATTTATCTAGATTTAAAATAATCTAGTGGTGTTCATGGGAAAACACATGTACTTAGCTAAACTGAATAAAGAGTGATTTAATCCCTTTCCAACTTAATGATGTTAACTTTATATGATAATTTTATATGTTACAAATAGCACCAGTGTGTGTGTGTGACCATGAATGATCTTATATATTTGGAAAGAAGAATAGGAAAGATTCTTTGTTAAAAAAACCTCCTATTGGAGATAAGCGAAATGCACTCCAGGGATCTCACAGCGGGTAATTTTATTCAGTTGCTATATTTAATATTATTTTATTTGATGACAATGGCCAGTATATTTTATTGTTCAAATGACTTTCCCAATATCTAAATATTTTAAATCTTTAATGATAATAGTTTTAATTTTCATTGTTGTTATTTTATATAAAAAAATGAGATAATTGATTTATTTCATTATTAGCATGACAGAATTAATGTTTAGGATAGTTGCAAATGAGCTCTAATGTTATATTTAATTAATTAGAAATAGACACTTAAATAGAGCATGATATGCATATGTTCTTATTTATATGTTAGCATCATCCTTATTTAATTATAAATTGTATTTTAGTTAACACAGTGAATTCATTTCTCATTTAATTTACTCGGTTACAAATGATGAACTCCTAGAGCATATCATATATCCTGTTTAGTGTTCAGTCATTGCATTATAGCAACTATCATTTTATCACTCATCTATATATTAAATGGTTACAAAATAGCACCCTTTTTTATCATTACATTAATTTGTATGCTGTTACAAAGTTTTCTTACTGTTACAAATGACAGATTATTAAGCATATTTTAATAATTGCTTCTATATTTTATTGTCTGTTACAAATAGTTTTTCTTTCTATTATTTTATTTTCCATTACAAATATATATATATATATATATATATATATATATATATATATATATATATATATATATATATATATATATATATATATATATATATATATATATAATCAAAACTACCCCAAATCTAAAATTCAACCAGATCAGAATAAAAATAATATTAAAACACAACCAAAGGTTTCATTGCTACAAGAAGACTTCTCAAGTGTAAAGAACTACAAAAAACTACACAATATATATAATATTAAAAATTAATCACAAATCCATTCACTTCCCATCCACCCTTAATATTAAAAGAACTCTTAAATAAGTTAATTGCTTCAGAATAATAAATTTTTAATAATAAAGATTCTTTAATTTTTCTTTTGATTTCATTTTATGTATATATATACATATTATACCGGATACTCAATCTATTCTGAAACAGAGGGCAACCACCAGACCACTACGTGTCTGGAAAATTTGTTTACTGTGACCAGAATAGATGATGATGATGGTTTGCGCCGACTAGACCCAGGGAGAAACAAGAGATCTTAAATTGTTTAGACAATTGAGAAAAAAGCACAAAGACAAATGTCAGCCAAATTAAGTTTAAACATATTTCATACATTTTATTATGAGAAAATAAATTATTAAATATAAGTTTATGACACAAGAGATGGGGGTTAACTCAGGCGTGTACCAGACATACTAAAGGCAAAGCTATGATAGACTGACTGATCTTCTAATAAACAAATTTAAAATGGAGGAAGCAAATTGCATTCAGCAGAGGATTCACCTAAACATTGGTTTTCACTTTCAGATATTTAAACCATATGCCCCTGAAATAGATCAAAAAACCCAATGACAATGAGCTTTCCAAGATCTAAGCATAGTCAGATCTCGAATGTCCTTATATTGGTATGAACTGCACCAATTACTACATTTAAAATAACGGTGATTGATCCATCTCAAGAACAACTGACAAACATGACTGAAAGGAAGAAAACAATAAAAAAACTGGTGAATCCCAGCCAAACGATTGGCAAAAATTATTTTAAAATTAATAAGAAAAGGTCTCAATAGGAGACAAGCAAATAATTAGAAACACAGTTCCGTCTACCCCAGAAATTAAAGAAAAGAAAATGAATTACAAACAAATTCTGAGTACACACTCTGATAAATTTAAAGCATATGTAATAAATACAAAAATAAATTGATCGGAGAGTGAACATGAGTACGAGAATATTAAAAGTTGTAAACTCTAGCAGACTGAAAGTATTGCTCACCTGTAATGTAAGAAAGGATAAATTTATCTTCCTGCTGATGACTTATAAAATTACAAAGAAAACACAATTCTAATTTCCGCTTTTTTTTTGGAGATATTAGAAACGAAATCTCCACCTGCGGAAAATTAGACAATAAAATCGTCAGCCAAAAGATTTTGGAGGTTTAGCAAGAGGGCAAACATAGAGTATAAAATTAATTATTGAATACTAAATAATTACAGGTAAGCATTTTAAAAGCACGACTGCCAAAGCATTTATAAAAATCTTACATAAAATAGAAAACTCACTCATCACTGTCCAATAAACAAAATGGAAAGCAAATTAGAATCTTAAAACTAAGATTCTAAGACACACTATAAAATATTGAAAAACACAGCAAATATTAGATATGAGGCTATATTGATTTAAGAAGACATATTTATGATTAGATTGAGCGGAGATTTAATGAGAATTAATTTACCCTGGGAAGAATAAAAACGAAAATAGTTACCTTTCGGTAAAACAAAGTTCACGAAGAATGCACACTTTTAATTAAGTTCATTTTCAGGTTCTTTAGGCAGCAAAGTAGATGTAAAGAGGTTCCTGCTTCTTTTAGGTGTTCAAAGCATTACTGGAGCAAACTTGGAAGTCAGGGATCCGTCTTTTGTGGAGTTAGCAAGCCATTCTGGTGGTGATAACAAGTATAGAATTTTTGTTTTTGCAAGCGAAAGTATTTAATAACAGCTGATGTCCTTTAATTCAGAAATTTAAATGTCCACACTGCTATAACTTTCACGTGAGAAAACCACTTGTCTATCTCTCAAAAATGGATTAACTGACACTCCAAATTTTCGGGGCTATTTATACGATGCTCCATTTCCCACAAAACACTTTACTTGTTGTCCAATTTCTATGCCTGAGGCAGGGCAAATATTAATCTCCTGCTCAATCTATCTAAGAATTCCACCCAGGATTTATTGAAATGAGAACAACAACATAAAAAAATCAAATCTCTGCTAATAAAAATTGTTTACAATAATTAAAATAAAAGCAACAGGAATGCAATTAGCTAGCCATCTTGTTTTTAAATCAAATGGATTTCAGGCAGTATAAGAATTATTCTAAAATAGATCGATAAACATTTAAAAAAATCCGTTTTAAATATAAATGCATGTGTATTTTGATATGCACATTATGTTTAAATAATAATAAAATTTAAACCTTACGTTTAATGAAACTTAAAAGCTTAGTAAATTTCTTTTTTTTCGATAATGCAATTGAATTGGATCTCAATCAGGTTCAATATATATAACAAAAATAAAAAATAACACAACCCTGCACATAACCACTTTTCTTCATCCTCACATACAAATCTGTTAGTAATTAATTCTACACACATCACAATAACACATATAACAAATATATATTTATATATATACATATACCTTCATGCCTTTAAATGATTAATGTATTTCACTCATACTCTTTTGTAACAGGGTTCGAATGACTATTTATATATTTTCTCACATCTATCTATTTAATTCGTAACAACAATCGCAATTAACACTCTTTGTAACTATTATTAGTCTGTACTTACTTTGACACTCATATTCATACGCAGCTGCTGTTACAGTTTACTTTAGAACTTTTGTATATATTGTAAGATATTAAAAAGATCAATAAGATCCAAGTGTATTAAATAATTAAGAAACGATTCAAATATAAATATTTAGCTTAATAAACAAAAAGGATTGTAGCTTAAATTAAATTATGAGAATAATACCTGAGTAGTGGCTATTAAAAAAAAAGGTCAGACTGAGTTATCAATCATATTAAGAGTCATGGGATTAAATGAAATATACTCCTGGATACTACTAGCTATATAAATTTTAAAATGATCAGTAGGAATAAATGAAACATATTTCTATAATTAGATTTCTCAAGATATCACAATATCAATAATTATAAACAAATTATTAAGAACCAACTACTATAACTCAGGTATATGGAAATCAAGTGAGTAAGTACCTTAGTAACTCAATAAAATATCTTCTCAGGTATACAGACAGTAGATTTTATCCATTTTCATTTCTTGGATTGATGTCAAGTGCATATTTAAACAAATACCAAGTGAATATGGCCTAGCAGAGCGCCACTAGATTATCTGAATCTAGACACAGTTATATCTAATCACCTTTTCACATGTACTGGGTTTGAATCCCTTTTTTGTACTTTATTTCTAATAAAAATGGAATATTTTGCTTTTTAGAGCCAAATCACTGTATGCACTAATATATTTAGGTAAACATAAAACATCTTTAAACCAAAGTGGAGTATATAGAATTCATTAGACATAAATCATTTCCCAGATCTTAACATAATAAATGCGTTTCATTATTTTATATGTTTTTCTAGCTCAGATTCTATGATAAATTTAGGATAGTAATTCACTCATCCTTGCATGAAATAGATGATGGGATGGTGGTTATGATAATTATTCAGAAATCACTAAATACTATGAAATCAATATCTATTTATGGCCTTTAAACATTTAAACTGCTCATTAATTAAAACGTGATGATAATGATGATGACGATAATGATAATGATAATGACAATGGTTTTAACCACAGCTTTAGGACTAAGCCTAAACATAAAACCTAATTTTTATAAAGAAATTCATAATTATTGTTGATCTTAGCATATTTAATCATATCTTAAACAACTAATATTCAACCATTGATGATGAATGATCACACTTGATAAAGACTACTCTTAATGAACTATATACACCTCATTAAATAACATAAACTAATATTTATTACTGCATTTCTAACATATACATAAAAAATTTTATATTTACATGAAAATTTATATTAACAACAACAGTAATCATAATAGACTGTTTTAAAATCATAACATTAAATTTTAAATTCTTCCCCCTTTCCCGTAAATGTATTTCAAAAGTATATTGTATAATATTGGGTAATCGATTTGTTAAAATGTTCCATCCACAAGAAAAGTATTTCATATAAAAAAAAATATTCACTCATTGTCACACATACCTTATAATCTAACATGTAAGCAGAATGTTAAAAAAAATGTTAGTAGAATTGAAAGAGCAAGTTTTACCGAACAAGTTTTAAATCATTTTCTCCCCCTCTCGTCTACCTCTGAAATGCTATACTTTCTTAAAACAAAATAATTTAATATTTTAACACTGCTTATTACTTCACATTCACACACAATTATACACATGTAAAAATATTATTATGTAGGTGTGTGTTTTATCCCATAATAAAATATTATTTAAAACCAAAATAATAATACAAAAAATTATTTTACACATTAATATTTCATAACAGTAAATTAATAAACATATAATTTTGATACATTCAAGATCATTTATGAAGCTCAAGGTTATTATTGGTAAGAAATTATTGGTTTGAATCGATCTGAATTGTCTTTAAAAGTTCTTTAAATAAAATATACCACTTTATTACTAAATTTTTATTAAGACTCTGATTTCATAAAGAAAATAGATATAAAAAGTCATATTACCGATCATTTGTTTTGTGGCGAACTTCCAATGACTCAAACTTATCTTGTATAATGTCTATATTTCTGCAGCTACCATTTCTGTTTTTGCTTTAGTAGACAATTTAGAAATTCTTATACTGATTTTAAATTTTTCCATTCAGCATGATTCTCATCGTGGATGAAATACAGCAGTTGTTTTCACATTGTAATTTTTCTGGGGTTCAAACTCAGTTACTGGAACAATTAATTGGATTCGATGATTAATATTTATCAGTAGATTAATTCATCTTTCTGATCTCTTTCGAATGCAGGTGAATGTTTTCTTCTTTCCAGCTAAAAACATCTTATTTCTCTGGTCAGTTGAAAGGTGTAGAATATTATTTTCAGACAAGACATCTTTTCCTTCCTATATGATCTGCGGCTCCACGACGATCAGGTAAAAGGTGAGACATATATATAATTTTTCTACCCCATCATTCTTATATTTTCAACATTCAAAACTTCATAAAAAAATGATTTTAAAAAAAAAACTATCTAGCAGAACTAAAAATGTTTGTCTGCTTTAGTTTCAATAATTTTTTTAAAAAGTCTCTCTCTCCCAATAATAATATAATAATAGTCTAATAGCTCAACTGATTTTCCAGACTGCTTTTATATCCAATTTTTGAGACAACTCACCCAATTAGAGTAATAGTGTGAATTGCTATTTTTGACCAACCCAAAAAATCACACACCTGGTTTCCAGACACTTTTGTCTTAAAAAAATAGACCTAATCCTTTTTCCTTTTTCACGTATATCTGTAATATCTAAAATTGGAGTTTTTTTCCTTTAATCTTAAGATGAGACAATTTCAAAATTAGAGTTTCCACCAAGCTTAAGCTCCCAAAATGACAAACAATCATTTATAAAAACAAAATTGCTACAAAGACAGATATCTGATTCAACAGATTTTTTTCCTTAACATAAAATTCTAAAAAAAAAAATAATTTGACAGATTTAACTCTTCTTTTTCTTTCAATATTTAATAAATGTAAATTTCTGTATGTAATGTACACACATACTTTATCATTTTAAATCATTCATAAACTGTCATTACAATAATCTAATTGCTAGCTTAGTAATTATAACCCTAATATTTAAAATTAAATCCTTAGCTTTTAAATCCCAATTACAATTATAGAAAAACAAAATAGAGGTATAGAATAAGACATTAGAATTGATCAAGTATAGGTTAGTTTGAAAGAAAGTCAAAATGCTTAATATCTGAAATTTAATGATGGCTAACTAAATAGCTTTTATAACACACACTACCTACACATATGCATTATAACATTGCTTTTTAACAGAAAAATTAAATATTGAATAGTGTGTATTACCTTTCTATCAACACATAAACAAATAAAGAATATAATTGTTGACCCACTCTTTTTCTGTCTAAAGCTTTTAAAACTGGATCTTGTAGGGTTTAAACTTGGATGCCCTACAGCTTCATTTATTGTTATATAAAAATGTGATGATGATTTTGGTTTTACATTTTCTTACATGCACATTACTATAAATTTAGATAATGACTAAATTGTAATGGCACAACATAGATCATATTTTTTCATCAAACTTGATAGGTTTCTATCTTCAGTTATTTCTATAATAGTAACAAATTTATAAATATCACTTTCTTATTTCAATTGTTTATCAATTAATTTTAACTTAATCTTTTCCCTGATAATTGTTAAATGTTATTTGCTTTAATAAAAAAGCTGTTTGTATGTCTATTATTTACTTCTTTCTCATAATGATTTGCAGATGAAATCTTCTGTTAAGTTGGATAACTAATTTTGCCAATCTATCTGATATTTTATTAATCTCCACAATGTAGGTTTTGCATTTTTATTGATCATAAATCCAACTTCACTTCTTTCCATATTTGTGCTTTTCTAAATTACATGTCCATTGTTTAAATCATTTGCTCTTCACTTTTTCTTCTCAATAAGTCCTCTTTAATATTATATAATTCTATTTCAAATTCTAAAATTGCTCTTCTTTTGGCTTTTATCTGCAATTGTAAGTACATAAAAAATTTATTAAATAATAGCCTGGGTCCATAATTAGAATATATTTGGCACTCTTCGTCTACCAATAATTGCCTTGGATGAACTGCAGATATTAGCTTTTTATTTCTTAATTGTAAATATCCATTAAAAAGTCCATGTGCACAAATATTCATTTATCTTCATAAAAAAACTGAATTGTTATTTCAGTTAAGAACTATCAGGCAACTAAGAAGGAAAATGGTGTGTTTTGATCTTAAACTCGGAATCATCTCTACACCATTTCCTCTAACTTACTAAATAATACAAGGTCTCATATAATATTATATAGTTCATCATTGAATTCTGGAATTTTAGTTTTATGTGAAAATGATCTGAATTTGTGAGTACATACATAAAAATGTATCAAATATCTTACTGGGCCTTAATTAAGACATTCTTAATACAATATGCCCTTTTTCAAATTATTGCTATGCATTTGGACTTTACTTCCATAATTTAATAATACCTACCATAATTATAAATATTTACTAAAAAATCATCCACACACATTCATTCTGCCTTCAAGAAAACTCCACTAATATTTCTGTTAAGAATTATCAAGCAACTGAAAAGAAACACCATGATAATTCTTGATTTTAAAGAGCCAATAAATGCACCACACTGGCTGATGCATGTTGATGAATTACCCATCCATGTTTGAATAAAAATGTGTATATAGTAATATCAGCTGCAAGAACAAGAATATATGGAATGGACTTTACAAATTTGCTCATGCTCAGTTTTAAGGCCAGAAAAGAGTAATCAAACTGTCTGCTATTCATTAACAGAAAATTATTTTTTTCAGCTTGTACTTGGTATTTAATAAAGTGCAACTTTTGCTTTTGATAAGATTTTTTAATTTCAAATTCCAGCTGAATTTATTGTATTTTATCACAGATGACAGTATTGTTGCATTGAAAACTCCGCATTCACTAGAGGAAATGTTTTTTGTTGATTAAGGTTTATTTTTTTGTAATAAAATAATAATTTATATTCCATGCTTTATTATAATATAACTAGATAGTTTATAGTGATAAATAGCTATGTAATTTAACTAATGTCATCCTATGAATATTTTTGCAGCTATATTAATTATGGTAGTATGGGATTTATTTTAGGCCATGAAATTCTTCATGGACTAGACTCTTCAGGTGAGTGAAAATTTTGCTTAGTTAATAATGTTTAATAATTTTGTTATATGTAATATTTTATCTTTTGTTCATTTGATATCTAATCCATAAAATTAGACTATATAATTCAATATTTTGATTGTATTTGTAGTATGTACAGTGATACTATTAATAAAGAAATGTTCTCCTTTATTTTTATTCCTCTTTATGAACTATCTTCAGGTGTGGATGTAATTGATTAAACTTTCTTTCACCAGTAATTTTCATTTTTGACTGTCATTTATTGTTATTACTATTTTAATATGTAGAATATAGTTGTGTTTTTTTGTATTAGATCTTCTCAAAAAAGACAATTTCTAAAAAGGGTAATATTTATTATAATCTGAAAATTAATATTTATGAGATGATGTAGTTAATTCAATTATTATATAATGATTTTAATCACAGGCCACTGTTACAAACTGCATAATAATATCAAATAAGTTGTAATCTCTTTTCTACATAATGATGGCCACCAATAAATGATACCGCACTATATTCAACTATACTATAAACTGTACTATACTATATATTCTACTACTTTTCTGAATTATGCAGTACAACAACAATACACAATGATATAAAACTCTCTCTAGTCTAAACTGAATGTACTACTCATAAAATAAAATAAAAAAAACATAAGATAGACTTCAAGGACAGTCACAAAATACAGGTTTTAATATTGAGAAGAATGGCATGGTATTTGAAAATCTCCAGAGCAAGCAATGTCTATTATAATATTTCATTTGAAATAATTATTAAGCTACTTTTTATAATTTAATGAACTATAATAATAATAATAATAATAATAATAATAATAATAATAATAATAATAATAATAATAATAATAATAATAATAATAATAATAATAATAATAATAATAATAATAATAATAACCACAAACTAAATTAAATTGAAATAATTAATGCTATTCCATGAATAACGCATGATCATGATTGTTTTACATATAATAAAAACATCCCATTCTTCTTGCAATTCAAAGCAAAACATATTTATTATTTTTTACAGTTTTGACAGCTTCTAGCAGTCTTCGTCAGATCTTATTCTCTTCTCTTTTGCCACCATTTTCTCTAGTTGAATAAAATCTATCAAACAAACCAGATTTCTTAGAGATAAAGAAAAAAACTGTAAAAGTTTACATATCTTTAACAAAATTCTATGTTTAAACTAATAACATAATCAAAATTAAATATATATATTTACAGATAAGGTGCCAGAAAATACCACTTGATAATAGGGAACTTATCATTTGATGGACAGATTAATATTATATAATGTGAATGCTAGATTGAAAAGAATGATTTCTTTTATTTATTGTTAATGTAGTTAATTGTATTAGAAAATTGTAATTATTTAAATATTAATTTTTGTAGATTAATCATATTATGTAATATTTATAATTGTTTATTATTACTTGTTATTATTGTTCAAATAAGTAAATAATTTTAATTAGAAATTTGAAGTAGTAGCTTTATTTCTGTCTAGATTCATTTATATCACAAATTCATATCCTTAAAGCACATAATTTATACAATGTCATTACATAAAATAGTTTGTTTGTAGAGGTATATTAAGGAATTTATATTTGACTAATTATATATTACTTTGGAATTATGATTATATTAAAGTAATATTTCATTGATTCATATTTTATTAAATATAAAAATACTTAAAGATTTATTTGAAAATGGCAAATTAAGTGTATCCTATGGGTAAAGCATTAACAAAAAGTGATATTATTATTCTTAAGAGTACATTATTATTTAAAATCAAGTGAAATTTATTTTAAAAGTCACTATTTAAAATGTTATATTATTCCAAAATATAAGTTATTAATAAACTATATATGTTCATGTTTTTTCAAAGATACAATTCAGATGGGTAAATACTTAATTGAGTTAGAGGATAGATGATAATTATACTATAAAGCTTTTGATTATTACAAAATGATTATTATATTATATGATAAATATTTGAATAAGAGAATAAATATTTATAAGTTTAATTATTACATTATTCTATTTTGTGATAAATATTTCTATAAGTAAGAGAGTAAATATTTATAAGTTTAATTAAATTAATCAATTAAAATAAGTATGTACCTTATGATTGTTAGTATCAATGTATTATTATTATGGTTAGATTTATTTTCAAATAGTGAATTTAATTTATGTTTGTAATTGTAAATGTAATTATTATTCAGATAATTGGATCTCAAAAAAATCCCTTTTGTTATTCAATTGTGTAACTACCAGTAATGGTTATTATAATTTAGAAAAGAATAATCATGATCTTCAATACCTTCTCTTCCTCTTTCCTTCTTTATTTTTGCTTCTTTTATATAACCATAATAACAATATTTTACTCTTCTTATACTTTAAAGCAAAATATATTTATTATCCTTTACAGTTTTGACTGTTCCTAGTAGTCTTCATCAGATCTTATTTTCTACTTCTTCTCTCTTTTCTCTATTTCAACTCTATTGTTGAAACTTCAGATATTAAAAGTATTTTGTAATTTATTGTGCTAATTAAACCAGAACTCTTCATCAATTAAAAAAGAAATGACCAAAAGAAGACAAAAATTGAAAGTGTTAAAATGTAGCTAAAAATAAATCAAAGTGTAAATCATGTTGTCAACAAAATGTATAAATTATGGAGTTTAATTTTGTTCAGGCAATCAAGACTTTTTCTCTAAATGGTGCTATTATAGATCATGAAGAAAATGTTTACCAGATATTTGACATCAAGAACTTCCCTCCTGGGGAAAAATGTCTTCAATCCACACCTGGAGCCACAGGAATGATTCACAACTAAATAAAGGATAAAGCAACTAGCTAGCTGTGGACATGTTCAAGAACCAATATACAAAAAGGAAATTCATTGCAGCAGTTCTGGACCAAAGTTCAACTTGGACAGTAGCCTTGAGGTGAAAGTTAAACATTTTTTTGACCAGGGTAAATATGAACTTTTACCTAGTGACCTTTTATACCATTTAGCATAACAGAGTATAGACACAATTAAGGGAATTTGTAGTATATGAAAAAATTTCAACAATCAGGTGTGGGATTCTTAATGAGGATTTTTATCATATTACTTTAATTGAATTAAAATGGGAGGTATGGTGTTAGGTTACTTAAATGTGTTCTTTTATTTAGGTATATTTTTATGCATTTTTGTGGTATTCACATGTCATAATAAGATTAGATTCCCCAAAATGTTAACTACTCGATCTTGTAAGAAAAGCAGAGTATTTTGGATCAAGTTTAATTAATAATTCTGTCAATAAGTAAACACAGTAACATTTTGTCAGAATCTGGTGTTTGAAATAGGGATATTCAATGGTTTCAAGTAAACAGCAGACCCTTGTACCATCCCTTAAAGTTTGAATTAATTATAAAATAAAAGAAAGAGGGTTGAATGCTGCATAATACTACACACTCTTATAGTAAGTTGTCCTTGAGTTTCACACCTATTTAGACAGGGTTTCCATAATCAATTTAGCCATGGTCATTGTCACATGTTCCCTTAGGATCTAGGTGCAGTGGTATCAGATCCAAGGATCCTCACTGACAAAATCCACAAGGTAGAAACTAGTCTGAGGATATTGGATCAGTAAATTTGAGGCTATTAGCAGGCACTAGATGGGGATTTTATGCACAAGACCTCTAACACCCATTGATTAGTCTGGCTTGCACAGAGTGGCACTACTGTATGGAGAGATTTGCCTGTTTTAATTGTCATTGTTTTAACTTAATTTTATTAATAATATTTATTATGTCACTTAATAAGAAAATATAGTCTAATAATTAAAGTTCATGCAATATTATATTTTAAAATGTAATAAGTGTCTGCTGTACATAAATAAATTTATCACTACAATCATTGAAGTTTCTTCTCACTCTAGTGCTAGCCTATATATCTAGGGGTGCCCTTGTATCAGTCATCATAATTTAGTAATTTTTAAAAAATTGTAGACAAAGTGTCAATTTGTAGTGACACATAGGTTTAAGAAAGGGAAATAAGTGAGAGTCAAGAATTGTTTGAGGGATGTTCATGTGATGGTTAGAATGTGAGATAGTATTCCAGAGGAGGAGGTTTTGAGTTTTGAAATAGTTAAAGAATAGGAAATATGTGTGAAAATGACAATACTTTAGAAAATCTGGTGGTGACATTTAAAAGCTCTTAGCTTTTTCAGCTTGAACAAATATTGAAAGCTATAGCTCATCTGGGAGATAGTAGTTAAGAGATAATGATGAAATAAAAAAACATAAAAATCATGATAGGGGACTTGAGAAAAAAAGTCAATGAGTTAAAAAAGAAAGAACAAAATAGAAGTGGTGAACATAAAGTTGATGGGGTTCTAGTAAATGCAGATCTCAAAGTTAGTAAGGTTTAGAAGAAAAGAAGGAAAGAGAAGGGAAAGAACAGCCTGTAGAAGAAATAACAAGTCTAAAAAATGACTACAGCAGTAGACTTGAACCAAATAAACATGGAAATGATGCTTAATGAAGTGGAGGGGTGAATCCATAAAGGGAATCATTAGCAAAATTGATGCAAATAAATGCCTTCAAGGTGAATGGCGAAAAAAACCTTTTTGATTATTCCCACAATTTGTGCAATGTTTTTTACTTTCACAGATCTAGTGAGAAAAAAAATTTTCAGTTACAAACAATTTAAGTGGTCTTACACAAAAATGGTGGAAGGTGGTGAAGTATAGCCCACAGATGTTTCAGAAATATAGAACAATGATCCTGAAGGGTTTCTGGAGCATTGAAAAACAAGAGGCTATTCACATGAGGATATCACAGCAAAAGTATACATCAAACTGAGAAGAAACCTATAGTCATTTTTCCAACACCAAACCACAAAACTCAGAGTGTCTGTGACTTGGCCCTAGGGTTCCATTCCAGATTGTGAGGACTCATAAAATGTAACCTTGTGATAAGGGTGCAATGCAAACTGGATGAAACTGCTGGGTATCAATAGAAGAAGCATTGGAAATGTTGGTTGATATGAAGTATAAGAATCCTGGGGACAGAGAAGATAATTCTAAAGTTAGATGGGGAAAATCACAATGGCCCTCCATTTAGGACTGACAATAATTCCAAAAAAGAAGCAAGAGGAGCACAGGGAATGTTTGAAGTGGTTTTTCTATTATTCTGAGAGAGGTGTAATAAGGTGATATTTTTGCCACCTCATCTGTAAATATATTGTACCGGTCAAAAAATGTCTATTGATCCAACAAGTCCCAGAATACAGGCAAAATACCTTGAGTCTGACCATGTACAAGATATATGTCAGGTACATTGTGGATTCTGCTCTATTTACCTATATTCCCAGGTCAAAGATCTAATGAATAACCTTTCTCAATGATAACATCGAATTCCTTTACTTTCACCATGCCAGCAGCTGAGCCTTCAAGCATGAGATTCATTTTTTAATTATAGTTTAGTGAGAACTTGGATGATTGATTTATATATACACTTAAAATCAAAAATTATTTAAAATAAAAGTAAATAAAAAGGATTTGAAGACACTGGAAGTTTTTTGTTTTAGTTATATATATTTTGAAATCATTAGGTATTTTACATTTATATTTAACTCAAGCTCTTTAAAAACAAAAAACACAATCTTTAAATTAACTTTTATAATTATATAAGTTTATGTCAAATTTACATTAGCGGTTATTTTTGACATTATTGTGTTTCTACAAATTTATTTTGTTTACATTTATTGAAAAAAAGATTTTAACTTAAATGATCACAGATTTTAAAATTATCCATGCACATTTAGTACAAGCTTATAATACATCAGCATTTCTAAACATTTGCCTGACTGATGTATATAAAGAATAAATATTTTATTTCTTCTTTACAAAAGATTTAAAAACATTTTCTATTGAGATGGACATTAAATAAACTATTACAATAAGACTGATTCAATGTCTTACTCCAATAACATAGAAAAAAAAAGATTTTATTCCTCTTTATAAATAATAATTTAGATTTTAGATACATAATGTTTTATGACATTAGTGGACCTTGCTGGAAAAGCTTATAACTAACTTTACAGTGATTAAAACTATAAGCTGTTATATAAAAAATAGATCAGTTAATTATCAAGCAAACAAGTCACTTTAATTGGACATTCAACTAAAATCATACCTTATAAGAACTATAATGTGAATTAGCTAAAATTAAATGATTTTAACTAATTACGAAAAAAAAAATAAAAGAGTTGATTAATCAGGTCGAAGATCCTTAAGTAGAATCATTTCCTATGGCTTACATATTAGATAGGCAAAGAAAAGCAAAAACAGTGTTGGGTTAATAAATATAAGAATGCAAATGAGAAAAGAAATGTAGGTAGAAACATACGAGCCAGATTATGGACACTTGGATACCTATTCTAATGAAGAAAAAAAGAAAATTGGTACATCTGCATGTCGTGATAATATACTGATAGGAGATGAGAGCACTCTGGCCCACAGACATATGCATAACTGGGAGCTAACTCTGAACACCAAATGAATGACTGTTTTAGGTCTGTTCATGCTACTCCAAGCATTCTTTATTAACCTGAGGTATTATAATCATTAAATATGAACGAATCATAATTAAATAGCCTTAAATGATCTAATACTGCATAGAGACCAACCCAAGTAAACAACCATTTTATGTAATTATTTAACCTACAAATACCAAACATATAGAATAAGGAAATTTACTTCTCGAATAAATCCCCCCTTTCCCTCTTTCCTAACTTAAAAAACAGGCATGATAATTAGCTGGTGCTATACAGTGGCACTGTTACTAGGTCAAAAATCTGTAGCATATTACTTTTGTTTCCAATTACAAAAATATAAAATACTAGAATCCCATCCTGGGAAATCTATAATAAATTTATTTAAAGAATTACAGTAAGTTCATTTTTGATATATATATATATATATATATATATGACATAACTTCATTTTTGATATATATATATATATATATATATATGACATAACTTCACTTGTGCAAATAAAACTAGATCAACTTATTTTATTTTAAAATGAATTCATTCTTTGCTACATCTCTCTTCCCCTAGTAAACATAATTTGCTCTCATAGCAAATTACTCTCTTTGAGCCCCCATGAGTGAAGTTTGTCGAAATAAAAAACAAACAAAGCATGAAATCTCATGCTAAAATTGACATAAAAACAAATAAATAAATTCATATTCAATAATCAAAAATATTAAAATTATGGTGAGCTTGAGTTATTAAAAACATTATAATTTAAAAGATAAAGGATTAAAGAGCCAGTTAACACAGTGTCAATAAACAATAACTTTTGACATTCTTGTTTTTAGCTTTAAGACATTACATTTATGTTCTAATAGTAGTTTCTAACATCTTGATGAAAGTATTTAAGCTTTTTGGCATTTTACCTTGGAGTTCCCCAGGATGAGTTATGCAGGTGAACATTGGTGGCAGATGGCTTCTTTGAAGGCAGGTTCTGGCAGTAGCATGATGGAAAATTTCAGGTTTCAGGAAGGGACAGGTGGTGATCTACCCTTTCTACTACTCGCTCGACATTTCAAAAAATTATGGAGACTTCTCAACCTCTTTCTTTCTTTTTGTCTGTTCTTCTCTTTTCTTCTTTTAAAAAAGGACCACTATTTATACCTTCCTAATGGTATTCGATTTCTGTACTGCCTGAGGTGATTTGCCTTTAGAAAACAATAGGAATCATTCTTTTGTTCTAATTTTAGAAATTTTGTACCTTGATAAGGTACAAAATAATTTTATGTTAGTTTTTTAAATTTAGATAATGATGTAGAATCTCTACTAATTAATGAATAGAAATTCCAAAGTAAATGAATTTTTTGTAATTTCTAAGTGTTTTTAATTTAACATTTATTTTAAACTTCTTATTGAGATACAAATCTTTCCAAAGGCCATCTTGGATTCTTAAAAAAGAATAGATATTTTAAACATACATATATATAAAATATATAAAAAAAAATCAAAATTTATTATTTGAATTTTTTCTTTTTAATAATATAAATGAAATAACTTAATGTATGTTAGTATAATTTGTAACATAATGAAAGGTCGCTCAAATAATTATAGATGGTTACAATATAACTGTTACCATATAAGTGAAGGAGTTCAAATATCAAGAATTATAAGCAAATTATTATAGCAATGTATTATAACTCAGGTATACAGGCAGTAGATCTTATCCCCTTTCATTTCTTGGTTTGATGTTAAGTGCATGTTTAAACAAATACTAAGTGAATATGGTCTAGCAGGGCGCCACTAGATTATCTGAATCTAGACACGGTTATATCTGATAACCTTTCACATGTACCGGGTTTGAATCCCTTCTTGGTACTTTATTTATAATAAAATGGAAGATTTTGCTTTTTGAGCCATATCACTATAAGCACTAATATTTAGGTAAAAGTAAAACATCTTTAAACCACAGTGGAGTTCATTGAACATAAATCATTTCTCAGATCTTAACATAACAAATGTGTTTCAATATTTTTATAAGTTCACTAGCTCAGATTATATATATAACTAATTTAGGATGGCAATTCACTCATCCTTGCATGAAATAGATGACGGGATGTGGTTATAATAATACTAAGAGATCACTAAATATTATAAAATCAATATTTATTTATGGCCTTTAAACAGTTAAACAGCTCATTAATTAAAACGTTGATGACGATGATGATGATGATAATAATAACGATAATGACAAGGGTTTCAACTACAGCTCTAGGACTAAGCCTAAACATAAAACTAATTTTTATAAAGAAATTCATAATTATTGCTTAATTTTAGCATATTTACTTATATCTTAAATAACCAATATTCAACCATTGATGATGATGAATAATCACACTTAACCAAGACTACACTTAATGAAATATATACGCCTCGTTTAATAAAACAAACTAATATTTATTACTACATTTCTAACATATACATAAAAATTTCTAGATAATATGAAAATTGACATGAATAATAATAATAATAATTGATTATATAACAATCCTCAGATTAATTTTAAGTTCTTCCCCCTTTTCCGTTAAATGTATTTGTATTAAGTTGAACGTCACATTGACCATGATTTTCACTCCATGAGAAAAGTATTTTAAGAAAAAAAAATATTATCTGCTCATTAGCACACATACTTTAAAAATCCAACATGTAAATAGAATGTAAAAAAAAATGTTAGTAAAATTGAAAGAGCAAGTTTTAGAAAAGAGTTTTAAATCATTATCTCCTCCCCCATTCTTCTACCTCTGAAATGCTATACTTAACTTGAAACAAAATAATCCAATATTCTAATACTACTCATTATTTCACATTCACTCACAATTATACACATATAAAATATCATTATGTATGTGCGTGTTTTATCCCATGATAACAAAATATTATTTAAAACCAAAATAATAATATATTAGTTAAAACTAAAATCATAATACCATTAAAAAAAATTGTTTTACACATTAATATTTTTCATAACTGTAAAATTAATAAACAAATAATTTTCATACATTCAAGATCATTTATGAAGCTCAAAGTTATTATTAGTAAGACATTCTTGTTTTTAATTGATCTGAATAGTCTTTAAAAGTTCTTTAAATAAAATATACCACTTTATTGCTAAAATGTTTATTAAGACTGATATCATAAAGAAAATAGATATAAAAAGTCATATTACCGATCTTTTGTTTGTGGCAAATTTCCAAGGGTTCAAACTTGTCTTGTATAATGTCTATATTTCTGCAGCTACTATTTCCGTTTTATGTGGGAACAATCTCTTTCTTGAGGTGTATAACTATTTGATGATGATGACTCTATTGAGGTTATTTGCTTTAGTGGACAATTTGGAAATCATTATATTAAATTTTCTTCTCTTCCTGTCAAGCATGTGGATGAAATACAGCAGTTGTTTTCCCATTTGTAAATTTTCTTGAGTTTAAAATCAGTTGTTGTAACAATTAATTGGACTTGATGATTAATATTTATCAGTAGATTAATTCATCTTCTTTGAATGCAGGTGAATGCTTTCTTCCTTCTATTAAAACATCTTATTTATCTGGTCAGTTGAAAGGTGTAGAATATTATTTTAGACACATCTTTTCTTTCCTATGTGATGTGCAGCTTCCCCAGATGGTCCGGAACCGATGGGACATACATATAATTTTTCTAGCCAGACATTTCTTATATTTTCAGCATTCAATTGGATAGTTTAATAATCTGAATCATAAACAATAATCCTAATAATAATTCAAGACAGCTTTTTATATCCAATTTTTAGCTACCTTAACCAATCAGAGATAGCATCACTTGCTATTTTTGGACAAATTTGTTTTAATTAGATCTGTAATTTATTTTCAACTAAATTATTTTTCAACTGAAAAGTTTAATCCTTTTTCCAGACACTTTTGTTTAAAAAAAAATAGACTCAATCCTTATTTCCTTTCTTTTCTCTTTTTTCTTTTTTTTTTAACATCCAGGTAACACTTCAAATCTTTGAGCTTCCTTCTTTAGATCTTGAGATAAGACAATTTCAAAATTATAGTTCTGACCCATTATAAGCTTCCAAAGTGAAAAACAATTATTTACAAAAAAAAAATTGCTACAAAGATTGATATCTGATTAAACAGATTTCCTCTTTTAACAAAAAATTGTACAAAAAAATAATTTGACAGATTTAATACTTCCTTTTCTTTCAATATTTAGGAAATGTAAATTTTTGTATGTAATGTACACACATCCTTCATTCTTTCAAATCATTCATAAACTAACATTAAATAATATAATTGCTAGCTTAGTAATTATAACCCAATTATTTAATTAAATCTGTAACTTTTAAATCCCACTTATAATTAAAGAAAAGCAAAATAAAAGCATAGAATAAAATATTAGAATTGATCAAGCATAGGTTAGTTTTAAAGAAAGTTAAAATGTTTAATATTTGAAATATAAAACAATTAAATAATTTACACATACATCGCCTATATGTATGCATTATAACTTTGCTTTTTAACAGAAAATTTAAATATTAAATAGTTTAAATGTGTGTATTACCTTTCTATCAACACACAAACAAATAAAGCATATAATTGTTGTCCCACTCTTTCTCGGTTTAAAGCTTTTAGAACTGGACCTTGTAGGGTTTAAACTTGGATGCCCTACAACTTCCTTTATGGTTATATAAAATTGTGATGATGATTTTGTTTTACACTTTCTTACATGCACATTACTATAAATTTAGCTAGTGACTAAATTGTAATGGCACAAATTAAATATGATGAACACTATCCAAAACAAATTTTGCGATTTATTCAGGATAGTTAAAAAATGTTTTTTTTTCAGAATAATAAAAAAAAAAAAACATTAGTTAAAAAAAGTGATTAAGTGGGTCAGACTGTGAAACAGCAAATATGAATCAGATTTACCATTTCAATATATATTTAATTTTCAGTTATGTCTTTAGGTTTAAATTAGAGTTTAGTTCAAAATATATAATATATTCTCTTTAGTCTTTAAAATAAGTTTTAAAGTTTCTTTTATCTTCAAGAAATCAACATTTCTTCAATGGATTTTTTCTTATTCACAAATTAATTAAATTGTGAGCTAAAATAAAATTAGATCTTGAGATTTCTTTTTACTAAAAGTTTTTTTTTTTTTTTTAGATTGTAATTGGAGGAAATAAAAAAGTAAAGATGTTAGCAATTAAGTCTGTTATTGAAACTTCAGATATTAGATTATTTTGTAATCTATGTTGGTAATTGAACCAGAACTTTTTTCATTAATTAGAAAAAAGAAAAATGACCAAAAAAGACAAAAATTAGAACTGTGAAATATGTCTAATAATAAAATCAGAGATATAAATCTAGTTCATAAAAAACTATAAACTACAGAGTCTCCTTTTATTAACTATTGGGCACATGAAAATAGGCACTTGGATCTGTATACTGAAAGCACCTTGAAGAAAATATGAAATATAATATTAAACAGAGGCAAGAAAATGTTTTTCAGCTAAAAGACATCAGAACTTTCCCCTCAGGAAATTACATCTCATGTTCACACCTAGAGCTATCTGAGTGAGCATCAACCAAGAAAAAGAAAGATTTACTGAGCTAACCAAGAACATCAGAAAGAAAACCAATGAAACAGCAGAATATTCATGTCAGCAGTCTCAAGAACAAAATCTAGAAACTTTGACAACCTGGAGAAAGTTGAGCCACTGATTGATCAGGCAATTATGAACATTTACTAAAGAACTATACTTTCAATTGGCATAATAGTGTAGTATCCTTTATTAACTTTAGTGTATAAAAATTTTCAACAGTAGAGATGGGCTTTAAGAGGAATTATTAATTTTATATCATTTTGTATTGTAAGGGCAGCTTACAATCCAGTTCAAACTAACATTGATATATATCCATGACATTAAACTAAGTTCATGAAAAACATAAACTGAGATAATAGTTTAGGTACAAATCATATTTTTATACAAACAGGCATGAATGGCTGCATAGATTTGTAAAGATATATTAGTTTAAGGAAGAGTAAATCTTAGGTTATTTGTTTTGCAGTTAAATTGACTCAATGGATTGGATGTATTGGTTTAATAGTAAATGTAGCATGAAGATTCGCTATGCACATCACATTATACACCACACTTAGGCAAAATAAGTCCCATTTATTACTAACCATCAGAAGCAGACAGTATTCCCTACTCTATGGATCACTTCTTTAGCCTCTGGAGTGGGATAGTAAGATGCTAAAAAGGACAGCAATCCCTTCCTGTGAAGTTTTTTTTTATTGTTCCTCTTGTCAGACAGATGAAGTATTCCTGCACTGCATGAGAGACATTTCTTTTTGATAGCCATGCTGTTCAGTTGTACATTTTTGACAGTATGGTATTGTGCTGTCATATTCATGCTGCATTGAATACATCAATATATCAGATAGATAGGCATTAGTTTGACTGCAAACTTTGGCCTAGGGTTAAATAGAGGATATAGAATATTTTCTTTTTCGAGTGCAATCTATGCAGTCTACTCATATTTGACACTAATAAAATATTATTAAATTCATCTGTGCAAAGTTATAAATTCAAAAGTTAAAATGTAAATCAAATTATAAAGTAAACATTATACTAAAATAATTCTACATTTTATATGTGTTCAAAATAAATGTTTCTGTGTATTGTTAATCTGGAAGTGGCTTATTTTTATTTTTTATTATCTTTCTTTCTTTAAAAATATAGTAAACATTATCTTTGCAGCTTCGTGGCCTAGTGATTGGGGCTAACAGTCTATAATAAAATAAAATTGAATCATAACTTAAGTATCTGCCTACTATATAAATTTTCAAGGCTCAAATGGCCTGGTGGTGCCCTGAGCAGCAGATACATAAGACTCGATTTACCCCAACCATTATATGCCCTGAGCAGCAGATACACAAGACTCAATTTACCCCAACCATTATAATATATATATATATAAATCAGTAGTTAAAGGTTACCAATAGCTCTAAATCAAGCTTTATTTTATAAAAGACCCTCAATAGAGATTTTAAATTTCTTTCTCTTTTGGCACTTATAAAATAAAGCTTGATTTAGAGCTTATGGTAAGCTCCATCTAATGATCATAAAATGCAAGCTAAAAAGCAAGTTATAGATTTTATTTGTTTCATTATATATATATATATATATATATATATATATATATATATATATATATATATATATATATATATATATATATATATATATATATATATATATATTATTCTTTAAAATTAAATATATTCAATTTATAGACAACTAAATACTTAAAATATATAAATAATAAATTTATTAATATCTAATCGATTTTAAGTATTTAGTTGTGTATAAATTGAATATATTTAATTTTAAAGAATAGTATATCAGAAAGACAACATAATGGTTTTGTAATGCCATCATTGTGAAATATATATATATATATATACCAATAATGACTTTTGTTAATGTGTAAACATTATGATGTAAGATAGTTATATAGTGGATATGGTGTATGGTGATGTCCTGATGTCAAGTTAATACCTAAGTAACCCAGTGTTGAAAAATGATGCTAGAATTTTACTATGTACTTTTACTATATTCCCTTCTTTTCTTCTATAGCGTAAGCTTGTGGTTAAAACACCTGTAGAGGTCCCTACTATCACATTTTATATGCATATTATCGAGGTTATAGCCTCAGTAAATATTACATAAACTTATGTAATTTCAATAACAATCATTAATTTTTGCATAAGCAAATACATCAATGGAAAAGGAAATTGAAAATGTGAGTTTGCTAAATAATGGAAATGTGTCCCAGTATTCTTTCTCTTTTGTATTGTATCAGATAATATAATAACCACAGACTGTAAATATCTTAAGATCAAACATTAGAATGAAGGATAAAATGGATGACATGTTTGAAAATATCATATCATTCATATAAAATTGTATAGTATTAAAAGTTGAAAGAAATCATAGTTAACATTTAAAACTGTAAAAGTTGTTGAATTTTAGCAGCATAACAAAATAATTGAAGTAATTTTACATCAATAATGAAAGATAAAGGACTGTATTATCAATCGAGCAAGAAGAAAGGCGAATATTACATATGCCAGCACATCCATATAAGCAATGGAGGAAAATCTTCTTTCCGTAAATTTATAAACACCAAAGAATAAGCTGAAAAAATTTGAATCTTTTATTAATTATTAAACAATGTATATTGGCTAGATAAATATGCCATAGGCCAGGGTGCTGTCTTAATTGCCACAAAGCATCATCATTTACTTCACTTATTAAATAATGCATAGAAAAGAATAAAATGACTCATCTGCAGTATCTTAGTGGATCAAGGAAGAAAGTAACATTTGAATTGGAAACAAACTCATTCAAGCATGTTACCACACAATCCATGTTAGTGATGAAAGATTTATTAGGGCAGAATGATGAGGAAATAAATAGACTGTCTATGAGAGACATTAATATTAAAATTATAGACTAATCAAAAATATTTGAACAAAATCAAAATTATCATATGTTATTTATTTTGCTTTGTACATTTGGAAAATTGTATCTTCATTTTTTTTCACACTTGGAAGCTTCAATGTGTTTGTTTTCAGAATAGTCTATTGGAATATGAAGTAACATGGTGCAGGGGGGTATTAAGATAGAAATTTTTTTTTGTAAATAAAATTTAGGTTTCCCTCTGTAGTGGCAAGACATCTAATCATCAGCATCATATAATATGGGATGAGGTAAGAATTTCTGATACTCTTACATATTAATTACATGCAGTAATACAGGACAAAGTTTGTTTTATTTGTTTATTTATTTACATTTAACTAATAATCATTATACTTAATTTATTTGGTATGAATAACTAATGCTCTTGTGTGAACATTTTTTCCTATTAACATTAGGAAACTTGTACATAGTCAGGGTGATCCTCAAAAAGATGGAACCTCTACAGCTCAAATTGGATAACAGAGCTATTGTAAATACAGTGAAAGAATCTTGTAAGTAGATAGTCAGCTTCACGGTAAATAATGCAATGAACTTACAATTTTTTTTATTTTTATCAATCTTATTCACTTTGTAAATGATGAGTGTCTATTGATGCATATTTACCATGGGTGAAAGTTAAAGTAACAGATAATTTTAATAATTGATATGGTAGAGATGTATATTGGACAGATATGATAACATCTTTTACTATGTTAATTTTGTTTCTAATTTTATTTTTTGCTATTAAGGATTTGATGATTTTATATTGCTCAAGCTATTTAATATATGGTGTATCTGAACTTAGTTCAGTCCCATATGGCTATTTCTTACCTGCTCACTGGTGACTGGCATCCAAAGATGATTGAACAAGTTATAAGTCATCCTCTTATAAATTTGTCATCAGGAAATGGAAAAAAGAAATGTAGAAAAAAGGGAGATCCCGTTTTATCAAAGTATTTTATGAATTGGAGTGGTTTAAAATAAGTAAGATATATATATATATAAGTAAGATCAAATTAACCAAAAGTTAATGGTTTGAAATTGGTGCAAACGGGTAAACAGAATTAGGTCATAAGCATGAGCTATTTAAGTATAAAAAACAGCTGGAAGAAGAGACCAAAGGTGCGTTAAGTTTTTATTAATTTTTTTTAATGTTAAAATATTATGTGTTATACTTCATATATATATATATAAAATTTAATTTTTGTATACTTTATTAAATCTAAAAAATAAGGAAAGGGATTTTTTTTTTTGAAAAAGACTTTCGTATACTTTATTAAATAAAAAAAGGAAGGGAGATGAAATGTTTGTGTTAATTCATTATATGTTGGATGAGCATCGAGATGAAGGTGTGAGCTTATAAATATATTAGTGAGTTAGGCATAGAGCTGGGATGGAAGTGAAGGGGTTGTTCCTGAAGGGGGATAGCAGCAAACAGCCATATTAAAAGTGTAATAAAGTCAAATATAAGAAAATCAAATATTTATTAGGTGCAAAATAATAATAATAATAATTTTGAAAGGATTATACAGGATAACCAAGAATGAACAGAGAAACAGAAGTAATGAGCAATGGGGAAGAGATAGAATTAGAAAATGAGATGAAAGGTGGAGGTATCATGTTAAGATCGGGAAGAGAGATTAATGAGTACAACAGTAGTACAGAAGAAATCAAAGGGGAAACTAGGGTGAGCCACGATAGAGATAAGTATGCATAGAAAACTGTAGGTATGCCTGAGAATTTTTTGACAGAGATATCAGAACAGATACTGATTAAGAAGATTAAGCAGGAAGACCAGGGTTTAGATTGGTTGCTGTGATAGCTTATGCAAGATGCAAAAGAGAAAGATGAAAGATACAACAAGATGCAGAGGAAAGAGATCAGAAAATGCAGCAAAGGTTTGAGGCCCTAGTCAAAGAATTTAGGCAAGAGATGACAGAGAGAGATATGCACTTGGAAGAAAAGTTGAGCCAAGATTTACAGGGGCTTTCAATCAGTTGCCAGCATAAATATGAAGAAGATAAGAAAGCATTCAATGAAATGTTACAGCAAAATCAAGTGGAAAATAACAAAGATAGAGTTATCATTAAAGAAGAAGTTAAGGCCTTAGTAGAGCAGATAGTGTCAGGAAAAGGGTTTAAGGGTTTGATAGATAAGGGCTACAAAGTTGGGGTAGAATTAGGCAGCAAATTTCAAGAATATGAGGAAGCTCAAAAAGAAATTAGAAAAGAAAAAGTGAAATGAAAGAAAATTTAATGCAAAAAAATCAAATGGCTACCAAAGAAGAAAACATAATCACAGTGTATATTCAAAAATTGAGAAGAGATGTAGCAGAAATAAAAGAAAAAAAAGGGTAAGTAAAGAAAGCAGCTTGGCTAGTGATTACCAAGCTAACAAACTTAATAGACAGGATGTAGTGCAAGTTGTTGGCAAGACAGTAGATGATGTTAAAAATAATTTTAGAGAGGGGAAAGCCAAAGTTGATCAGGAAAGTACTATAATCAAAGACAGGAAGGAATTAAATTTAATACAAGAAGCAGGGAGCTCTGATACAATTGGATCAATAGCATCATCTGGCAATATATACTACTCAATCCTCATGGAAACTTAAGGTCTGTAGTGAAAGAAATCCATACTCAATTGTTTTAAGACAGATCACTTCTCTCAGATCTTTGATGCCTTTTCCATTCACAGATACCCAAAAGATTAGAATTATCCAGAAAAATATGCCTACTAGAATACAACAGTTGATGATGGGGTGCTGGATTCGAACAATAGAAGAGATGGCCAGATTTCTAACCACCATTGATTTTACTCCAGGGCCTAAAGAACCACCAGAAAAGATGTGTAGGATTGAGCCTCCAAGATATCAAACAATGATGATGAGTGGCCAAACATACCCTAGGTCATCAAAATGGGAGTCACATGATCAGACTAGAGCAAAGGAACCATATAGGCAGCCAGCATAATTAAACTACAGAGGACCCCATTAGTTAGTTCCTCCTACCAGAGTCCCAGAGATGAAGTAGGGGACACAGTAAAAACAGAGCCTATCGTATCTGTGATAGTTGAGGTAGATGAAACCATATTAGGAAACCCAATCAAACCATGCCCTATAGTGCGTGTCAGTGTTGGTAGTGTGGAAATATGTGCATTGTTGGATACAGGCAGCCAGATATCCTTCATAGTCAAAGAATGGCTGACAGAGGTAAAAAAACAATTACCTGATATGCTGGCACTGCCAATAAAAGAAATAGCAATAATGCTGGAAGATGGCTGAAAGCTCAACACAGAAAGTCAACAAGTCTGGCTGAAATTAGTTTGGGGTCAAACAACTCTTGGCCATACCTTTTTAGTCATGGCTAATTTAATATATGACTTGGTAATAGGAAATGACTTTTTAAGCGAACGTAAGTGCCAGATTGATTATGAAAATAGCACGTTTTCCCTGTATGAAGAACAAATTGGGTTGAAAAAGCTCAAATCCCAAGCAATGCAAAGTCAAAGCAATGAATGGGGAAAAGCACTTACTAGAGAAAAGATCATTGAAAAGAATGTAAAATTTATGCAAGCAGTGGTAAATGTGAGTGATATAAATAAGATAAAGCATCTAGACACACCATGCAAAAAAACTCCTATAGAGAATACTAGTGAATTATCTGTCACAGAACAGGAACTGAAGTTTGAAGTCAAAGACCTTGAACCGAAGCATGAGATACTGTATGAAGGCAGCAAATTTGCACGAAGTCTGGCAATGCACCCCAAGCAATTTCTTTTCAGGTGAGTAGAGGAATATGAGGAAGATGGTCAGATAACTGATGATGATGATCTGTTGGGATGTTGTTTCAACCTCAGCATGGAGTTACTCTTTAAGCAATCCCCAGATCCTATTTAAACTGTTAGTTTTTTGTGAGTGATCTGACCTTTTTAATTAGCATTTATATATATTACACACTTTATATTTTATATATATGAAAAAAATAAAAAAATAAACTTATATCCATTATTTTGACTATTACACACTTTATATTTTATATATATGCAAAAAAAAAACTAATATCCATTATTTTGACCAAGGTATATACTCATTTGGGTATATATCTGTTTAAGTTTAAAATATTGATTAATAACCAATAATTTCATTATATGTATTGATAAATTGTTAGATGCACTAAATATATTATCTAGTAACTTTAGCATGGGGTTGTACTCATGTAAAAAAAAAACTAATATCCATTATTTTTACCAAGATGTATACTCATTTGGGTATATATCTTTAAGTTTAAAATATTGACTAATAACTGATAATTTCATTATATAAATTGGTAAATTGTTAGATGCACTAAATGTATTATCTAGGGTCTATTTTTTGTCTTTTTGTTTTCACAAGTTTACAGATATGAAACAGAACTGCCCAATCCACTTTCCATTTCACCATCAACCTAATGACATACTCATCTGAACTAGTTTCAAACCTATTCTAAACGTCAAAATGTGATGTATAAGTAGAGTGGTAAAATTTGCTATCATGGACACCTGAATGGCATCATCCATTTACATACAAAAGTATGCTATAATTAGACAAATTGATAAAATTATAGCGTAGAAGTACTCATAATTTATTATAAAATATTTTATTAATGTATAAGTCAATTCTAAATTTTATATTTGTATTATATTCATATGTGGATGGATAATTTAAACCATGGAATGATGGTATAATGACTCATATATATATATTTGAGTTTAAATAAAAAGATATAATTGAAAATGTTTTCTTTAAAACATGTTTACAGTTTTATGATTTAAAGGTTTTATAGATATCACTAAAACTAAAGTATTTTTTTAAATCTGTCCAATTTGTTGTTGTTGTTTTTTTGTAAAAACAAATATATTAAAAATTATTTATATCAGGTTAAAATAAAAGTCATCGGTTTATAATTAAAAATGAGATTTTGTTGTAAATAAAAAATCAATTAGTGACCTCACCTGTGGGGTAAAAAGTAAAATGTACTTTACTGATTGAATTTGTTTGCAACAAAAGACTTTATCATTAAATCAGAATACCGTTACTATCTGCTAGGCCTTAAAAATTTATAACACCTAAAAAAGAGATTTAATTAATGAAATTGGAATTATATAATTTATATATTTAATTAAATTTTTTTAAGTAAATTAAATATATCACCCCACAGACATTATCAATAGTAGAAAATCAGATTATATGATTTTGTTTAAATAAACGTCAATTGGTCCTGAGGCAAACGAAATTCCAAAGGTGGTAAGGCTTGGTAGGTGAAAATGTATAAATAGGCAATATTTTAAGCAGGAAAAAACTCCATTTTTTCTTTGCAGAGCTGTTACTATCCAAGCTAAAATTGTTAATTTTACTATGTCCTGCTAAAAAAACAAGAATTTGCTGCCTTTCCCATGATGGAACATCGATGTTTGATCTACCCAAGGCCAAAGCAACAAAAAACGTTGCCTTAACAAGCTTATAACAAATAGAAGATGCCATAAGCCCCTAAAAGAACTCACCTTCAGTCCAGCTCAAGCACCTCAGTCGAGCTATAGGAATACCATCTTAAATCATCTCCCAACTAAATAGAAGATGCCATAATCCATTAAAAGAACTCACCTTCACTCCAATTCAAGTATCTCAGTCCAGCTCTATAGGACCTTTTTAATATCAATTAAAAATTGCAGAGCTCTGTGTAAAATCAGAAGTGATCTTTATTTCTTAAAAATCAGGTTAGCTAACCCTATTAATGTAAAATCTGTATAAATTGTCATATAATATTTGAATTCTATAAATGCCTACTTTTGCACATTTTCTTTAGTAATTTAATGTTTTGCTATATAACTTAATCACTACAGGTGCATTTACTTTTCTTTTGCTTATTTTAATTATTATTAATTATGCCTATGTTTTAAACGGCATGCAGTTAGTTACAAAATGTTTTTTAAATATTATTTAAAATCTTCATATTATTTATTATAGCATCATTTAGCACACTGTTTCAAAACCCTATTTTAAAAATAATGGTGACCCTTTTCTGCTTGTTGTTATTTTGTGATTTATAAATTAATTAATATAAATATAAAATGTGGCTTATAAATCCAGATTTTCAGCCTTGAATTATTATGTTACTAAAAATTAAACTAGCCTGGAGTTTAATCATAAGTATATTTTCTTATTAAAGTATTTGTAAGTCCCTTAAATATACTTTTCCCCCTTAAGAGTTTGTTAATTATAGATAACTAAAAGATTGAACAAGATAAAGTAAAATATATATCTATATTCCTGTCAATACCATATATGCATTTTTCATGCTACAGAAGGGTTGGCTTTTTTGATCAGGCAGATAAACTAGTGTTCATGTAATATATGGAATTTTATTTATAATACACTTCAGTTCGGTGGATGTAAAATTTGTCAATATTTTATCATTGTGCTGTTTTTTTTTTTTTTTTTTTTTTTTTTTTTTTTTTTTTTATATTATATATATATATATATATATACAAACCCAAACTGTCTAACACTATACTAGCAAAAATAAAAATGCAAAACGATAAAACAATACAATGCTAGTTTAAATCCAAAATTTTACCAAAATCCTTACACAACCATGGTTTCATCTACTACAAATAGACCTTCTCAAGTGAAAATCAAACTAAAGAAAAACATATATATATACAAATAAACAAACCTCCCCATAATTCATTTCAAACTCCACCTTTCCTTAATATCAAAAGAAGTCTTCATAAGATTGATAACCTCAGAATCAAGGAGTTTTATCATCAAAGTCTCCTTTATTCTTCTTTTTAACTCATTCTTTTCATAAAAAAATAACCGAAGCATTGTTAAACAATATTCTATGACCTGTATTCAATTCACGAATATATAAAACTGAGTTAAGATACCTATGTTTAATTCTACTTATATGAACCTTAACACTTTCATTAAGGCTAAATTTATTCTGACCTACATAAAATTTACCACAACTACATGTAATTTTATAAACAATATCAGGAATAGACCTACTATCAATAGATTGCTTTGAACCATTAAGTAATGAATTCAAATCAGAACCTTTCCTCCATGCAACCTTCATTCCACCTAACAAATGACTATTCCTATAAACCAAATTATAAATTTATGCTTTAAATGGTAAAGACATATAATCATCATTCTTACCAACAACATTCTTATCATCCAAATCATGACTATAAACATTATTAAATACCACTTTTTTAATAAAATCATGACTATAACCCAATTATACATATTCAGCAGCAAATTGACTTCTTTGAATATCAGCATCATTATTAAAATTATTAAGCCTTCTATTCCGACAACAAAAATTCACCAAAGACATTTTTTATGTATAAAAGGCTGATAACTATCAGGCCTAATCATATTTCTCAAATTTTTAGGTTTTATAAAATGACTACAAAACAAAACATCATTAACCTTCTCAACATTTAAATCTAAAAACTTTAATTTTACAAAATCAAAAACACCCCCCTCAATTGTAAACTTAATACTAGAATCAAAACCATTCAATCCACATAAAAACTCTTTTAATTTCTCTTTCTGAATAACAAACAAACAATCATCAACATACCTAACAAATAATTTAATAGAACATGAAAACATATTAATAATATTACACTCCAAATAATTAATATAGACAGCATACATCAATGGAGAAATGACATAACCAATAACCCAACCTTCTCTAATCTTATAAAACACATCATTAGACATAAAATGCATTGAATCCTCTAACAGCAAAAGCAAATCATGAAAAACCTTAATCTTATCTGCAGAAAAACATTCTATTTTTTTTTTAAAATTGAAAGAAAAACATCAATACTTTTTAATCTATTAATCGATTGGTACATATTTTCAATGTCTAAACTACCAAAAACACAATCATCATCCAAAACAAAACCATTTATTTTTGATATTAAGGGAAGGTGGAGTTTGAAATGAATTATGGGAAGGTTTGTTTGTTTGTATATATACATGTTTTCCTTTAGTATGATTTTTACTTGAGAAGGTCTATTTGTAGTAGATGAAACGATGGTTGTGTAAGGATTTTGGTAAAATTTTGGATTTAATCTAGCATTGTATTGTTTTATGGTTTTGCATATATATATATATTATAATGATCCAAACTAAGTGGGAGATCTTATCGCACCACACCGCACTACCAAAGGGCGCCATCTAGGCATTTGAGCCTAGAAAAATTTATAAAGTAGGCAGATATGCGCTGTTAGGATTCCACTTTATTTACATATTTAGATCGTTAGCCCATTGTCACTAGCTTAGTGGAGACGCAAAGATAATAAAATATATAACCTTAGATATAAATATAAAAAAATAATAAGCCACTGCCAGAAATTAACACATAAAATATTTATTTACGCACATATAAAATAATATTTAAATTTTGAGGAATAAATTTAATGTTTATAATTTTATATTAATTTTTAATTTTACATTTAAAATAGCTTGCTATAATGTTTAATATTTTATTTAGAAAGTCGAGTATGAATGGACTACATAGGTCTGCATTTGAAAGGAAAATATTTTTCCCTGATTTAACCTTAGGCAACAAATTTCGCAATCAACTGGCGCCAATCCATCTGATACATTCATGTATTCAATGTAGCATGATACGACAACACAAAATACTATATTGTCAGGAATGTACATCTGAACAATAAGTAGAAATAGAGAAGACATTGACTCTCCACCAACAGGAATGTGACATCTGTGGGCAAGTAGATCAATAAACTAAAAACTCCATAGGAATGGACTGCGGTCTTCTGCCGACTTACAAACCCATCCATAGGCAAACAGAGGGTATGTGGCGTATATCTATAATCCTGCCCGTAGCGGATCTCATACTACATCTACTAATTACACAAATATATCCAATCCATTGAACCAATTCAACTACGACATGAATAACCTAAGATTACCCTCCCTTAATACAACTTTACAAAACTATATAGCCATTCACGCCTGACTTAATTTTAACATTTATATACGTTCGCACAGATTTATTTAAAAATGTTGGGTATAGATCGATTACACAGATTCCACGGTCAAAAACATTTCAAAATAAACAGAAATGATCAAAATACAAAATTATTGATACCGACAATCGCAGAGGGAAATTTATAAGTAACCCAATAGTATTCACCATAAGATACTTGCGTTGTCACCAATAACTTAAAAGACATCCGAATAAATACATTTTAGATACTCACCATAAGGTATCATTATTTATCGAATGTCTATATATTTTGATCAAATATGAAAACCAAAATCTAATTAACCGCAAATGAATCCATGCAAGCGTCTATGGACAACTTAAATGTAATGCATTTAATAATTTCTACAATAAAATATTACTACACATAAAAATATTAAAAGGGAAATGATTCTTTTCACAATCGGGAAAGATATAAAATTAACCATTATTAATTTGATTTAAACTTACAAAAAGTCAGATAAGAGTCCATTTTAAATAAGTCGGCTTGTTTATTAATTTGTTCAACTTGACGAAAGTTCTTGATTGATTTTAAGAATTGTTCATTTCCTATAGCTTACGGTAGCAGAACTCCCGGTTCCTGGTGTCAATGTCCACGGAGTCTTTAATTGAAAGATCGATCTAATGTTCAGGAGGTGGCATTTGCTGGTTCATGGTATCAGTCCTTCCATTTCAGAGATAAGTGAGAGAGAACGATAAAGCGCGTCTTTATCGCTCGTCTCACCCAACCAAGTTGAAAAAGCCCTTCAACTCAATATTTTTTTCTTTTTATATCATCCACAAGGATTCACTGAACAAAACGTCACTAATCTGTTTTTTCGTTATGGTCCGGGCCAAGGCTTAGTGCTTCCATTTGTCAAGCTAAAATCTCTTTCTTCTCTTATCTAACTTTCCATCTGACTTTTTAATTAAACAGCTTTTAGATAATTAATAAACAATCATTTCCATTTACAGATTACAGGAATTAATTAATACCTGTTTTTATTTTAACTTACATTATTTTTTTATTAAAATATTTTTATATTTCAAGCTTGTATTTTTTTATTAAAAAAAATACGTTCAAATACTTTTTTTTTTTTGTTTATGAAAAAAATATTTTTAAAGTTTAGCATCTGTGCGAATGTATACACGTTTAACAATGTTTTAATTTTAGCGTTTAGTTTTTTACTTTTATTTGCGAACTTTTAAGTTTTTATTTTAAATTAATGTAACGACATATTTATATATCATTACAATATATATATATAAGATGTAGCCATGGTAAGTACAGCCCATCTTCTCTTATGGGTAGTCCAGTAGCTAAGACTGAGCTAAGGGCCAGATTAGCATGTAAGCCCCCCACCTTTTATGAACCAAATAGAGGTTCTCATTTAGCAGCATGATGATGGGTCAATGGGTAAACTGGTGTTGGTCATGAAAACCCTAAAATCTATTCATACATCCACAGAGCAACTTTATTATTATATTTTACTTATGTGCAGCATATTAGTAAAATCTTTATAGCCAACTCTACCTCCCCAATATGCAATCTTCAGCATTAAACCGAAGCATTCTTGAAAATCTGTTCGATGTAAAGCTATCTGGGATGTTTTATATGCCCATATTTAATATATAAATTTGTCAGAATCATATGTATTATTATGCTTCACTCCTGATTTGGTTGCCACTCGAACTGATTTTGAAATGGCATAACTAACAAGTGGAATGTAGTGATTTGTTATATAGCATAATAATCTGGCTCCATAATAGCCACAAACTTATTTTCTCAACATATCAATTATTGTTTGTACAAGTGCCTAGATTAATGCTGCTTAGTCAGTAAATAAAAATGCCTGCATACATTTTCCAACACTAAACAATGGATTATCTCAAGAATATATATAAAATTGTCAATAAATATATTTCTAATTTATCATATATCACTTTCTGTCTCATTATTAAATCAATCCAATTCATTAATTGATTATAGTTATTCATTAGTAAAGCCCCTTTTAATTAAATATATTAGATTTTTTCATGAACATCTTTATTATTAAGTTTCTTTACATATAAGTTTAAGTCCATGAGTCTCATTGTCTTCTCCACTCTGCTAGTGGGTCAGATTTAAGAATTAATTCTTGTGTGCCATCATTGTTATGTTATCCATTAGGTGTTTGATCTGGGGCTTAGAGTGAGTTTGAATTCAGGTTAGTCCCTGACTTAAATCTCAGGCTTGACTGGGTTTGAAGTGCATTTTGTTAGTTCCAGCTCATGGTACAATAAATGAACATTATTGGTCAGTAGCTAGCTTAAGATCACATGTGCCTATAGAAAATATCTGTGAATATAAGGTATACATGTATATGCTTACTTTATTTTAATTAAAATAATTTATCAAAGTAATTTACAAATTATTTAATATTCTATACTATATTAAAATGAAATCACACATAGACAATTCATTGAACAGATATCTGAAGGAATAAAGATGTTAACATTAGTATTTTTTAAATACTTGTTTGCTAAATCAACTAATAGATTAATTAAAATAATTAAAAATATGATTGTATGACATGTCCAAGTTAAATACACTTATCAACAAAACAGAATTTCATTTAGCAAATAATATATTGGTCTTAATTCTTAATAATTGAATCAATCAATCCAAAGTTTACACATAAATATTTCTGCCTTCAATGATTAAAATTATAACACATTTTACAGAAAATAAATTAAAATAGCCAAAACCCTTTTACCCTCTTTTTATAAAAATGAAAAGGCCATACATCATTTCATTTTGAAAAACAATATGATAAAAGCATGTTTCAATAAAAAAGTTATTCTTTACCATTAATTAGTACATTTTTAAAAAAAATTTATACAAATAGTAAACATAATGAGCACATTAATATACGTTTTTACACTGGATATATATATATATTTAGTCTTTCTATGATGGTTAGAATTTTCAGCTATCTCATGTTGGGTTTTTTCATGTATGTTTTTCTATTTCCAGGGTATGTAAACAAGTATTAAATTTATCCATTTTACAATACAATATTTTCATGTTTCCCAAAAGCTGATCTACTTTTTCAAGTTAATATTGTCAGGTAGAGCATGTATATTATTTTATTTATATTCAGTGTACTAATTTACAGACCAGGTTGGTACACAATAATGAAATTATCCATTGTTTACTAATTTACAAAAAAACACAAAATGAGACAATTCTTCTGTGAAATAGAAACAAGGCTGCTTTCAGTTTATTTCTAAACATTCTTCTTTTCTTTTACATTTTTCTAATGAACAGGTTATATGGTGATGTTTAATGATGCTGAGCTTCTAGTTAAGCTTTGCACATCATAATTTTTAAATCCATTTAAATATATTTAACTTTTATTGAGGGAATCTTACTTTAGACTATGACATTATTTTTTAATGTTCTCTAGCTCAACTACTGCTTCTGTTTTCATCAATTGTATCAATAATTTAATAGCTGAATCAAGACTAATTGTTGCTGACACTGATATTTTCTGCTTTAATCTTTTTCCTATATTATTTTGGAATAATCTGCTAGCCAACCAATTACATGTTAACTCAAATATGACTGAATTGAACCCTCACCAATTAATTACTTTTTTAAAGGATTATTTCATTGTTTCCTTTTTTTTTTTTAAATCATACTAAAAAGTCCACTAAATACATTTTCTTCTTAAGTTTCCTTCACAAAAAATGATAGTATTTTAATTACTCTTGTATTTTGTCAACAGTATTTTTAATTTAGAGAAATAAAGTGAGATGAAAAAACAACCTCATTTAATTAAAACAATACATCTTATCAAAAATTGTTACAATTTTCTTTTTTCTTTTTCCTTTTAAAAACTTTTCTTATATACATTCCCTATTATTATTTTTTAAAAATTAAAACTTGTATATTGAATTACTGATAAGAATATATAAAAAACGATTTATTTTATTTTATATTTTTCTTCCTTTTATAACTGTTTATAACAAATTATAAATATTCACAGTATTATTATACCTAAAAAATGTTTAGAATTCACACATTATCATTTAATATATAAAAACATTAAATAAAGCACTACTTTTTCTTATAAAAAACTTGTAAAAATTAAATATTATATTCTCATTTTAACTTTATATTTATAAGCTGTTAATATTTGGCATGGTCAGAATTGATCTCTATTTTAAATTATAATATATTTAATACTTGAAATAATGCGAACTACTTAATGTAAATGCAACAAAAACGAAGTTATTTAACTACTTAAATTTATTAAAATGTATTTTCTGTGATTTGATTCACACACACAACAAATATGATTCTAACCAAATATAATGCTTAAAAAATCAAGAAAACATATGTTAACATATGTATTTAGCATCTGTATATAAAATATTAAAAAAATGTTTAACATAAACAATAATTGTATATAAATCTGCATATTTATAAATGCAAATGTAGTTTGATAAGAGCAATATAACAATCTAATTATTTATTGTTTTCTTATGTTGTAGGAATTTCATATAATAAATATGGATTAAGGGAACTGATGCTGTCAAAAAGAGTGTTTAAAAAGTTTAATGAATACAGTCAATGTTTTGTGAAACAGTATAGTTCAGAGAGTCTTCTTTTAAACATTGATGGACATTTTGAAAATATATCTGTAAGTATTTAATTAATTGCAAAATAATGAATGTTATTTGATAGTGTACATTTTTTTATAATATGGGTATTAAAAATAAGATAAATATTTTATGATGACTTAATACATAATTTGTTTTGCACATAACATTGATGTTTAACTTGATTGAGGAAAATTGCTGTGGAATGTATGACATCAGTCTTTTTTACATTTTTAGTAGTAATTTTTTAACATCATTACATAATCTAATTTTTGCTGTTGCAGTCATAAGTATTTTCAGGTTATGATAACATACTTGTCTAGCATTATTCACTGAAAAAATGCTTATAAAATAAAACTGAATTTTATATTCTACAAATGCAAAGTGTAATTGGAACTTATATTTAGTGACTTTTATATAACATTTCTCAACACTTGGATATGACCAACTATGCTAAAATCATCTTAAATCCAGTTTTTTTTTGTTTGTTTAAAATCCAAAGAACACTGCAAAAAAGTTGTAATTATCTTTGTAACAATTATATAGTCCTGGTAAAACACAGTCTATTAATTTTGATAGAGCTATGGTTGTCTTTCTTGAGAGAAATAAATAAAAAGAATTTTAAAAATCTTTATTAAAAATGTATGATTCTGAAGCAATTAATTTTTTTTAATATTAAGAGTATTAAGAGCATATGGGAGATAAGTGGACTTGGAGTATAAATATTTTGCTATTTTATAGTTCTTTATACTTGACAAGTATGTCTGTAGCAGTAAAAATATTGGTAGTGTTTTAGAGATTATTTTCTTGGCTATTAATTGAGTTGTGAATTTGGGATAATTTTGGTTATATATATATATTGTAACCTCTAATCTCTTCACCAATCACTTTATGCACAAATAAATGCCACAGCGCCAATTCTATACAAGATAGAATTAATTTATAATTTATTGCATCTCTACCTATTGATAAGACTCTTATGTTGCTACTACTCTATGGATTAGCTCAGTTGGGGGTATAGGGTATGGTGGTCATCTAGGATGCAAATGGAAATGAGAGAATCATTTATAAATAAAAATTACAAAATGTTGATTTACTTATATTATAAGCATCTATTAAGTAATAAGGACTATTGTGAAATTGATAATCATTACAATAAATAAAGTAAAGACAATGATAAGGATTGGGTACATTTTTATCTCATACCATTATCTATTCTAAGCAAGGTAAAATCATATTTTGGCATTACAATGTTAAGATCTGTTAAATATGTACTTTTTAAATAAATGGCATATACTAGCAAATGTAATAAATATTATAGTTATACTATGTTGAACATGTGTGTGTGTGGAAATGGTCAATCGAACATACATGATAAAACAGTTCAGAGGGAATCTTATTTCAACAAAACATTTATTACAAGAAAACATTATTTTACAATACATCGATGATGATTTTAACATTATCTTTACAGTAAATACAGACTTGATTAAATAACATTAAATTATATAATTTTGTACACTTGATATTTGAAGAAACTTCCTCTGATTTATTATCTTAATTACATTTATCACTCTATTTGCTCATTTACTGACAATAAACAATAAAAAGAAATTATACATTTACATTACAATGTTAATACATCTATTCTCACTTATGCTCTTAATAAGCTAAGACAAGCAATAGCAAAGATTCAACTGATGCTATAAAATTATTACTGGATATCTGTAGGTTAATATTTGCTATATAAATCCAAGTGAGTTTTATTACTTTTTGCATTAGAGAAAGTAAAATTTTCATATACCTACAAATCTATCTTTGTAATATGACATTTAATAATAACTTTATTAAATTAGCTTTAAATAAAATAAAATTATATAATATACTATTATGCCCATATTGGAGAATGAATTAATAATAATAATAATAATGAAACGAATGACAATATGTACTATGATCTGAAAAGTTACTCAGAACTAACAACTTCAGTGATGGTTTCTTTCTATATCTCTAATTTCTCTAATTTAATCATATTTCCGAATGTGTGCGCATTTATAAGATCACAAAATAAAACATTTATTAATTATATCTCTGTTAGAATGTGGATGGTGCAGCAAGCTAATCTTTAACTTATTTCAAGCACTTTACAGAAATCCATAAAACATTTATCTGATATAACCAACATATATTACCTGACAATAATTACTCCAGAATGAAGAAGGAGAGAGGAATAACAATAAATAAATATTCACTTATACCCACATAAGGGTTAACCAAAATCTCCAAATTCAAACTTAATTCTCCAATAAATATCTACCAACTTTTAGGACATAAATGTTGGGAACTCAGCCAACTTATCAATAAATGGAGCATTTGCCACTTCATTTAAAAAATACAACCATCATCATATGCTATCAGTCAAGAAAATACACTACCACCCACGGTTTGGCACTAAGTAATCATGGAGAGTATTACTCAATCCACATTGCAAAAATCATCTCTTCGATCGCTTCTTCATCCAAATGTACTCAATGCATTTCATATATAAACGAATCTATAAGCAGAAAAACTCTTAATTCTTCATGTTCCTTTAATATACAGCACCAAACCGAAACCGATAGAAAAACAAAATACAAATTTGGTAAAATAGTTTATGACAGTGCACACACATCCGAACATACGATCATATATAAAATGATTTCTAAAACATATGAAACAATAAAATGTCATATTAACAATAATTAAACTTAAACGAATCTATTACTTGTGAGAATTATGAATATTGAATTTCAACTTGAAGTCACTACGTCAAGTAAGTTTAATTATTCTGCATACTGGCATAAATATCTCCATGCGTCTATCTATCATTATCAACTAATTCTTAAAATATTTAATTCGAACTAATAATATGAGCATAAGAATATCCATTATTTCTTTTAACATATCAAAAAAAATATTACCGATTTGGTATAATTTATACCAAGATCTCCAAGACGTTCTAGAGGATATTAGGCATATAAATAAATAACAATAATAATAAATTACATTAAGCATAAAAAATCTACCTGTCTATTATAGGCAGTTGGAAGAAATACATGTCAACATTTAATCATTAAAATAAAAGTTTTTTTTTTTTTTCAGACTAGAAAGTTTAAACGGAAATATACGCGTAGCTCATGATGATAAAGACGAATTGAACAACATTAAAAACATACAAAAATTGCTCCTGCAGGCTAAAGTAAAATTTGACAAAGCTGCATTAATTTCCAATGTTCTTAGAATTTTCTAATAGATATCATATACAGCCTTTGTGCGTATTGGAATCACTTTATTGGTCATATGAAATAAAGTATCTGACTCGGTAAGATTATCCAAATAAAAAATTATGACTTTATTCCATTTTAGGTTGCTAGCATTCGGTAAAAGTTTTACAACATTTAAATCCAAGGTTGTTTGGTTTATCCATGCTTCTATATACCACTTATATTTAATCATTAAACATTATTGAGTCACGCATTCTATCACTCATCTATCTATAGGTGTGAATGGTCAGGTAGTTTAATGTCCATGTCTATTCCCATAGTGTAGAGGGATAGAATAGATAACTTTTCCATTTTAACTTTATTTTACATATCAAGAACAGAAAATTTATTAAATGAGGGTCAGTAAACTGTTTCACTAAATGGTTCAGCATAATTTTCCTCTTAGTTATTCTTACTGTTATTAATTTACACTATTCCATCATTATTTTACTCATCATAAGTAAGTTATAATAAATCAATTTAACAAAAATGTTATAATACTTATACATTTGAATAAAGCAAGGCTAAACTATTAGCTGATAAAATCCAGGGGTACCTTTTAAAATTTAGCCTTTCATGTAAACAGTTGTATTCTGAGTAGTATGTGAAAACTTTATCCATAAAGGTATAGTAGAGAGTTTTCACAGTATTTAGTTCAAGTATTTTCTTATTTTTTTAGAAAATTATTCCACTTTCCATAAATATTCTGTCTTTCTTCTCTCTTTCTTTCATTTGTTCTCCAACCTCCTGTCAAAAAAAAACTGAGCCACAACTCTTTTTTTTTTGTTATAATGAGTTTAGCAATATGCAAGAATTTCTTGCTTGTAAAATGATAGTAATAGAATATTGGGAAAAAAAAACATTAAATATTAAATTTACAAATGCTAACTAATAACAAATAAATAAATAACTTTTATAATTTTAAATGTAAAATTTCATGTAATAAATAATTAATAACTAATAAATAAATAAATAAAAAATCATATTAATTAATGGTATATGTGTGTATCTGACTTTCCATTAATATAGAGGTATATTAATAACTGAGTTGTTAACAGTTTCTATGGCACATAAATTCTGCTATTACAAATTGTATATTATAAGTAATAATGAAAATATGAATGAAGTGTGAGATGATGTAAAATGGACCTGCACCCACACATATAGGTTAGATCTTGGATGGGAGTAGACAGTGAGTTAGAAAGTCAATGAACAAACACCTGTTATGGGCTTACAGACAAACATTCCTACTAATTTAGCTCTCATACTAACAATCCCTGATAATGTCCATTTTCTTCTCGCACTACCAGATATGCAAACCTAAAATTTTAATGATTGGTACACCCCAACTAAGGTCTTGATAATTTTTAACTAAATTTAAAATACTAAATTATATCACAATTCATTTTTTTCTTAATAGTGAAACAGTAAGATTCGTATTCGAATCTTAAGTTTCACCTTTTTTTGTTGTCTCTCACTGACTGGTCTATCCCGCCCAAATTTAAACTTTTTGATATCAAATTGTGTGTGTAGCAATATTAAAAATGTATAAATATATGTAGAATTCAGCATAAACACGCACACATTTCGATCTCAAATTAAAGGCAATAAATAGGGATAAATAATATAATTTAGATTTCTTTTAGTTATATAATTTTGTATAATTTTAATCATTTATTTTGGATTATAAAGTTCGTATTTATTGCTTTGTTTAAATTTCGTTTAATAATAATTCTAAAAAAATATGATGTAATATTTAATTAAAAGTTAAAATAATCTTATGTTCCATTTTTGTCTTTGAAATTTAAAAGCATCGGTCAGTGATAGATAATAGATTAATTAAAGAAAAATTCCCCAAAATTAATTAGTAAATGTAAAATGTAAACAATAGAACGGCAGCTTTCTTTAATTAAAAAAACCAACTAAATGCATTGATTATCCTCAGGGCAGATTAAATAGAACCTAAAAATATCTTAACAAAAATGTGAAAGATCAAGATAAGAAAAGAGGCCATCTTAGACTTGCGGGAGACATTGACTTAAACTTTAGTTTTGCTCTCGATCACTGAGAGTCTCCAAAATATAAAACTAAATTGTTCCTACCAAGGTATGACCCAGTAAAAACACCTAGATTATTCTCCATCGGGAGATGGCCTATCAGATGCCGAACTTTCCATTGCCCATCATAAATTCACCATGAAGATCTGCTGCCTGAAATAAATGAGAAAGCTGCTGCTGCTGTGAAAGTAAATGAAATATCTAAATACAAGAAAGAATTGCCACTCGTGAACTTTTTGCTGCTAAACTAATGGAATCAGAAAACTTCTTATAAAACAGGTACCTGTCTGTGTTCAAACTCTAGAGTACTCTAATAACATGCTATAGATATTCTTCATATTACTTATCTAAATTGTAAAATGTAAAAACTACCATTTGTATAACTAAAGTTCAATAATTAACTTAATGTGTAAATGTTTCTAATAATCTAGCTTACCTCACTCTATCTTTCTTGGGTGCGTATTTCTATAATCTACATTTTTATCTATAGTTATTATTTAATTATTGCATGCTCATAATTGTCTCAATTTTCAAAGTTTAAATCTATGATCGCTTAAAACAGTGAATGCGTGTCAAATTTTCATTAATATTTACTTTTCTAAATAACTTAACTTTCATATAAATTGACACGCATTCAGTGCATCATTTATTGTAATGCAGGATCTACTACTTCGCCAATGGCTGGCATATTAGTTGTAATAACTCCCAGTTTATATAGGTTTTGTATTTATTAAATCTTAATGAATAATTCTAGAAAATTACATTTCTTTGAGAGTCGCCAATGTTCTTTAGTAAATGTTGATAATGTAGGGCCAAGTTAGAAATCTATTTAAATCTCATCATAATTGTTTATACATTATACATGTGTTACGTTTTAGAGATGCGATGACCCATTCCGCCATGAAATTTCCGGATTCTTCAGGGTTGAAATTAACCCCAGTCGTTCTACACAAGCAGGCATAATGGGTGCTCCCGTAGGATTTGACAATGTCATGCAGCCAGCCGGAAAACTGCGACATGGACCACTTGTCCCTGGTTATGCTTATGTGAAACCTTACTTCATCAGGCCAATGGCAGAGACCAGCCTGACATTCTTATAAACTCATTCATGGCATTGCAGCTTCGATATACTGCCATTCCATATCGCCTTTCTAAAGTGAACCACGTGTTCCTTTACTTAGTTTTATTATTCTATATATCACTCTGCCTCTGCATTATCTTCATAATTCACTCTCAAATAAATGTTTGCCCTTAGTCATAAAATAAATATTTTAATTAAATAAATATATGTCCGCCGCTACTCTTAAATCTTACTTTAGACTCTTGCATTGCAAAGGTATAAATCCCTACAGGCATGCATTAGAAATACTTACTCAAGAATTTTAGGTAGCTAGATTACACCTTCAAATAAGTGAATTCCTTTTTTAAACATTACAGTATCGGAAATACCGCAACTGAAGTCCTCAATATAAAATAATGTCTAAATAAATAAATGTATTATTTAAAATATAATCATGTTGCAAATCCCGCTACTGAAGCTTTGAATCCACAAAATATTATTAGTAAATGATTGTTTTATTAAAATGTATTAATAAATAATTTTAAACTATACATCTGCAGTTACATTTCATTTATTCGATACCCATTCTATATAATATTTTCTCGATTATGTAAATATGAATGTTTAATTAATATTACTTTGATTATTGGCTAACTCAAAAGTAAAATCATGAATCTCTTGCATATCCCTGACCACCATGCCTAAAGAAATATTTACTAATGTCGCAACAGATGCGTTGTTTCGTGAATTGTATTGTGGAACCAATAAACTATGTTCAAATTCAGTACCATGGGTGGCTTCGCTACCTCAATGATGCTGCTGTTCTGTGTGGTGGTCGAGTTCTGCACTATGTTTACGAGTGACACGTTTTCTGACTGTTACATAATAAATTTTTTTTAGCATTTGGCGCTTTCCAAAGTGGAGCTTTCGATACAAAAAACCCATATATACCCTGAGCAAAATATAATGCATATAAATTTCTTTTAGCGTTTGTTACTCAAATTAGCTAATTATTCTATATATATATATACGATTTTGTTTTGATAAAAATAATGAAAAAAATAAATCGAGTGAAATTATGTGGGTCGAGTAAATGAAAGAACAGCAGGCATAATAACAAATTTAAGGAAAGCAGGGGTGTGGAAACGAAAATGCTCGGATCTAATGAAATATTTTTATATATATATATATATGTCAAAAAAAAAAGTAATCAGTCGCTAAATGAGAAAGCAGGTAGCATTGAATAATTTATTAAAACACCATTATATATATAGCATAGTCAGCAGAAGCTTGTTATATATGTTAATAGTAAATATTTTGTTAAAGTACAAATATATATATCATAGACAGCAGTGGCTTATTATACGCATTACCAGTAGTTCACTATAATATATATGTTAAATATGTTAAACACAGCAATATAATGATAGGGCAATGTAGAGTAGGTGAGGGCAGTGAAAGAGTGTTATAGGGCCAATATACCGGTGGGGAGTAGTCAAATGCTAGTAGTATAAAATAAATAAATCATATTAAGAAAATGGAATCAGAAAATATTTATATACAGCAAGTAGATTTATCTGAAGCTTTGGAGTCGACACCCGAGCGAAGGGAATCTTCGCAACAATACAGAGGATCAATGGATTTTCATTTCAAGTTCATGGAGGAAATACTCAGACAGAATATGCAAAAAATGAAGGAAATGTATGAGGAGGAAATGAGAAAAAGAAGAGATGAAGAATCAAAACAGAGACAGGAAGAAGAAAAGATAAGAGTTAGAGAGTATCAGGAAATTCAAAAATTTGTCTTGAGAGACTTAGGAATGATAGCAAATGAATATAGCATAACCCAAGTCAATAAAGAGGGGGGAAATATAAGGACAAGAGAGGTTAGACCTCAAAGCTACTTAGGAAAGATTATTCAGATAAAAATCTTTAGAGGAGAGACAGAAGAAAATCCTCAAACCCACTTAGAGAGCTTACAAAGTTTCTTTCAAGTGCATAAGGCAGAAGCAGGTGAACAGATAGCTATTACCAGTTACCATTTACAGGGCTATGCCAAAGACTGGTGGGATATAGTGAAATTGAAACCTAAAACTATAGAGAAGTACACAGATGCGTTAATGAAACAATATTGGAGCAACAAGCATCAAATTGGTATCTACAACACGCTCTGTCATGGAAAATACGGAGCAATACCCCGAGAAACACATGCTCAGTTTTTCCTCTGCCAAGCAAACCGATTTAAATCTCTCATGACATTCGCATTGGCAGATAGACATATCATTGGAACATTTCAACAAAATATGCCAGTAACTACCCAAAAGCTGATGATTGGAAGTTATATCAAAGACATTGAAGAGATGGGAGAATTACTTGCGGTTTTAGACGTTAGCCATTGGCCTAAAAAACTAGTAGATCACAAATGGAAGCAGGAGACCAGAAAACAGCAATCAGCAACTACTAGCAATCATAGTGAGAAAGAAAAAAACCAAATGGCAATTCGATCAAGCAGGACTTCAGTAAAAGATTACCAGTACCAGCATTCATCTTGCCAGCTGCTGAAAGTAGTGGAGATGACTAACCTAACGTCAGTCATCCAGGAAGAGGATCCCACTTGGGGACTTCAGATTGACCCTTGCCCAATTATTAATATGAGAATCGGGGCCTCAGTTGCACAAATTCTTCTTGACACAGGCAGCCAGATTTCCTGTGTTTCTAGAGAGTGGTTAACAAATTATGAAAAACATGGACTCATACCCAGGCTTCCTGCTCACCCAATCCAAATGAAGCTGGCTGAGGAGAGGACAACCAGAACTGAAAACTATCAAGTCTGATTGGAAATATCGATAGGAGAAGCCAATGCAGGACATGCCTTCTTAGTGATAAAAGGACTAATTCAGGATATGATAATTGGGTCCGACTTCTTAACCCAACATGAATGTATCCTGGACTATAAAAAAGATACTAACTTTCCAGCAGAAGCAGATTCATTTTGATACAAATAAACAAATTGAAGAAATCCAATTAAGATGTCTGGAGGCCATTCCTGATGAGGATATCCAAGAGAAAATTATGGGATCATCATTAGACAAGGTAGAGGACCAATTCCAGTTACAAAAATTACTTATGGAAAATCGTACAATATTTTCTCAGGTCCCAGATAAAATTAATGATTACATCCATCGGATACGAGTAAAAGAAGAGACACATTTCCAGACCTGCACATACCCTATCCCATTTCAGTATCAAGAAGAGATGAATGCTCAAATTAAGCAGATGATTGACTGGGGTGTAATTGAAAAGGGGTCATCACCCTATAATAACCCATTAGTCATGGTCAAAAAGAAAGAAGTAACTATACAATTGTGTCTCAATGCTAGGACATTAAACAACATTACTATACCTGAGCGAGACATCCCACCACCCATCCAAGAATCATTTATCAAGTTGACGGCTAAGAATATTTTCTCTACCCTTTACCTAACTGCCAGTTACTGGAAAATGGCTCTCCACCCCCAGGATCAAAAATATACCACGTTCAGATACAATGGGCAAAACCACATGTTTAAGAGAGTACCTTTTGGGCTGATAAATAACAGGATGGCCTCATTAGGTTTTTGGACCAAGTATTGTCAGAAAAGTTTAAAAAAATTGGTATGTTATGTAGAAGATGTAGTAGTTGTGTCAAGAGACATTGCAGAACATCTGGAAAATTTAAAACAATTTTTCAATGAGTGCACCCAGAAAATATAACTGTTAATTTTAAAAAAAGTTTTTTCACATTGAGGGAGATTTCCTTTTTAGGCCATATTGTAAATGGTCAAGAAATTAGGGCTCAGCCTGTCAAGGTCACAGGTATAGAAAATTTTCCTAGGCCCACGAACCGAAAACAAGTTCGATCATTTCTGGGCCTTTGCAATTACTATCACAAGTTTTACCCCCATTTTGCCAAAGATACATCATCACTAGTAGAATTGATAAGACCTCACAACCGATGGAAATGGACAAAGACCCATGAAGAAGACTTTAGTCGAGTAAAGAGAAGATTTTTAGAGACTGTGATGGTACACTACTCAAATTTTACCCGTCCCTTTTATTTGCAGACTGATAGCAGTCAGAAAGGATTGGGTGTGGTTCTATTTCAAGTCAACCAAGAAGGCCAACACCAAATACTATATTTTAGCAGCCATACTTTGAAAGGAGCCGAAAAGAACTACACAGTGATGGAACAAGAGACACTAGCAATCGTGTGGTCATGTAATAAGTTCAAGCAGATGTTGCTGGGTTCAGAAGTGATTATCATTACTGACCACCGGTGTCTTGAATTCCTAAATAAAAGTTACCTGAACAATGACCGCCTTGTTAGATGGAGTCTTTCACTTCAAAGATTTCATTATGAAGTCGTCTACTGCCCTGGGCTTGAAAATACAGTGGCCGATATATTAAGTCATCATCCTATAGAACTGGAGCCACACAACCCCATAATAAGTGATCAGCCATTGGTAATTGCAGCAATGGTACTGGACCAAAAGATGGAACACAAGTTAAGGAACCTTCAACATTGGCAAGAGCAGCAACCACTATATAAAAAGCTTATCCAAATTGTACAACAGCAAGGAAATCCAATACAAGGCTGCTCAACACCTTGGGGAAAGAAGCTATACCGAATAAAAAATGGGTTGCTGCAGCAGCAGATTGTGGGAGATAAAATTTATTGGAGAATCTTGGTACCACCTGATCTCAGATACTGTCTCATCATGTATATGCATGGCTTAGTAGGGCACTTTGGCCCTACAAAAACAGAAGAAGCTATAAGACAACAATTTCACTGGCCAAAGCTATATGAAGATGTGATGGATACCCTCAATAAATGTGCTATTTGTGCAAGAGATAAACCACCAAATAGAAACTTTAGTGGAGTAGGTGCCTCTATCATCACGTCCGCACCAAATGAAATACTGGCGATCGATCACTATGGCCCATTGCCATCCTACCGTAGATTCCGTTACTTGTAACTTATGATCTATTCTCAAAATATGCTTGGGCCTATCCTGTGATGTGAGCAGATTCCCATCGCGCAATTCGAGTGTTACAAAAGTGTCAATTCATCAAGATTGGAAAAATGATCACCATCCTCTCAGACCACAGATCGGCCTTTACATCTCAAGAATGGAAGACTTGGTTGAGGCAGCAGAACATTAAACATATTCTGACTTCAATTTGAAATCCTCAATCTAACCCATTTGAAAGGGTTATGAGAGAAATAAACCGACTATTTAGCACCCATGTTAACCAAAATCACAGAAGCTGGGTAAATCAAACTGAAAAGATTTTTCAATATATCATTTGGAACCATCAATGAGGCCACTGGCATGACACCAACATGGTTGCATTTTGGTAAAGCGGACTCATTACTGATCAAGATGCCATTACCCATGGATGAACATGAAATCAATATTGAAACTGACAGATGCAAGTCACACCGCCGCCTTACAGAAAGGGCAGAATGGAAATTCCGAGCAGATCGGAGAAGCCAACATTTCCAGGTTAGGAACTATGTTTGGGTACGGAACTCTCAACAAAGTAACCAAGATAAAAGAGTATATAAAAAGTTCTTTCCTTTGTACTGGGGACCCTTTATAATTGATCGCACATGTGGCCCAAATGCATATTTATTAAAAGAGGGAGATACCATAAATGGGACATATGATGCCCGTAGTCTCAATCCATGTAGGTATTATCCACCTGACACTGGGGTTGTAAAATATTAGACTATTAGGATGGTTATTAAATGTATATGAAAATATTAAAATGAACTTGATATAATGAACTTGGTTGAATGGATTGTACTTTAGTGAAATAGGGTTTTAGATAGAAATTTTATTATATATATATATATATATATTATTGTTTTAATTACTATTACTCTTAAAATTTTTTTTTATATTATACTAACTAATCCTATTCTAAGAACTTTTTATATATATATTATTCAGTTTAACTAATTATTACTATCATTTTAACCAGACATGTTCAAATTGGCCATTTTAACTATAAATTCTAGATCCGGGTATATAAATTGTTCGTTGCTTCATGTAATCTCTGCTTTCTGTATTTCAATATATCTGTACAAACAATAATAATGTTTTTGTATTTAAATTATATAATGTAAAAATTTTTTTTCTTTTTCTTGCCTCCTTTTGTCCTTCCTTAATTGTTCATAGAAAGTACGGGGAAATGAAACAGTAAGATTTGTATTCGAATCTTAAGTTTCACCTTTTTCTGTCACCTCTCACTGACCGGTCTATCCTGCCCAAATTTAAACTTTTTGGTATCGAATTGTGTGTGTAGCAATATTAAAAATGTATAAATATATGTAGAATTCAGCATAAACACGCACACATTTCGATCTCAAATCAAAGGCAATAAATAGGGATAAAATAATATAATTTAGATTTCTTTTAGTTATATAATTTTGTATAATTTTAATCATTTATTTTGGATTATAAAGTTCTTATTTATTGCTTTGTTTAAATTTCATTTAATAATAATTCTAAAAAAATCTGATGTAATATTTAATTAAAAAGTTAAAATAATCTTATGTTCCCTTTTTGTCTTTGAAATTTAAAAGCATCGGTCAGTGATAGATAATAGATTAATTAAAGAAAAATTCCCCAAAATGTAATAAGTAAATGAAAAATGTAAACAATAGAATGGCAGCTTTCTTTAATTAAAACCAACAAAATGCATTGATTATCCTCAGGGCAGATTAAGTAGAACCTAAAAATACCTTAACAAAAATGTGAAAGATCAAGATAAAAAAACGGCCATCTTAGACTTTTTGGAGACATTCACTTCAACTTTAGATTTGCTCTCGATCACTGAGAGTCTCCAAAATATTAAAATAAATTGTTCCTCCCAAGGTATGACCGAGTAAAAGCATCTAGATTATTCACCATCGGGAGATGGCCTATTGGATGCGGAACTTTCCATTGCCTGTCATAAATTCACCATGAAAAATCTGCTGCCTGAAATAAAGGAGAAAGCTGCTGCTGCTGTGAAAGTAAATAAAATATCTAAATACAAGAAAAAATTGCCACTCATGAACTTTTTTCTGCTATACTAATGGAATCAGAAAACTTTTTATAAAACAGGTATCTGTTTGTGTTCAAACTCTAGACTACTCTAATAACATGCTATAGCTATTCTTCATATTACTTATCTAAATTGTAAAATGTAAAAACTATCATTTGTATAACTAAAGATGAATAATTAATTTAATGTGTAAAGGTCTCTAATAATCTAGCTTACCTCACTCTATCTTTCTTGGGTGTGTATTTCTATAATCTATAGTTATTATTTAATTATTGCATGCTCATAATTGTCTTGATTTTTAAAGTTTAAATCTATGATCGCTTAAAACAGTGAATGTGTGTCAAATTTTCATTAGTATTTACTTTCCTAAATAACTTAACTTTCATATAAATCGACACGCATTCAGTGCATTATTTATTTTAATGCATGGTCTACTACTTCGCAAATGGCTGGCATGTTAGTTGTAATAACTCCCAGTTTATATAGGTTTTGTATTTATTAAATCTTAATGAATAATTCTAGAAAATTACATTTCTTTGAGAGTCGCCAGTTGATAATGTAGGGCCGAGTTACAAATCTATTTAAATCTCATCATAATCATTTATACATTATACATGTGTTATGTATTAGAGACGCGATGACCCATTCTGCCATTAAATTTCCGGATTCTTCAGGGTTGAAATTAACCCAGGTCGTTCTACACAAGCAGGCATAATGGGTGCTCCTGTAGGATTTGACAACAACATGCAGCCAGCTGGCAAATTGCGACTTGGACCGCTTATCCGTGGTTATGCTTATGTGACACTTTACTTCGTCGGGCCAATGGCAGAGACCAGCCTGACATTCTTATAAACTCATTCACAGCATTGCATCTTCGATATACTGCCATTCCATATCACCTTTCTAAAGCATACCACGTGTTCCTTTACTTAGTTTTATTATTCTATATATCACTCCGCCTCTGCATTATCTTCATAATTCATTCTCAAATAAATGTTTGCACTTAGTCATAAAATAAATATTTTAATTAAATAAATATATGTCCACCGCTACTTTTAAATCTTACTTTAAACTCTTGCATTGCAAAGGTATAAATCCCTCCAGACATGCATTAGAAATACTTACTCGAGAATTTTAGGTAGCCAGATTACGCCTTCCAATAAGTGAATTCCTTTTTTAAACATTACAGTATCGGAAATACCGCTACTGAAGTCCTCAATATAAAATAATGTCTAAATAAATAAATGTATTCTTTAAAATATAATCATGTCACAAATCCTGCTACCAAAGCTTTGAATCCACAAAATATTATTAGTAAATGATTGTTTTATTAAAATGTATTAATAAATAATTTTAAACTATACGTCTGCAGTTATGTTTCATTTATTCGATCCATTCTATATAATATTTCCTCGATTATGTAAATATGAATGTTTAATTAATATTATTTTGATTATTGGCTAACTCAAAAGTGAAATCATGAATCTCTTGCATATCCCTGACCACCGTGCCTAAAGAAATATTTACTAATGTCACATCAGATGCATTGTTTCGTGGATTGTATTGTGGAACTGATAAACTATGTTCGAACTCAGTACTACGGGTGGCTTCGTTACCTCGATGGTGCTGCTGTTCTGTGTGGTGGTTGAGTTCTGCACTATGTTTATGAGTCACACATTTTCTGACGGTTACAATAGTTATCTTTGGTCACTATAGGCACAATATGAACCTTCCACATTTCTTCCTGGTGCAAACCTGAAAGGTTACAATATATATATATATATATATATATATATATATGCAGAAAGGAGTTTGCTATTAAATGAAAGGGGCGACCCTAACCTAAGCTGGTGAAATTCCTAATGTCCACACCCTATGTTCCTGTCATTGCAGTTGTTATTACTATGTGATTAGTCATATAGTATATGAACCTGGATGGCTGTTCACCAGTACGTATTAACCAGCATGGTCAGTTTATTGGCTTTTTACCTCCAAGTTTAAAAATATTTTTTCAATATATACAATCATGACATACAAAAATAAATCATGGCCCTTTTTTCCAGAAGGCTGTAAAGTCACCTACCAAGGCAGCAGTTGGTGGCCGAAGGCGGAGGGTGCTAAGTATCCCCTGATTGCAGACACAGGCTACCATTTGATTATGACTTTTTATTTAGGTACTTACAACTGCAGATCACTTTCAACTGAAGGAAGATTGCAATAGTTAAAAGAAGAAATGTCTTATATTAAATGGGACATTATTGGACTTTGTGAAAAGATGAAGAAACAATTGATTTAAAAAGTGGACATATATTCAACAATAAAGGCACAAATATTGGAAATACAAGTGGAGTAGGATTCATTATAAATAAATAATGAAAGAATAACATTGTGGAGATTGATGGTGTAACATACAGAATCACAAGATTAGTTTTACAACTTAATAGCAGATACAAAATGCAGATAATTTAGGTTTATGCCCCAACACGTTCTCATAGTGATGAAGTAGTAGAAGATTTTTATATGGATGTACAAAAGGGTTTTGATCAAAGTAAACAACATTTTAAAATTCTTATGGGAAGACTTTAATGCTAGAATTGGTAAACAAATGAAAGATGAAAATGTTGTAGGCAATTTGGTTATGGTAATAGAAATAAGAGAGGACATTGACTGTGGAGTTTGCAGAAAAAGAAAAACTTTATATTATGAATTATTTTTTTGAGAAATATGTTGAAAAAAATGGACATGGAAGCATCCAAATGAAGGTACAGCAGAATTGGATTATATTTTGACTAACAGAAAATACATATTTCAAGATTGTAATATTCTTAATAAATTTAACACAGGAAGTAATCATCGATTAGTAAGGTGTAAGATTCATGTTAATGCAAAACTAGAAGGACAAAAATTATTAAAAAAAACAATATTTACAGTTGATATTCCTAATCTTCAGAACATTCTAATGAATTTAAATTAGAACTTGCAAATCGGTTTGAAGTATTCGTAGATTTTGAACATGATTCAGATTTGAATGACCTTAATAGGAAAATAAGTGATACACTTTTAATAGCTGCAGAAAAATAGCTGGTAGAAAAAAGCAGCAATTGACCAATAAAATGTCTAATGAGACTAGAGAATTTATGAAGAAAAGAAAAATATGTGGATATACAACAATGATGCATTAAAAAGATTGAATATCTTGAATTTTGTAAAATGGTGCGGAAAAGAGTTGAAAGTGATATAAGAAAGTATACTTGTGAACTAGTAAGAAAAGCTGTAGAAGAGAATAAATGACTAAAGACTGTAAGACAACATTTTGGCATTGGTAGAAAATTTATATCTGCAATAAAAAAAAGATGGCATTATTACTAAATTGAGAGATGACATCATAAAATGTGTAGAAGACTTCTATCAACAATTATATAGTAATAAAGAACAAGTGCCTCATATACATATTATATCTTTCGAATTGCCCAGAATTTTGAATGAGGAAGTGAGACATGCAATTACATTTATGAAGAAAGGGAAGGCTCCAGGTAATGATGGAATTATAATTGATATATTAAAAGAAGCAGGTGAAGAAATAGAATTTTTTTAGCAAAATTATATACCAAATGTCTAAATGATAAAGATGTACCAGATGATTGGAAGAATGCAGTATTAATATTAATATTTAAGAAAGGTGATAAAGAAGATATTAGAAATTACAGTCCTATCAGTCTTTTATCAGTTTTATACAGAATTTTTACTAAGATAATTACAACTTGTCTGCAGAAAACTCTGGATTTCCACCAAGCAAGAGAACAAGCTGGATTTAAAAGTGGCTTTAGTACAATAGATTATATCCAGGTATTGAGAGAAGTTATAGAAAGGACAAATGAATATGAGTTGCCATTATGCTTAGGGTTTGTAGAATATGAAAAGGCATTTGATTCTATAAAATTTCTTCAGTGATTAAACCATTGGATCACAAAGATGTAGATCCAGGACATTGTCATATTTTAAAAAAATATTTATAAAAATGCAACAGCAACAATTAGATTACATAATGATAGTAGGTAAGCATTTATTTTATATAGTGCTATGTTTATAATTATAATACATTTAAAATCAACCTTTCCAAGCTATTGTGCATGCTCTTTTTACGAGTGTTAATAATAAATGAATACTTTTGGTCCCAACACTAGATATAGTATTTAAGAAAGAATAAATGGATTCATTTTATTCTTTCTTAAATACTATATCTCGTGTTGATAATGAAAGTATTCCTTTATTATTAACGGTCATAAAAAGCACATGCACAATAGCTTGGAAAGGCTGATTTTAAATGTATTATAATGATAATAGGAAAATCAACATTGAAAAGGGTGTAAGACAGGGTGACTCCATATCTCCAAAATTTTTTACAGCAATGCTGCAAGAAGTAATTTGTGGATTAAAATGGGAAGCTAAAGGAGTGAAAGTAAATGGAGATTATTTAAATCATTTATATTTTGCAGATGATGTAGTTGTTTTTGCAAATAATGCTTTAGGGTTACAGGAAATGTTGCAGGAGTTAGCAGATGAAAGTAGGACTAAAGATAAATGTTAAAAAGACTAAAGTAATGTTTAATATATTTTCTTAAAATATGAACATAAAGATTGATTATGATGAGTTAGAAGAAGTTAACAGTTACAAATACCTTGGTCAGATTATTAATACAGATGGAAACATAATGGATAAAATTAATCATAGAATTAAACTTGATTGGAGTGCTTTTGCTAGAAATAACTTGATACTAAAAGGAAATATGCCTATGTGTTAGAAAAGGAAGGTTTTTAATAAATGTGTTTTACCAGTTCTTACTTATGGATATGAGACTTGTACACTTAATAAAAGAGCTACATAGAGACTTCAGACCATACAAAGAAGTACGGAGAGATGCATGTTGGAGTAACAAAAAGAGATTGAAACTGCAGTGTATGAGTAAGAGAACAAACAGTGTTACTGACCTCATTGAAAAAATTAAAATATTGAAGTGGAGTTGGGCTGGACATATTTCTAGAAGAGATGATAAGAGATGGACAATTGAAATTTTAAACTGGATTCTAAAAGATTGTAAAAGATCCAGAAAGAGACCACATGTGATACGGATGAATGAGATAAGAAAGTGTCTAGGGGTGATGTGGAGAAGAGAAGCTAAAGATAGGAAAAGATGGATTGAACTTGGAGAGACCTTCATCCTGCAGTGGATTGATATTGGTTGATATATATATTGTGCCCTTGTCTGTTGGTCATAGGTAGGGTAGAAAGGTCAATTATTAAAAAATTTTAAATTTTAGGTTATATTTGTAAGATATATAAATAATAATGGGTTAAGTAGATTTATAATACAATTTAAAGCTGAAAGTACCTGGTAGGTAACAGTGTAATAAATTATTTAAAAGAAAACAATTAAATAAAGCTTAAATATCATTGCTTATGGTTGTGAAAGCTGGCCATACAAAATAATACAGCTATAGATAGTAAAAGTAGATCAATTATTTAGTATAATATTTAAAAAACTAATAAATTAAATAAATAAAATGTAGTGTATAATTATATTTAATAATAAATTTAATAGAGTATAAGTTATTAATAAACTTGGGGATGGTGAGAATTATATTTAGTTCTACATTTTAAAATTATTTTCTAAATTTTTTATAAAATATATCAGTTTTGGTAATTTAAACCAAGACGTAAATAAAAAATCATTTTTATAAAGTTAGTAAACACGTGACCGTATATTAAATACCTTCACGCACACTCTTGGTAAAATAATAAACTGTGTGAATTTAAAACTAGATATAATTGCCATCGATCTTTAAAATGAAAGTTTAAAAATATTAAATATTGTTTTAATAATTATTTTAAAGCTTAGATAATTTTTATAAAAACTATAATTGAATTTAAAAATATTGGTATAAATATTCCAGACATTACGTCATCAATTCTTAACTTTAAAAATCCATTCTGTTATCAAAATAAAATGAATAAATTGTTCGCGCTAAAATAAATATTAACCAATCAAAGGATGTAAAATTAACAGACAAAAATCTAAGAATTATACAGAGTGGGAGAAGTAATGTGAAAGTAGAAAGAAAGTAACAAATTTTTATGGCTGGTAACATCGTAGCTGAACAGTAATATAAATTTATAATTTCGGATTTATTCTAAAAGGTTATTATGTAACATATAATATATTTTTGACTACAGAGATATGGATTGCTAATTTTAAGTTTATCTTGCCAGGAAATTTATTCAAATTTAACCAGAAAGCCTACAGTAACATGGAAATACAAGAAGAAATATTTAAAGTGATTGATGAAAGAAAAATAATTGGAAATCATCTTAATGCCACTTTAGTTGTGCTCAACCTGAAACTTAATCTTATAACTGAAAGGAATACAATTGGGACGATATGTGAAAATCTGAAAAAGAAGCTGTTGGTCGTCAAGAAAAAATTATGACAGTAAATTTATAGAGTTATCTTAAAACTAAGTTATACTTCTCTATGAACAAAATTTTAATATGCGTTCTAGTACTAAGAAAAATAATAATGAAGAAAAGTGTTTATGTTTAAAGGGAAACAGTATTAAAAGATATAGTTCCAGAATTATGAAATAAAGGAAAGTAAAAGATTAAAGTGCTATAAGTATTTTATGGCAAGGTGCCTAAACTTTATCGTATTAGAAAAAATATTATAAAATATTCGATGAAGAAAAATGCTTGAGTTAAAATGTTAAAATTAAATTGCTCAACTAAATGAAAATGGATACATGGAAACCAAAATTTTATTGAAGATTTTAAAAGTCCATACAAGATGCATCGGGGGGAAACCAGACGCGCGGGAAAAAGCTAGCAGACTATGTTGGAGACATCAAGAATTAATAAGTGTATAAAATATTGAGAAAACTAAGGATCATCGTCGATGAAGATTATTAAACAGAGTTAATTTTTTATAGAACATTAAGTGACTAAAGAAAAAATAAAGTATATATTTTTTTTTAGCTTTACGATGAACAATTTTCAAGCAAGTTCGACAAAGCAGTATCGTAAATATAATTTAATATTTTTATTTGATTGTATTTAAAATATAAAAATTCTATATTAGCTTAGGGAAACATATAAACATGAGTTTAGGAATAATTAGATTTAAATATAATAGCTTAATAGAATGATAGAAATATTGTTATAAAAATAAAAATGTATGTATGAAGTTTTAAATTACAAAGTAATGGAATGGGGAAGCCTTCAGAATACGATCAAGAAGATAGAGATCGTTTTGGTAATTGTGATATTATTGATAATGCATAATGTATTTTTTTTAGGTCATCTATTAATGAAGAATGATGTATGAAAGTTTTAAATTATAAGTACACATTTTATCCAACATTAAAACATATATTTGAGATAGTAATAATTTTAAATGTGCATGCAATAAGTTGTTTTAAAAATATAATTAATAATAAGTATCATAATAATTATGTGATTCTTTTGAACTTTATGTTTGCAAAATCTTCAGATAATTTTAAAAATAGTTGGTATATTATAAATATACGGTAAGTATAAGTTTCTTAAGAAAGCTGTATAGTTTGACAAAGTGATTTTATTATTGTTGGTAGCAGTTGTGATGTAATACAGATAAATCAGAGAATAAATCGGATAGTGACTTGGTAGTACTGGGTAAAACCGATGATGTTTTTTGCCAAGAAAATAAGAAAATCAAATATTTTGGATCATAGTATTTTGTGTGTTTGAGTATAGATACTAGTTATCACTACACATATATTTTGGCGTTCTTTTGTATTTTTAACTTTTTGATGTTTTATAAAGCTAAGAAATAGCTTTAGCCCTCCTATAGTAGAGGTGGATAGACAGATAAAGGTCACTCCTCTATGGTGTTCTTTAAATTCACTGTGCCATCTTGTCAAGTTTTATGACGGATAATATTCTAGTTGTTTTGATCCTACGCATCTATTTTCGCTATCCTTGTTTCATGAATATACACGTCAGAAAGATATTTTTATAGAATGATACATAAATAGAAATAAGCTAGGTTGTTGTTATGTAAGAATAGTTTATTTACTAGATGAGTTAGTTGTTTTTTAAAAGTGAAAGTATAATGTCAAAAGAGTGAAGAATCATATGATATATTTTTAAAAAGTATTCTGAAATGAATATAAGATTTTAAAGGAAGAAATCTAAACAAAGTTTTTAAAGTAATAATAAATTTTAATATTTTATATGATATTTAAAAATAGAGTTGAGTTGGTTGAAAGATTCAATAAGTGTAACAGATATATGTATTGTGCTTATGTTAATGATTGTAGTTCATACGAGCAAAGGTTGATAAGTATGATTAATAATTATTGTATGTCAATAATAAACGCAAATCAGGAAGGTTTGAATCTTTAGGATTCCATACGAATAATAATATAAAATAGAATTTTATGATTTTGTATAATTTGTACTACGAAAGTAAAAGTTTTGTAAAAATATAATTTTAAAATTAATAGAGATATAGGGTATTAATGATAATTATTGATAGATACATCTTTGTAACAAGCTAAACTAAAATCAGATATAATAATAGTAATAATACTGTATAAGAGTTAAAAATAAAAATAAGTAGAAATTTAATGTTAAGAGATAAACTAGTAAAGTAATTTTGTAACAGGAAAGTAGGGATATCCGATGTACATAATGTAAATATTGTTATTTGTATAATTATTAATAAACTATGTTGTAAATTTATTTGTAAGTTCTTAGTTATATTATTTCTCACATAGAATAGATAGCAATACATTATAATTAAAGAATATAATTTTGAAGGTAGATAAACATAAAAGTGTTATAATAATTCTTGAAGATTTATTTATATGATAAATTAAAGGATTATAATTATATCGTTTATTGGTCATAAGTTGGTTGCCACAATATTAAAATAAATTATATGCTAATATTACAACACGTATTTTGATTGTCAGATTATTAAATACTACCACGAACGTAATATTTATTTATTTATTTCATTTAAGAAGAAATAGGATTACATTATACTATTATTATCATTATTCTTATTTATTATTGTTAGTTGTTAGTAGAATTTATGACATAAAATTCCCTTCTCATAGTTTACTAGTAATTTAAATCAGTTTAAATGCAATTTATGAACTGAGATTTATTTGATTTGATTTTATTTCATTTATTTACTTAAATTATTTAATTGAGCTAGATTATTATTACAAAGAATAATAAGATATGATTATTATCTTAATCATAATAAAAAGAGCTTGGAAAGTCATAAGAATACCATAAGCTGATTATGTAGTATAGTGTTCTTATGCCATTGGGATAGTATCATGTGTATATATCTCAATGTAGTCTGTCTCGCTCCCCGTGTCGTCGCTCCATGTCTCATGAAAATAATAAAAATTTTAGTAATATAATTGTATTTATATTTTAGAGTTTAGAGCTAGTAGTAATCATTTTTAATAAATCAATTTCATTCATTTTGTTAAGACTGAGCTAGAGAGAGAGAGAACCCGGAATATATTTTAAAACATTTTTATAGATTGTTTTCTATGGAGGCGACGACGGGGGAGGAGGGTACAATATATATATATATATATATATATGTTAATTCTAATATTTTCACAGATAAATGATGAATTTATTATATTATTTTCAGGATATTCCATGTGGGAAAGTAGCTGATGCTTCAGTAAAATAAGATGTACCTTCCTCAAAGCATTCTCTTTCTCAAATCATAGGAATGTGTGTGATATTTAAAATCATTTTTATCTTTTTGTTTCTCTCCATACTTAAATTCATTTGAGGAAGGTACTTGCTATTGTACTGAAATGTCAGCTATTTAACCACATGGAATATTCTGAAAATTATATATATATTGTAACAATCCATAGAATTGAGACTTAATGTAAACTGCACTACAGGGCGCCATCTAGGCATTTGAACCTAGAAAAATTTATAAAGTACGCAGATACGTAATTAAAAAAAAATTTTTTTTATATATATATTTTGATTCTGGTTATTAGCCCATTATCACAAGCTCAATGGAATAGCAGAGATTTATATTTTACCATAAATTCTTATCTAAGAATATTTTAAAAAGGAATAAAATAAGCCGCTGCCAGTAATTAACATACAAACATTTATTTACACACACATATATAAAATTTAACATTATTATTTTAGTATGTTTATTTTAGATTTTAATTTGATTTTAGAATTGAAATTTACATTTTAATTTTTATAATATTATAAGTTTACATTTTAATTAAGTTTGTACAGATAGATTTATGAAAGTTTGTTTTATAATGTTGAGTATATTTCGGTTACATAAATTTCACGGTTAAAAACATTTTAAAATAAACATAAATGATGAAAATACAAAATCATTGATACCATCAATTGCAGAGGGAAATTTATAAGTAACCCAATAGCATTCACCATAAGATGCTTGCATTGACCCCAATAACTTAAAAGACATCCGAATAAATACATTTTAGATACTCACCATAAAGTATCATTATTTACCGAATGTCTATATATTTTGATCAAATATAAAAACCAAAACATAATTAACCGATAACGAATTCATGCAAGCATCTATACCCAACTTAAACTTAATGCATTTTTATTTAGGGTGTCAAGTATGAATAAACTACATAGATCTGCATTTGAAAAGAATATATTCTTCCCTTATTTAACCTTAGGCAAAAAGTTCACAGTCAAACTGGCATCAATCCATCTGATATATTTATGTATTCAATGTAGCATGAAAATACGACAACACAAAATACTATACTGTCAGGAATGTACATCTGAACAGTAAGTACAGTTAGAGAAGACATCGTCTCTCCACCAACAGGAATGCTACATCTATTGGCAAGTAGAACAATAAACAAAAAACTCCATAGGAATAGATTGCGGTTCTTTGTCGACTTACAAACCCATCCATAGGCAAACAGAAGGTGTGTCGGGTATATATGCAATGCTGCCCATAGCGGATCTCATACTACATCTACTTACTACATCAATATATCCAATCCATTGACCTAATTCAACTATGAAACAAATAACCTAAGATATACCCTCCCCTAATATAACTTTACAAACCTATATAGCCATTCACGCCCGACTTAAGTTTAACATTTATGTAATTTAGTCTAACGAAAAACAAAAATCATATTAAAAACTTAAAAGAACAAAAAAAATAAATGGAAATGATTTTAAATAAAAAAAATACATCAAATAACATTATTAACATTAATTTACATTGGTCAGATAGGATTCTATTTGTATTATTTACTAAAAGGTTTAGAATTTAGAGTTCTTATTGTTTTCAAATGAATATAAAGTTCTTTCGATTTTTAAAACATCCAGCTTTATCCTTTACAGTTGCTTGCCAATGTTGGTAATTTTGAACAGGAATTCTCAGGCCGTACTGAAGATATTGGTATCCAGTTAGCTGTTGTTTTTATTTATCCAGAGGTATTTACTTGAGCTGGTCCTCAATGTAGAAAATGATGTCCTTTCTCTTTCTTTTTTAGCAGAACTGATGGGATTGAAGAGTGCATCTTTTCAGTCCCTTCTCCTTCAACTCTGCACTAACACATATCTGTCCTCTCATAATAACTAATTAATTCTTTTATTTTCAAATCTTTCCTTTTATAATAATTTTGTGGATTAACTCAACATTACATCATGATGGTGAAAACCTTTTCATTGAGGGCTGATTTCATGATGGATTTCTTTCATTTACTAAAAGTTTCTATTGTTTTCCTATCTGACCATTATTTATGCATTAAAATGCCCAAGGGCTTGTTCACTTGGACTAATTAAAATAATCATTTCCATTTTTCAATAACATTAATTAATTTGTTTTCAAACTTAAAGATATATATTTATCTTTAAATCTTTACTGGAAATTTAGTTTTAAAATACTTTTTCTTTAATAAAGTTTTTGTTTAATAATTTTTGTTTATCTGTGCGATTTATATATACGAGTTTAAGATAGAATTAATTTTCAATTTTTATGTCTTAAAAAAAAAGTTTTTAAATGCGAACTTTTTATTTTAATTCATGTTTAATAATAAAGAAAAATAATGAAGCGGCATATGTCCCCATTACATATCAGTAAACTTGCTTAAAAATGAACAAAAAAATATTTTACTTAGGGTTAGCGATTATGGTACACAATTAACGAAGACATTTACAAAAACATCCGGTTAGTAATTTTACAAAAAGACTATATACAAAAAAAAAATGTTGAACATTGCTTTCCTAAGAACCATCTACATTTACATCTCCTCCTCCCACGAGTTCTATTTTATCTATATTTCATTTCTAATGAACGGCATGACAAGCAAATTATATAAATTATTTATTTAAGAAAGTTGCATTGAGGTAAATATGTTTTAAGAAATAATAGCTTTATACATGTATTTTTGCAGCACAATTATAAATACCACCAACTTATTTATGACTGAATGAAATGCATACATAGGGTTACACAGATGTAAATCCCAAAGGTACTCTCCGTAAGGTACCACATTTACCATCATAAACTTACATGGCTGTGCGCTCCTATACAAATTAAAGCATAATTTATATTAACAAAAAAAACATATCAATTGCAACCTTTTAACTTTCTTTTTAACAAAATACAATTTAATATTATTAATACTTTCTCATTTTTAATATGTGTGCTATTTCTTTCTGGCAGTGCATTTATAAAATTTAAACTATCCGACTTTATGTAAACAGATAAATATATTTCATTTTGAAAAAAGAAATTTACTCAGGGTATATGTGGTTTTTATTAATAGATTGGCCCAAGTTGGGTGGCCAGTTGTAACGATCCGGAGAATGAGACTTAACGTAAACTGCACTACAGGTTGCCATCTAGGCATTTGAACTTAAAAAAATTTATAAAGTAGGCAAATACGTAAGTCAAAAAAAATTTTTTTTTATATATTTTGATTCCGGTCATTAGCCCATTGTCACTAGCTCAATGGAACAGCAGAGATTTATATTTTACCATAAATTCTTATCTAAGAATATTTTAAAAAGGAATAAAATAAGCCACTGCCAGTAATTAACATACAAACATTAATTTACACATATATATATAAATTTAACATTATTATTTTAGTATGTTTATTTTAGATTTTAATTTGATTTTAGAATTTAAATTTACATTTTAATTTTTATAATATTATAAGTTTACATTTTAATTAAGTTCGCACAGATAGATTTATGAAAGTTTGTTTTATAATGTTGAGTATAGATCGGTTACATTGATTTCACGGTTAAAAACATTTCAAAATAAACATAAAAGATCAAAATACAAAGTCATTGATACCATCAATTGCAGAGGGAAATTTATAAGTAACCCAATAGCATTCACCATAAGATGCTTGCATTGACACCAATAACTTATAAGACATCCGAATAAATACATTTTAGATACTCACCGTAAGGTATCATTATTTACCGAATGACTATATATTTTGATCAAATATGAAAACCAAAACATAATTAACCGATAACGATTTCATGCAAGTGTCTATACCCAACTTAAATTTAATGCATTTTTATTTAAGGTGTCAAGTATGAATAAACTACATAGATCTGCATTTGAAAAAAAAAATTCTTTCCTGATTTAACCTTAGGCAAAAAGTTCACAGTCAAACTGGCATCAATCCATCTGATACATTTATGTATTCAATGTAGCATGAAAATACGACAACACAAAACACTATACTGTCAGGAATGAACATCTGAACAGTAGGTAGGGTTAGAGAAGATATCGTCTCTCCACCAACAGGAATGCTACATCTATTGGGGAGTAGAACAATAAACAAAAAATTCCATAGGAATGGATTATGGTTCTTTGCTGATTTACAAACCCATCCATAGGCAAACAGAAAGTGTGTGGCATATATATGCAATCCTGCCCATAGCGGATCTTATACTACATCTACTAACTACATCAATATATCCAATCCATTGACCTAATTCAACTATGAAACAAATAACCTAAAATTTACCCTCCCCTAATATAACTTTACAAACCTATATAGCCATTCATGCCCGACTTAAGTTTAACATTTATGTAATTTAGTCTAACGAAAAATAAAAATCATATTAAAAACATAAAAGAACAAAAAAAATAAATGGAAATAATTTTAAATAAAAATAAAAAAAATACATCAAATAACATTATTAACATTAATTTACATTGGTCAGATAGGATTCTATTTGTATTATTTATTAAAAGGTTTAGAATTTAGAGTTCTTATTGTTTTCAAATGAATATAAAGTTCTTATGATTTTTAAAATGTCCAGCTTTATCCTTTAGTTGCTTGCCATTGTTGGTAATTTTGAACAGAAATTCCCATGCCATACTGAAGATATTGTTATCCAGTTAGCCATTGTTTTTATTTATCCAAAGGTCTTTACTTGAGCTGGTTCTTAACATAGAAAACGATGTCATTTCTCATTCTTTTTTAGCAGAACTGAAGGGATTGAAGAGTGCATCTTTTCAATCCCTTCTCCTTTGAGTCCGCACTACCACATATCTTTCCTCTCGTAATAACTAATTAATTATTTTATTTTCAAACCTTTCCTTTTAAAATAATTTTGTGGATTAACTCAACATTATGTCATGATGGTAAAAACCTTTTCATTGAGGTCCGATTTCCTGATGGATTTTTTTCATTTGCTAAAACTTTCTATTCTTTTCCTATCTGACCATTGTTTATACATTTAAATGCCCAAGGGCTTGTTCACTTGGACTAATTAAAATAATCATTTCCATTGTTCAATAACATTAATTAATTTGTTTTCAAACTTAAAGATATATTTTTATCTTTAAATCTTTACTGAAAATTTAGTTTAAAATACTTTTTCTTTAATAAAGTTTTTGTTTAATAATTTTTTTATCATATGTGCGATTTATATATACGAGTTTAAGATAGAATTAATTTTCAATTTTTATGTCTTAAAAAAAAAAGAAGTTTTTAAATGCAAACTTTTTATTTTAATTTCATGTTTAATAATAAAGAAAAATAATGTAATGGCGTATGTGCCTGTTACAATATATATATATTGTGCCAGGCATTATCAAATGCCCTTGCACAAAGTCTGTATTAAGCACAACAAATATAAAAATGTGCTAGATTAAAAATGGAGGCTCGGTCTGAGCAGTAGAATACCCACACACACAAATTTAAATATTGTACACGTATAATAAACTCATGTATTTTTTTATTTTTGCTTTTCCTTTTTGTATATTTTTTATATGTCATTATATGTAATTGCTTTTTTTTTATTTTCCAACATACTTGTATATTTTTTTTAATTACTTTTCTAAAGATTGTAATTTTATTCCATATGCAAGTAATGTTAATTTCTTTTGCAAAAATCTGATCAAAAGCAAAAGGTTTGATAATGCTATAATTAAACTGTTATCTCTTTAAAAAAATTCTTTTGAATTGATTTTGTAAGCAAATGGTCTGCGTTATTCAAGATGGATGTCAAACTTAAAATGTAGAATTTAATCGGAAAAATATAAAGGAATGTTTGCAATCTAAGTGATAAGCTAAATTAAAAGGATTGGCTGATTCATTCTTCTCAGAGGGATATCTGAATTGGTTCTTATTAGTGGGATTGATAGTGTTGTGGGATTCATTTCTTTCTTTGGCAGCCATTCTGGGCAAGTCATTCTTTATTGTGGCTCCAGAATTCTCCAAGCAACCAGCTACTTAGAGATTCATTTATGAATAGGACTATTAGTGACATTCTTAAGAACAAATCCATTATACAGTTCTTTTAAGAACTCTTATCTTTGTGGATTCGAGTAACCATTGGAGACAGCTTATGAAAATTTATTAATAATCCTAATTATTATTAGATATATAAAAAATATATGAAGCAATATACTATAGATTCCAGCAAAATGACCATGGGGTAGACAAATAGCCGGGGCACTGCCCTTTCTCTACCCCAAGCCACCAAGATGTGACCATGCCAATTCCAGCTTCCCATGATGATGACAAATGCCACCTTGCTAAATGCATAAAATCTTCACCACCCAGCCAGTTAACTTGAAGCCCACTCAAGAGCCCCGAGGAGAAGAATGAAGACACAGATATAAGTTTATTTTAAGATATTTATTAATATTGAAATAATTAACATTGATATTTCCAATTAGATATATTATTTTTTGTTATTATTATTAATCATTTAAAAAAGGGAGAGAGTCTATTGCAAATGTATATGAATTTGCATTTATTACGGGCATAAATGATAAAGCTTTTACTTAAATCCTTTTAGTCAATTTTTCTATTTCAAATTCTAGTATTTTCAACAAAGATTGCAATGAGATTCTTTTTTTTTGTTGCTATTCATTTTTCTCTTGTTGTTACTCCTGGAATTCATCATATATGGATATACATGAGGGAAATAGATACAGTACCTTATGGTGAGTACCATATAGTATCTGAGCCAATGCAACCTTGTTGACTTGTTGAAAAATATGAAATTATTGAAATATCTCATAATGCAAATATATGTATGCATAGTTTTTATTATTATTATTATTATTATTATTATTATTATTATTATTATTATTATTATTATTATTATTATTATTATTGCTATCAATAAAAGGGTTTTAAAGCACTGAGTAAATGTGCACACCCGTATGACCGAAAATCTCATATCTGTATATCAAATCACACAAAGTAAAATTTATTTCTATTGGGTAAAAGGAGCTCAGACCACTTCCATTACTTATAAACACTGTAAATAGCTTTAGGAATTTATTATTTTTCTTATTTAAAATTGTATTTTATCTATTTCAATGCCTCGAATATATATGGTTTGGGATAATTAATTATTTAGTATTTTGTTATTATATCATCATTAGTATGAAACGGTGGTGGGTATTTGGGATTAAATAAATATTTAATCATAATATTAAACTTGTTTCGTTTTCATATTATTATTTATATTGATCAAAATGTATTCTTTCCTTATCAACCATGTACCGATAATAATCATTTAACTTACCCATTTGAAGACCCTAGACTGTAGAATGACTGAGCTAGCCACAAAGAGATATTGCTCTACCGGGGTGTTAAATCTTATTCTTATGCTCTGCTGAAGATATGCTATTGCATGTCCTTCTAGTAGGGTGAAAAATTAATTTTTTTTGATTATTTTCTAGAAGTGGAGCACAAAAGTCTATTTTGTAAATAGATTTTTCAAAGATGTGTACTTGCCATTGTTCTAAATATTTGGGCATTCAAATAACATATCAACTAAAGGGTGTTTTTAACTGGAAGAGTCCTGTCAATCCACTCTTTCTATCAATTTAGCTGAAAGTACCAATATACATGAGTACAGACAATCGGCTAGATTGATATCCATTTCTTTACCTGTTGAATCTTGGTCACTTCATGCTCATTGCAAGATTAGGAAAAGAATTCTGCAGGGAGTATGGACTGGTACAGTAAAACTGGAGCCACACATGGTTTAAATGTAAAAATGGTACGATTAAGGAAAGAACGAGTTAAATTATATAAATGTAAAAATTATGGTAAAAATATATTATGTGCCATATGTATATATAAACTTGCCATAGGTGTAAGTAAAAACTAAATTAAATGTTGACTATATATACATAAAAGAAGTTATATAAAATTCGATTGTTAGTTGTTGTTTTTTTTTAGATATATAGTGTAATTAATAGGCCATACAAATGAACATGCTTAGTTTGCTATATATTTGTTTTGAAGATTATTCTTAAATAATTTAAAATATTTTACTCAGTAATCTGCAGATCCAGAATGATAGTGTTATTCTTTTTTGCGATTTATATTTAATATATATTTATGATTCAAATTGTTAGAAATAAATCAAATGTTCACACTGTATTCTATAAATATACTGTATAAGTAAAATAGATAAAAAAAAGTTATTTTGAGTAAGTATACATGTAATATATTGACGGTTGATATTTTGTTATATATAGTACAGATTCCTTTATCTTAATAATTGCTTAACAATTTTCACTTTAAACCGAGTCGCTAACATTTTCATTTTATTGGATAAGTAAAGTTGCCATTTAAACTGAGTAAAAACTGTCGTCAACATATGCAATTAAAATAGTGATAAATTATATATAAAAATTATTAAACGAATGAGTGGGGGATAGGTCACACACTGTATATATGCATATATAAATGGTCGGAGGTTTTACAAATAAAAGTAATAATTTATTATAGCGTTAAATTTTAACATAACTTATAGTTAAATCTGTTGGTCTTTCTGTTTGTAAAAAAGTAAAATAAAATAGTGTTAAATACTGGCTTATGAATTAAAATTTCGTAAACGATTTAAAATAACTTATACTGGAAGATTTTTTTTTTGTTTAAAAAAAAAAAAAGAAAAAAAAAGGGAAGTAAAATACAATAGTGTGTTGGATAACAGCGTAACGAAGTAAAGTTTTGTATAATAAACTTGAGTTTCTGTTTTGGGCGATAAATCGAATTAAATAGACATAGGTAAAATGGGCACAATAACTGGAACAGGGCATAGAAAAAGCAAATAATTGGCGAGTGGAATGGCGCAGAGTTAAGTGTGTGGTGTACTGTGTATTTAAAAATAAGACAAATAGTTAAGAAATAATTTAAAAATATCCGCTATTACCGATTCTGTATTTAACTAATCAGTAATTAAAAACTATATATACCAAATATAAATAGATATAGGTATTATGTAACTCCTAAATGAAGAATATTTATATTGTGCTTTTAATGTGGACAAGATTCATATAAAAAAAAATGGATCAACAGCCAATAAGTGATACAAACACCTCAGTTAACAAAGAACCAGAGGAAAAGACTTACTGTGAGCAAAAAGAAAATGATCAACAAAGAAGCAAAAAACTTGAAGCGGAAAACGAACACAGGTGGACCATGATGGAAGAAATTTTATGGACTATAAAACAATAAATAGCCAGAATACTGCAGGAAATAAATGAATTGAGGCAACAACTATCAGAAAATACAACATATATAAATCAAAGAATAGATGATGTCAAACGTGAACTAGAAAATAAAATCGAAACAAGATTTCAAAGCATAAAAAATGGAAATAATCCAAAACAAGGCAACAGCAATAGGCTGGTAACAACAGAAATGAGTCAGCAGATGACTGAAGCAGAGCATGAATATGTTCAGGATCAAGTCAAGAAAAAAGGAGAGGATGCTGAAATAACCGAAGATCATAGCATTAACAATGAGATCCATGAAAAAGAAAAGGGACAACCTTACCTGTGCAAATGAACCAATTCCTAAAAATAAAAATATTTGAAGGACAAACAGGTGAAGCTCCTATGAAGCACATTAAAAGCTTGGAAAAATATTTTTAGGTAAACCAAATCAATGACTTTAGTAAACTGGCAATCGCCTGCAGTCATCTCCATGGCAATGCTCAAGCATGGTGGGAATCCTTGTTCCACTATCCAGTAACATTTGAGAAATATAAAAAGGAATTATTAAAAAGTTTTTGGAATGAACAGCATCAAGAGATGATTCTATACCAAGCCATGCAGGAAAAACATAATGAGAATAATGGTGAAAATTACTTGCAATTTTTCAGGAGACAAGTGGCAACAATTCGGACATTAAACACATGTCACATATCAGAGGGCCAAATTGTCAGAATAATCCATCGTAATCTGCCACTTGGGATTGAAAAAATGTTACTTACCGCAAATATGAATACAGTGCAACAAATGGCAGAAATATTAAGTGCAATAGACATGACCCAAAGAGAGACACAAGGGAACAAAGATATGCAAAAACAAAATCATTGGCATAGAAAGGCCATACCGAGAAATTACAGCATAGAAAGGCGCACTCACCAAACAGAAAACAATGGTTACAATCAAAGAAAGAAATGTTGGAAAGAAAAACAGTTCAGACCACCCTCACCAAGGCCAGGGTGTAGTAAAGCTGAGAATTGATCAGATCACATAATTTAAGAGTCTTTGTAGTTAGATATTTATAGGTTTTTTGTGAACTTTTGTCTCTCAGGCATGGTGTGTATGGGTTGATTTGTATTGGCATTTTTTGAACTTGGGCACTGGAGATGGGGGATGTGCAGGGGTTTTCTGGAGATGTCTGTGTGATCTGGAGTCTCTGTGGCTTCAGGTGAAAGAACACTTTTCACCATGCAAAAATGCGAGCAATTTTTTTATCAGAAAAAATATTATCTGGGACTCAGTAGGGGTAATGCAAACGTACTCGTAAGTCTCATATAGAAAGCAGAGGAGCATTAACTTCAACTCTTACACAAAGCCCTTCATCTGTGGTTGCAAAATATCCTGTCAGCCTCCAAAGGTTATTGAGCATGGATGCACCCGCAAAGTTTGGTACATTCTGTGAGTATTTTTAGTGTTTCATTTGACTTTGCTTGGCTGCCACAGAGTTCTAGAAAGGATAGATATCTTTATGTTGCCCATATGTTTGTCTTCTTTTTTCTCTGACCTGGGTGATTGGGATGCTGATGCAGTGATGTTATGGGGGATGAGGTGTCACATTGTCACCATTGGACATCATGCTTTGTAGAGTTTCAAAAGAAAAATACAAAAATTAGTAAAAATATAACTAGTAAACATATACTTAATATCTATGTAAATAAGAACTTAAGACTTTAAATGGTCATATCCATTTAAAAGTCTCATTGGAGAGGAGAGTATTGTGCCAGGCATTATCAAATGGCCTTGCACAAAGTCTGTATTAAGCACAGCAAATATAAAAATGTGCTAGATTAATAATGGAGGTTCGGTCTGAGCAGTAGAATACCCACACACACAAATTTAAATATTGTACATGTATAATAAACTCATGTATTTGTTTTATTTTTGCTTTTCCTTTTTGTATATTTTTTATGATATGTCATTATATGTAATTGCTTTTTTTTTATTTTCCAACATACTTGTATATTTTTTTTAATTACTTTTCTAAAGATTGTAATTTTATTCCATAAGCAAGTAATGTTAATTGCTTTTGCAAAAATCTGATCAAAAGCAAAAGGTTTGATAATGCTATAATTAAACTGTTATCTCTTTAAAAAAATTCTTTTGAATTGATTTTGTAAGCAAGTAGTCTGGGGTATTCAAGATGGATGTCAAACTTAAAATGTAGAATTTAATCAGAAAAATATAAAGGAATGTTTGCAATCTAAGTGATAACCTAAATTAAAAGGATTGGCTGATTCATTCTTCTCAGAGGGATATCTGAATTGGTTCTTATTAGTGGGATTGATAGTGCTGTGGGATTCATTCTTTCTTTGACAGCCATTCTGGGCAAGTCATTCTTTATTGTGGCTCCAGAATTCTCCAAGCAACCAGCTACTTAGAGATTCATTTACGAATAGGACTATTAGTGATATTCTTAAGAACAAATCCATTATACAGTTCTTTTAAGAACTCTTGTCTTTGTGGATTCGAGTAACCATTGGAGACAGCTTATGAAAATTTATTAATAATCCTAATTATTATTAGATATATGAAAAAAAAGATTTGAAGCAATATACTAGAGATTCCAGCAAAATGACTATGGGGTAGACAACTAGCCGGTGCACCGCCCTTTCTCTGTCCCAAGCCGCCAAGATGTGACCATGCCAATTCCAGCCACCCATGTTGATGACAAATGCCGCCTTGCTAAATGGATGAAATCTTCACCACAAAGCCAGTTACCTTGAAGCCCACTCAAGAGCCCAGAGGAGAAGAATGAAGATGCAGATATAAGTTTATTTTAAGATATTTATTAATATTGAAATAATTAACTTTGATATTTCCGATTAGATATATTATTTTTTGTTATTATTATTAATCATTTAAAAAAGAGAGAGAGTCTCTTGCATATGTATATGAATTTGCGGTTATTACGGGCATAAATGGTAAAGCTTTTACTTAAATCTTTTGAGTCAATTTTTCTATTTCAAATTCTAGTATTTTCAACAAAGATTGCAATGAGATTTTTTTTTTTTTGTTGCTATTCATTTTCCTCTTGTTGTTACTCCTGGAATTTGTCATATATGGATATACATGTATGTATATGCATACATACGCTTATAATATTCGGTAAATATGATATCTCATGCTGAATATCTAAAAATGTATTTGACTGTATATTCTTTTTAAGTTATTTTTTTGTCACTGATGCACCTTATGATGCGTGCAAAAAGGAATTGATCTATTATAGATTCCCTGTAAGCAAGTACTCTAATAACTTTATATTTAAAGTAATAGTAAGTGTATAATTGTGCTGCATGTATATACATGTACAGGATTAATCTATAGCAAGAGGGAAATAGATACAGTACCTTATGGTGAGTACAATATAGTATCTGAGCCAATGCAACCTTGTTGACTTGTTAAAAAATACGAAATTATTGAAATATCTCATAATGCAAATATACGTATGCATAGTTTTTATTATTATTATTATTATTATTGCTATCAATAAAAGGGTTTTAAAGCACTGAGTAAAAGCACATGCCTGTATGACCGAAAATCTCATATCTGTATATCAAATCACACAAATAAAATGTATTTCAATTGGATAAAAGGAGCTCAGACCACTTCCATTACTTATAAACATTGTAAATAGCTTTAGGAATTTATTATTTTTCTTATTTAAAATTATATTTTATCTATTTCAACACCTCGAATATATATGGTTTGGGATAATTAATTATTTAGTATTTTGTTATCATATCATCATTTGTATGAAATGGTGGTGGGTATTTGGGATTAAATAAATATTTAATCATAATAATAAACTTGTTTTGTTTTCATATTATTATTTATATTGATCAAAATGTATTCTTTCCTTATCAACCACGTACCGGTAATAATCATTTAACTTACCCATTTGAAGACCCTAGATTGTAGAATGACTGAGCTAGCCACAAAGGGATATTGCTCTACCAGGGTGTTAAATCTTATTCTTATGCTCCGTTGAACATATGGTCTTGCATATCCTTCTAGGAGGGTGAAAAATTCATTTTTTTGATTCTTTTCTAGAAGTGGCATGCAAAAGTCTATTTTGTAAATAGATTTTTCAAAGGTGTGTACTTGCCATTGTTCTAAATATTTGGGCATTCAAATAAGATATCAACTAAAGGGTGTTTTTAACTGGAAAAGTCCTGTCAATCCACTCTTTCTATCAATTTAGCTGGAAGTACCAATATACATGAGTACAGACAATCGGCTAGATTGATATCCATTTCTTTACCTGTTGAATCTTGGTTATTTCATGCTTAGTGCAAGATTAGGAAAAGAATTCCGCAGGGAGTATGGACTGGTACAATATATATATATATATATATATATGTGTGTGTGTGTGTGTAATCTTATGAATAGGCTCAAGAAACCAATTTTAAGTAGATAGCACTGTATCAGTAGTAACTAGTTGCATTTAACTAAAAAGTAAAATAACATGAAATTTAAAAAAAAAATCCATTCATAATCCAAAATCTTGTTTAGAAAGTACTTGCAGATATTATTTAGAAGTTTTAAGACATTTAGTATTTCTTTGATGGGTATTTAATGATAGAAAGGAGGATGGCTTCTCACAGAAATTGTTGGTGTATAGGTTGAGTTGATACAGATTTGTCTTATTTGTATGTAAGACAGTGGCTGATATTTGTTTAGTGATTTTCTGGTTTATTTTCTCATTGACACTTCTACCCATAGTATATTTAGTACAGTATATTTGACTCTTGGTCATAAAAGCCACTATTTTTATCAGATTGGTTTGGTATTTATACTGTGGCATATGTGTGTTCATGAATGTTGTACCATTTCATTACTTCATCTTTCATTCTTTAACTTAATTAAAGTAATGAATACTATGTTTCACATGAGATACATAAATTTATAATAGACACACATGACAACCAATTTAAACACTTTTTTGACTGATTGATGGACTGGTGAATTGTCAGGCAGACTAAATACATTATTAATTATTTTATTTGCTAAATAATTATTTTTTTTATTATTCTAAAAATGCTGAATATATTTTTGTATTATTGATTCAATTTAATTTAATATTATTTTAAAATCAGAATGATTTTTTCTTTCCAAGAGAGAAAAATTTATTGAATATTTTCAGCTAATTATCTCAGTGCAAAAAATGGGATTAACCTTTTTAAAGTTGACCTTTGGGGATAGTAACCTCTTGATTGGTGGAAGGAATGGATATGTAAGCAATAATGAATAATAAAAAAGGGATAATATAAAAGAAAGTAATCTGCTTTATTACAGTCCTTTCTATTTCTACATTATTCTTCAAAATCAAGCGGTTACTTTTTAATTAAATTCAAAAGTACAACTTTTCTTTGAGTATTATATTTCTTATAGGAAAATAATTTTAAAAAATTTTCTTTGGAATATAAAGAAAAGATGAGAACATAATCAACATCAACAAGGTATATTACCCTATGTTTCCAATTAACTAACTTTAGATTTAATATCATCATTTAAAATGCATGCAAGTTGAACTTATCTAACTTCTATCTTTAGTATTAATGAAAAAATGGAATTGTATGAATTTTGCCATTTTATAGGAAAAATTATGCTGAACTTTTAAACAAAACATTTCATAAAATCTAGATTAAAAAATTATTTTGGCTATAAAAAAGTAAAACTCAAATGGAAGGATGTGTGTGTCTAACTTAGTATAACATGGCATCAATTATTATTGAACAAGAAGTATATGTAATTCATATTATATAAGATTAAAAAATTGAATGTGTGGCTTATATAAAACTAATGGATAACTAACCTCTATTAAAATTTGCTTATAACTTAACATGTTTGAAAGAGAATGGTTCTTACATGTATGCATTTTCTTATTGTTCTTTTTATTTATACTTAACATATCATTAAAAATATATTGTCATTTAAAGAATTATGCAGACTTAAATGAATATCGCAGTTTACTTAACTATTCAGCTAATGTATGACCTTCAATAAATTAATATAAATTCCTTGATAAATGTAATTATAGTCAATGTTAGTTGGTGGAAAACTAAATTTTTTTTTGAATTTGCAATATTGAATGCTGCGTTATAAAACTATAAAATCACCAATTAATTAAACAATAACATATTACTAGAAATATGCAGCAATAAATATAATTTGTCATTATGAAAAGAAAATATGTTGATTACTTCACATGCTATATCATCAGCAATTTTAATTAGCTATTTGCTAAGAACTGTGGAAACTGCACTTCAGTTGGATCCAAAAACATGTCTATTTTTCATCCTGCAGGAATTGTCTAAATTCTATTAACTTCTATCCATTTTATGATTATTGCCATTATCTTCATACATGCCTAAGAAGCTGTATTTACAGACTGTACAAATGAACTTTTATTTTCCAGCTAAAGAAGGTTTAATCATTTCTTTTGTTGTTAGGATATGGTAGATAGATCGATCAATTTAATTGTTTTTTTTTATTATTATTTTCTTTTGCTCCAAGATCATCTTGGACACATATAATAAGGAAAGTATTATAGATTATTATTTGGATGTGATTATATATATATGTTAGCAGTAGAAATATTCATTTGCTATTATGAAAGTAGTAGCTAATTTTAAGAAAGGATAAATACATAAAAAGTATTATTTTATTTTTATTAGAGGACAAAGTCTGTTTAATACTTATTATTGTACCTCGAAATTTGAAGCATTTATAATTCATCATGAATTAGAGATTTATTTTCGATTTATTAGTTAATGTTGGTATATCTACATATTGAATATGATTTGAAATTATTTTGTGCATCATTATGCATATGTGTCCTTGTATGGTGAGAATCATTTATATAATTCTTAAATTTATAATCACTTGACTTGTTTGGCTGGGTTTGAAGACATTACATGTCTGAAAAATTCATGCTTGCAAACTGATAGGAACTTGTTGCATAAATGCTTGGAGTTAGTGTTTAGATCTAGTTTCTGGCCCCTACCCTTCACTGATGATAGCAAATTAGCTTGAAATCAGTTGATCTGAAGGTGGAGATAATGAAAGAGATAGTGAATTCTGGTTCTTTTGACGTTTATGTAAACAAAATATGCTTGTTCGGAGGTTTTGGTAAAGCTCCATCTATTAATCACTTGATTTATAATTTTTCAAAAGAGGGGAAAGAATTGGGAATTTATCTAATAATGAATATTTTTAATGTTTAGAATGAAATGTGTTAAGTAATTATGAGTAAATAAATTGTTTAGGATATATATTATATTGTCAGGGATTGGGGGAACTCTCCCTTAGTTTATTTAAATACTTATCATGAGTGTATTATATTTTCTAGATTAAGCAGTTGTGCACTATGATGATTATATTATATGAAGTGGAGCAGTGTATTTCTCTTGTTTTTGCTGATGAAACTGAATCCACACCAATATTGAACCTTGGAGTAAGGTTAGGGAGTCACTATATTCTGTTGTTTAGAATAGTAGAATTAAGAAGGTCTTCTTGTCCCTAATGTGCCTATTTTGGAATGTTTTTTCATCACATAGCTATGTGTAATATAGTTTGCCAACTAAAATAAAAGGTAGGATTAGTTTGTTTTATGAAACAACTAAAGTAGAAGTAGTGCTAAGGTTGTTGGTTGATCTATGGCATCATCCATATTATATTTTATCTCTTAATTTCATAAGAAAACAGATGTGATGTAGCTGTGTTAATTATATTATAACAGGTGACATAATACAGAAGCACACACAAAATACTATTGATCCTGAAGGTATGAAATAAATTTTTCACTGGATTTGTAATTCTTGGGTAAATATTTTAAATCATATCATACTAATTTATTTTAAATTTTAAATCATCAAATCCTCAGAATGATTCATCCTCATCTTGAATGAGTAAACAAAAATAAAGGTAAAAAGGAAGTGTAGCTAGTTAATAGAATTGTTCAATTGCTTTTTAAGTATAGTGTGATATCTCTCTAATTCACATGTTTAGATCCTTATTGCATTGTTTAATTATTTTAGTGCTGATATATGTTTGAAGTAAAAGTACAAAGAAGTTTATTTTAATGTTAATTGCTCCAATGTTAGTTTATTCAGTGATAAATATTGGAATGGGCTCATAACATGTATATGTGCAAAGTAGAAGTACAAAATGTTTATTTTGACTATGTAATGTAATAAATGTTTTATTTATTAAAAACTTTGTTGAGAGTTGTTCTTTTACATGCATTCATATTCTAAGTTTCCACACATACATATTCAATATGATGTAATTGTACTATTTTGTGAATTTAATAAGGAACATGTTTAAATCAGATATTATTTCCTTGATCCAAACATTTTATGAAGTGCTTAATTATTTGGTGAATTTCTTGGAAAGTTTATGTGCATAGTTATTATTTGGTAAAGATTTGAAATAAAAATGTACCCTATTTCTTTCATTGTCTCACTACTATTTCATTAGAACAATGCTCAATTTTATGTCATTACCTTTTATGATGGTAATTGGTAGCTATTATAGAGTATGAATTTTAAAATAAGTTGTGCGATAAAATCCCTGAGATATTCTCTATTGCTTCCAAGTATATATTAATTTAGTCATTTAATTTAAACTCATTATACAGTAAAAATTGATAAGTACTACATCTTTGTTTCATTTAATTTAAACTTATTATAGTGTAAAAGTTGATTAATGCATTTAGATGATGAGAGGAGCTAAATTTGAAATATAATTTGTTAATTTGAATGGATAGAACTTTATCAGTTTCAATTACTTATTTATTAAAAAATCAAGTAGATATTTTACTCTTATGGATTCATATTATTTCCTCCTGTATTTTATCTGCATTTTGAATATTATGAAACTCTTTGCTCCCCCACTGAATGAAGCTATAGTTAAATATTATTATAAGGGTCTCAATAGTAACTCAAAGTAGAGAGAGATTATTAATTTATTCTATTATCAATAGAATTGGCACCCCCAGGTATTTAATCATAGTTGATGTAGGATTGGTGTTGGGGGAGGGTTACAATATATATATATATATATATATATATATTGTACCCTCCTACAGACAAGGGCACAATATATATGATCAATAGATGGCATTTTACCAAAAACACTGTCAAGCGTAGGCTTGTTTACATAAACGTCAGAGTAAGCATTCACTATCTCTATCGTTAATTCCACCTTCAGATCATGATTTCAAGCTGATTTGCTATCATCAGTGAAGGGTAGGAATAAGAAACTAGATCTAAACACTAACTCTGAGCATTTATGAAACAATTTCTATTCAGCTTGCAATCGTGAATTTTTTAGACATGTAATGTCTTCAGACTCAGCATAGCAAGCCAGATAGCTATATGGGTCTGATATCAGTTCAGTTTCACCACATAGTAGAAGCCTCTGCAATATATATCATCGCAAAAAACCTCAAAAGGTACATTTATGAAAAAAAAAAACAAGTTAAACTTGCTAACGCTTGTATTTTTTTGTTTTTCATAAATGTACCTTTTGAGGTTTTCTTGCAATGATATATATATGTATTGCAGAGGCTTCTACTATGTGGTCATACTGAACTGATATCAGACCCATATAGCTATCTGTCTTGCTCTGCTGAGTTTGAAGACATTACGTGTCTAAAAAATTCACACTTGAAAGCTGAATAGAAATTGTTTCATAAATGCTCAGAGTTAGTGTTTAGATCTAGTTTCTTATTCCTACCCTTCACTGATGATAGCAAATCAGCTTGAAATCATGATCTGAAGGTGGAATTAATGATAGAGATAGTGAATGCTTACTCTGACATTTATGTAAACAAACCTACGCTTGACAATGTTTTTGGTAAAACACCATCTATTGATCATAAATACAAGCATTAGCAAGTTTAACTTGTTTTTTTGTTTTTCATATATATATATTGTAACGATCCGGAGCAGGTACTTAACGTAAAGTATCTGCACTACAGGGCGCCATCTAGGCATTTGAACCTAGAAAAATTTATAAAGTAGGCAGATACGTAAGTCGGAAAAAAAAAATTTTTTTAATTTAAATTTTGATTCCGGTCATTAGCCCATGTCACTAGCTCAGTGGAATAGCAGAGATTTAATAATCTAATCGAAGAGTATATATAAAAAAAATAAAATAAGTCACTTCCAGTAATTAACGCACAAACATTTATTTATTTGACATATATATAAGATTTAAAATTATTTTAGTATTAGTTTTACATTTCAAAATTTAACCTACATTTTTAACTTTGATTCTTGACTTTAATTTACATTTAATTACTATTATATGCTAATTTTACATTTTAATTAAGTTCGCACAGATAAATTTATGAAAGCTTGTTTATAATGTTGCATATAGATCGGTTACATAGATTTCACGATCAAAAACTTTTCAAAATAAACATAAACGATCAAAATACAAAATTATTGATTACTGACAATTGCGGAGGGAAATTTATACGTAACCCAATAGTATTCATCATAAGATACTTGCATTGTCACCAATAACTTAAAAGGCATCCGAATAAATACATTTTAGATACTCACCATAAGGTATCATTATTTATCGAATGTCTATATATTTTGAACAAATATGGAAATGCAAAACATAGTTAACCAATAAACAATCCATGCAAGCGTCTATAAACAACTTAAATTTAATGCATTTTTATTTAGGGTCGAGTATGAATAGACCACATAAATTTGCTTTTGAAAATAAACATTCTATCCCTATTTAACCTTAGGCTAAAATTCGTAGTCAAACTGGCATCAATTCATCTGATATATCGATGTATTCAATGTAATAAAATACGGCAGCACAAAAAGTTAAGAGAAGAAATTGCCTCTCATGAGATAGGAATATTACATCTATCTGCAAAGAGCAATAAAACAAAAAACTCCATAGAAAGGAACTGCGGTATCCGACTTATAATTCCTTCCATAGGCAAACGGAAGTGTGCGGCGTATGAAGCAATTCTGCCCATAGCGAATCAATATTACATCTACTAATCACACCAATATATCCAATCCATTGACCCAATTTAACCATGAAACACATAACCTAAGATTACCCTCCCCTAATATAACTTTACAAATCTATACAGCCATTCATGCCTGACTTAAGTTTAACATTTATATAATTTAACTTAACGGAAAACAGAAATCATAATAAAACTTAAAGAACAAAATTAAATAAATGGAAATGATTTTAAATAAATAAATAAAAAAAATACATCAAATAACATTATTAATAAATTAAGTTGGTCAGATAGGATAATATTGCAATCATTTAAATAAGGAAAATTTTAATTTAATGTTCATTATTTATAAAGTTCTTACGGTTTAAAACAGTTCATCTTTATCCATTGCTTGCCATGAACGTGAATTCCCATGCCATCCTAAGATTGGTATTCTGTTGGCCGATTTATTTATCCATCCGGAGGTTTTTTGCTTTAACTGGTCCTCAATGTAGAAAAACAATAGTTCATTTCTATTTCTTTCTTAGCAAAGCTGAAGGGATTGACCGTGCGTCTTTTTCAATCCCTTCTTTTTCACTTCCGCACTACTATATATCTGTCACATTGTAAATAATCAATAATCACTAACTAATAATTTCCAAACTTGTCCTTTTATATTACTTTGAAAGATTGACTTAACATTATGTCATCGATGTGATGATCCTTTTCGTTGAGGTCCAATTTCCCAATGGATTTATTTCATTTGCTAAAAGTTTCTATTGTTTTCCTATCTGACCGATGTTTTTACATTTAAATGCCCAAGGCTGGTTTACATTTGACTAATTAAATTTATCATTTCCATTTCTGATTAATTAACCTGTTTTCCAAATCAAAGATATATTTAAAGATATAATTTTATCTCCAAATCTTTTTAAAATTTAGTTTTAAAATACTTTTTCTTTAATAAAGTTTTATTTTAATAATTTTTCATTATCTGTGCGATTTAATATATACGAGTTTAAGATGATATTTAATTTCACTTTTTAATTCTTAAAGAAACTTTTTAAATGCGAACTTTTTAATTTACTTTCATGTTTAATACATATAAAAAAAACAATGTAACGAAGGTCTGTGCTCGTTACAATATATATATATTGTAAGCAAAAAAAAGAAAAGAGAAAAGAAGAGGAGAGAAAAAGGGAAGGGAAAAATGAAAAAAAAGTTTAAAAAAATATAATTAATTAGAATAATAGAATTAAAGAGAAAGATGATAATGAAAAAGAGAGAGAAGAAAAGATGAAGAGAAATTGTAACCAAAAAGATAAGAAGAGAAGGGGGAAAAGGAAAAAGTGAAAGAAGGGAAAAGAAAGGTTTAAAAATATAGAATGAAAGAGAATAATGATAATGAAAGAGAGAGAGAGAAGAAAAGATGAAGAGAAATGAAATGAGATAGAAATAATATGTGGTGGAGAGAGATGGAAGGAGAAGAAGAAAATAAATGATTTGAAATGGATGAGATGATAAAAAAGATGTGAATGAGATATAAGAAATGATATGAAAGGAATAAAATGAGGACTCTTAATGACTCGGCTCAGTGGGTTTACAAAAAAATTTAGAAAGGAAATGATGACTCAAAGATGTACGATCAGGTAGAGATCAAATCCAATGCCAGTGTAACTATAACCATTACAATATATTAATAATGTACTACTAAACCATACAAAAGATTATTTAAATCATTAACCAATAATTATCAGAATAGTCCTACCAACAGATCACACATACTCTGAATAAGAATAAATGATACCTTGATTATGAAAGACTATCTCACTAAAATTACATTTAATAAGACAACAAGAGTAAACAATCTCACGAATTTCTAAAATAAACTCTTGTGCAAAATAACAAATTTAAGTTACCTAATAAATACTTGTTGGGTGAATAAAACCAATGAGTGATATCTTGGCTGACCATAAATAATTACCTTATGGTTCAATTCCAGAATAATAAATAAAAGAAATATTAATTCAAAAATTTAATGAATCAATTCAAATTTAAGCTAATAATGGTCTACTATCCAAGACATTACTTGAGCAAAGAAAAGGACAAGGGTACTTTTTATGCCTTTCCCATACTCACAAACAACCTACTCAAGACCTCAAATGCAGATGGATTAAAATTCTTTAGACATATCAAGTTTAAGATAATGACAGACAATGTGCAGTTAGTGTATGATAAAGTACATCTTTTAAAATCATAGTAAATAAAAATATTCTTCTGACATATAAATATTCTTAATCTCATGCTGCATAGTCTTTAGTCTGAGAAAATATACTAATAATTTAAAAATAAATTTTTAACTAAGCATTTAACTAAGTATCTGATATAAGGCAATTATCTGTTATTGTGATTCAATCTAAGAACCATTTACTTTAATCTGGCTTGATTCATAGTCTTTAGTCTGAGAAAATATACTAATAATTTAAAAATAAATTTTTAACTAAGCATTTAACTAAGTATCTGATATAAGGCAATTATCTGTTATTGTGATTCAATCTAAGAACCATTTACTTTAATCTGGCTTGATAATTTTAAAACCAACATCACATGTATTTAATTAACTTTATGATATATTTGTGAACTTTTGAATTGAAATTTTAATAAACTTTGAAAACTTAAGATTTTGTAAATTTGGAACCAAGACAATAATATTTTCATATAAAAGTAAAACAAACAAAACAAAACTTGTTGAAATAATAATGGATTGGTTTATTAAAAATAATAAGAATGTGTTTACAATTAAAAAAAAAAAAAAAGCATTGCCAATATAGCGCTGGAACCTTTTACAAACATTTTGATTTTGAAACCTTACTTGGTTTATAATAATATATAATTTCTTTAGTTACTGTTTTAAATATCCCTCTTAAAATTCTTTTACATTGTTTATTTTAATAAATAAACCAATGGATAATATTATTATACCTAATATTGGGCAAAGGCTATTTTATATTAGATCTTAATCTTTTTTAAAACAATTAGAGATTTCAAAATTTTAAAACTTTAATAGCACTATCTGAAATTAATAAGCCCAATTCTACTTTTAATTAACATAATTCATAATACTATTGTGTTATCTAGCAATTAAAATAACACACAACTAGGTCTGTATTTTTTTAAACCTTAAGCTTAACAAACATTAAGCTGGAAAAGCATATTCAGTATATTTTTGGAAAACTACCACTACTTATACTGGCCTAACTAATACTATAGATAGTGATATATAATATTAAATCAGTCTAAGCTAATTTTACAATTAAAATAAAATAGATACATGGGTCATTCACTCATCAGAGATCAGTTATACATTTTTAAATAAATTTATTCCACATAAAATTATTCCTTCAATGCTCTTAAAATTAATGATGTAACAGACTTACAAATCCAGTGACGAAACTCTGGGTAAAATATTAAAATTAATATGTGTGAATTGCCACTTATACCATATGCATAATTTAACATACTTTAAAATAAATATAACTTATTGTTGGTTAGCTTGTGCATTATAAAACTATCATAGCAACACAATTCAAACATTGATATCCCTATGAGCCTTACAAAAACTACCACTACCTGAAGAAACAAAGTTCCTCAAACAAGCATATCTTGTCATTACAAATCTAAAACAAATACAACATCACCTATTGTGGTGGAATTAGCATTAAGTCATCATGAATGATAGACTAAAATATAAGAAACATATAAGCTCCCCAGAGCTGGAAAATAATGTGGTGGCTTTCAAAAATACCTAACTTTGAGGCAGAAACGAAGATGCCTGGACCTTGTCTACAGTGGACCAGTCGAAATTGTATGCTAACTCAACATGATTCACAATCTGGGTAAAAGTACCTCGAACCCAACCATACATGAGATCAAAGATAAAGAATACTTATGAATTCTGCCCTGTTTACCCACTCTATAAATCTGCAAACTAATTAACAACATTTTTGAGGCAAGCAATCAATCTTTTCTACACTCCGTTCCATTAGCATCAATGGTGGAGCATGGATATTAACTAATTTGTATGTCTAACTCTAATTATTAACTTTAATTAGACTATCTATCTATTTAAATATAAAATGGTATGTGTGTGACCTTGAGTCATCAGATAGCAGCACAATAATTAATTAGAAAATATATAATTTTGGAAAGAATAAATAGAGATGAACCACAGGTATCTTAAATTCACAGATATATATTTAATAAAACATTTTATAATTTATCTAATGTCTCTGATTTGATTTTATAAATTATTTAACACAAGTTTCTATTCTGTTATTTACTATGCCTCTGGCAATAGAGCGGTATAGTTTATATGCCAGTATAACATATGTAAATGATTATCGATTTGTGGGAGACATCTGCCCAAGTCTGAGATATTGGAATGAATATTTTTTAAAGAGCTATGATAAATATAATTTTATTCTGATTAAATTTATTTTTAAGAGAGAAATGATTAACTCAAACCATAGGAATTGATGTCAGAGAGAATGACACATTTAAAATATAATAGATCACAACACTCGCAAACAAATATTTTAAGATTTAAATACATAAATTAATCAGATTGTGGTCAATCCGCCATGATGTGCTCAGACAAAGGTAAGGTAACAAATCCAAGCATTCGATATTGTATTACTAGCATAGACTCAATTTACCTAGCCTGTTCCCATGATGCCAAGAAATAAAGAAAGAATGATCTGTGCCATTGGCAAACTTAAAATATTTTAGGTGAAAGAATGAGAATCACTAAGGCTAGCTAAGCTCCACTTACCCTGAGGTCTTCCCATTTTAGCTTTTATATCCTGATAAGAAAATTATGGCCAGTGAAATTATCATGTGTCCTAGTTCTAATCTAGCGATCATCAAAAAACCAAAGACAAATAATGAAGCAAAATACCAGCAAGGCAAAATACGAGTACTGGAGAATATATTTTAGCATTTAATTATATAATTGTGCTGATCTATAAAGATTACATAAATGCATACAGATTGATCAAGATTAGACCAACAAGAATAAAATAAGTAGTAATTATTATTTCAAATATTTGTAATGAGCGACATGTATCTCTCTCCAACACAAAATCACATTAACATTTCAAATGACATTCCATTTCACTCTTATTATTTAACACGAACTAATTTTCTAAACCCTCCTCCCTTTCACTCTTTAAAAAATAAATAATTTAACTAAATAAATTCTCATACTTGAATCTCACAACTTCCCATAACTAAATCGTATACGCATAAATATAAAAAAGACATTATAACATAAATGGTTTCATCTCGACAAAATACAGGTTTCTCCAAAATCTTCAGAGCTAGAGAATTATTTATTTTATTTACTGACAAACATTGGTCGGGAAATAGGAGGGAATATTTATTTAGGTAAAGCTTTTGTCGAGATGGAACAAAAATTGGCATATATTCATTTCATTTAAGTAATTAATAATATTTTCTAAACCACATTAGAAGGAAGTTTAGCATTAAGAGGCATAATTTTTAGACAGATGGAGAGCAAAGACATTATATTTTAAGTAATAGCAAGTACAGTTTACAGACTATTAAATTAAATATTTTAAATTACATTTAAATTAGATTTTGGGGATTACATTTTAGAAGACATTAAAATTTAGCAGGGTTTACATTACTGAGTCACTGGAGTATAAATAAATTAGGTGGTTAGAAATTAACAAATTGGAGACATATTACCTAATTTATTATGAGTCCAAGTGGAGGTTGGAATCCCATGATGAAAATTGAATTTCTCCATATGCATAGCTATCTATGAATTGACTAACAGAGTTCAACAGGTCAGCAGTTTATTTTAATGAATTTTCTCTGGCATGAGATAATGGTACGATCATCTTTGGGACAGTGGGAGATGGGCAAGTTAGAAACATCTACCCAACTATCATACTTTGGAACACTTTTATCATGATTTTAAAATTTGACTGGCATAGATTTTGATAGGCAATTGCTGACAAAATACTGGAACTGGCTTCTCTATTGTTCTCCTTGGCTATTTATACCTTTTTTAAAACTATATTTGGGAAATTTTCTTCTTCACATGCTCCAGGCTAAATGGCAATATTAGAATACCTAAAGTATATTGGTATTGTATTCTTGAAATCAACTTTCCGATAAACCCAATGATTTAATTGCTTCAAATTTATTTTTAATTAAATGTAGATTTGCAGAATTTATCTTTCAAATTATCTTTTCTGATTTAGTTTTACTTTAATTAGAAAATCCATTATCATTTTGTTAATGAATTTTCTTTTGTTTGAACACTATGGAATGTTAGTGGAGTCTATCATCAAAGCAAATCCCCAGAATAAAATACTTAAAAAAATAGCATATAAAAAAATTATATATTGATTTTTATAAAAGTTTCCATCTGTAATTCTATATATATATGTATTTGCGTATTTATATCTATCTATCTGAGCCTCTCCAATATTTATAATAAAAACATTTTCATAGAAAATTAATACTTTAATCAGTTATTTACTGGCCTAAAATTTAAATGTAGATAAAATGGCAGATGGAAAGTTTTACAAACATTGTAACATGTGTGGATCGGGTTTAATCCTTGTGTTGTAATCTAGAAAGACGTGAAGTATGGATCTGGCCTACAGATCCATCTGCTTCAACAGGGCATCAAAAACAGAAGAGATGCACCAAGAAAAGCATGATCCTCTTCTCATTGGATTCCAATGGTTATAAATGTGAGTATCATCAATGGAAAATTCAATATAATAACCTTCTAGGCAGAAGCACTATCAATTCATGGAAATACAATACAATAAGGATGGAGGACACTGTCTACTCCATAAAGCATACTCAAAATTATTAACTAAGCCTAACACTATGAAGCTAATAAATATTAACTAATAACAAGATATAGACTTCACCTGAATTAACTAAGTTATTCCCAAAAGTTTTAAAATACAAAAACGTATATTCAATGTAAGAACCAACAAAGGAAAAACTGTGTCAAACAACTACTATGAAAAATACTTTAAAATTAAATGCATAAAAAATTCTAGGCAAGGCACAATGCACACATAATAAAATATTAAATATTAAAATATATTGTGACTAGTGGACTCTAAAATATTGCAAATTAAATGTGAAAATATTAATTGTCCATGCATATAAAAAATATTTGCAATTATTAATCATGTAATATTCATAACACAAATGAATGGATACTCTCTGATAAACTTATTTGGTAGATTTAAAATGAAATTGAGTAAAATTCCCTATAATAAACTAAGATTGTGATATTTAATTCTCTGTAAATGAAATTATCAAATAAATTAACTTGTGAAGTGCTTAATAAATATAATAATAAAATGTACCTAAAAATGGCAAAATATTTGCTCATTCTAATAAACCCATTAAGCTTTAAAATTATAACTCTAGTTTACCTGAAATATCTATGCAAAAAGTGTTACACAAAATATACAGCATAAATATTTTTATGGTTTCATTTTTTTAAAACCAATAAAACAAACAATAAAAAAAATAATAATACAGTAACTCAAGTTCATATTTCAGCTCTGTAATGGTTTTTCCATTTAAAATATATAGATAATTTCTTCAGGTTAATTTATCTATCCAAGTTCAAAGCTTCAGTCAAAATACTTATAAAACATGGCAATGATTTTCAAACAAAAATGTTCAATAGTTCATTAAGAATACTTTCATTTTTTAAAACAATTCTAAACACTTAAATAATAAGATTATGCCGGCATAAAAAAAAATTCTTCAGCTGAGCACATTTTTATTTATTTATAGGATCCCGGGTTCAAAATGCATATAATAATAACAATATATATATATCTTTATTTGAATTTCCTTATCCTCTTTTAGGAAAATGAATCTTTTAAAATACAGCATTTTTTTAAAATATTTTTTTATATAATAATATTTTAAGATGTGTTTTATTTTCAACCAATTTCCTTTTATTATTTTAAACATAAGAGTAGATTTCTTTTATAATTCAAGACGTTCCTCAGTTTATAAGTTAAAATTAACTGTCATAAAGTTACTTATTAATAATGGCAAATATAACCATTTATTATGTACTTGACAAATATAAGATCATTACTGATATTTGCAGAATATTTTGAAGTTTTGTTTCCAAATAATTTTTTTTTATTACTGGGTAAAATAAGAATTATCATTTTAAAATATATATTTTTATCTGTTTGCATTTAGCTAAACAAATCATTTCCATTTTATGTCAAGGTATAAGTAATAACGTTTTTTAAAATTAATCATTCTTTATTAGTTCATTTTAACCAAATGTAGCTTCATTATGTTTTTAACTTATAAATGACTCTTTTTCATATATACTTTTAATTTAACAGGATAAACATTTAGTATTCTATAGATAAAATCGTTCACTGCAACCGAATGTTTTCCATATAAATGACTAATAATTTGTTCTTTAATTTTACTTTTACTTCCAAGTAAAAAAAAACCAAATAAATCAAATGCATATAAGATGAGACACTAGATTTATTTGAAACATTTATTACTATAATTTTTTATTCAGATTGAAATTTGAATATCAGAAAAGTTACCTTTTAAAAATTCAGTCGTCCATAACTGAAAGATACTTTTAAATATTATACTTTTAAAATAAAATAATAAAGTTTTAAAGAAAATTACAACTTTTTTATTAAATAAAAATCTTGGATCCAGCCACTTGCAGAAATAAAATAAAAATCAGCTCCTGGATGAATCCCAGATTCTATTTTATATCTGATATTCTTTAATACTCCCAGTTTTTTATATTAATTGGCTTGTAAACCAATGAAATTATTTTTTTTATTAAACTTTACTACTCTTGACAGTTAAGCTGTGTAATCGATTTACTGATGTAATTGATTTAATTATACCAAACCACATGACTTAACAGCTGTAAAATAAAAAGTTCATTGTTTAACAAATATTATGTAATATTTTTTAAATAATATTTTCTTTAAAACACAATAGTAATAAATATAAAATTCAGATCTATCTTTTTTATCAACTTTTAAATATTTAACTTCAATAAATTTATCCATTCATTTTTTTAATCAATATTAGACTTAAATTATTTTTTATTCTTATGTTTATGTATCTTTCTTGCACACTAACATTTTCAAATATATGGGTAACCTATACATATGAGCTCACTTTCATTGTTCAAAAGTTATTCTTTTAAAACTACAAAAATAAAAATATTAATGAATATTTAATTCAAAATAATTTTTATAAGTTAGATTTTAAACAATAGTGTGACTCAGTGTGAGATGAGAAATGATATTCAACATGAAGTAGTTGAGCATTCACAATATGAGGCTTATCACAATGCTTATTTCTCTCAGTTTTTTCACCTAATAATTTCAAGTTAATATTAAATAAAATGAGGGGATTCCACATGGCTGAAATATGTTGTAATCCACCAGCCCTATTTAAAACAGTAGGTCTCTTTAATATTTCAATTGACTCTTTCATAGTCCTTAAATCACATCTTTCCAAATTAGCAAGTATTTGTGTACTGTCAAAATCAGGTTTGTGACCAATTTTTAAAAAATGGAAAGTAAAAACTGATGTGCTAATTTTTGATTAAAAGCATTTTGATTAAAAGCATTTCTATGTTCCTTAATTCTGACATTTATTTGTCTATGAGACTGATCCACATAGCTTCTTCAGCATTGCAAAGATGAAATTTTATAAACTCCTTGGTGTTCCAAAAATATCCTGTCTTTAGGTTTATATCACCAATTTTTTTGCCAGTAGAAAAAGTAGTCATTATATCATAACAAGATACCCTTCTACTGATTTTATCAGTAATCTCTTTAATGTAAGGTAAAATTACTCTATTAAAAGAGGAATTGTCAATTCTACCATGTTATTTCTTTTTAGTATTAATATTATGTAAAGCCTTACATATGATGTTTTTTATATATATATTAGAAAGTAGAATATTTTTTGTAAATGCTATTTCTTGAGTAAGATGTTCTTTATCAGATAAATTATAAGATCTAGTTAAAAGATTTTTTGCTACAGAAAAAAATTTTGCAGGGTGATGATGAGAATTAAAATAAGATATCTGTTGGCATGGGTGGATTTTCTGTAAACTGATATTGATAATGTTTCATCACATTTTCTTGCAATTAAAACATCTAGAAAATAAACAATCTGTTATATATATATATATAGCACCAGTTTGAAATCCCATCCATTATATCCATTAAAAAAATGATACTATATATCCGTGTATGTCAAGAGCATGAAATGACATGTACATTTTGAAATGGAAGATCGATAATAATCTTTGATAATACCCAGGATTAAATACAAATGAGTATTACTTTACTAATTATTAGAGGAAAGAAATTTAATTTCAAGTAAAATCGTCCATTGTTAAACTACTTATACTTCCACCCCAATATCTATTTGCCTGTAGACATTTTCCCTCACTCATCACATACCTTTAAAAGCATTGCATTTATTAGAAAAAACTGTAGCACCACCCCCACTATAATAAAAGAAAGCAAAATGTTAAATAATTTTCCCTTTTCTATCTATCGAGAGAGTATTCAAAGAGGATTTCTTCTCCATTCTTGGACATATGTTGTATTTGGATGAAAGAAAACTGAGTGAAAAGTATATTATAATTCATCTCCCCACAATATACTATCCCAATGACTAACTCAAATATAATTCCCTATCTCAGGTACATCGGGTAAGTATTGCTATAACTTTTTATAGCCATGGTAAGCAGATATTACAAATAGGTGATTGCATTTTTTATTCTACAATAAATTATATAATAAACAAATGAAATATGAGATAATACCATTTATTTAACTAAACCCCCCTTCAACACATATAGATTTAAACAATATAATATTTAGTCATAAATTCATTATACGTCTTTCTATTTTTAATTTTATAATTATATGCATAATATAAATCATGCAAGAGTACTTGGATTTGTATGTTTAAGATCTACATTTACATTAAAAGTAAACAAAGAAAAAAATCCATTTTCTAACTTATATGTAAGTTAACTTATTTGCCATAAAATATAAAATGGTCATAGATGGAGGTTAATGGGTGTGGTCTATACTTCACTCTCCCTGCATAAAACAATCGATGCTTCATTTTATAATTTTCACAAAATAATAAAATGAAATGATACACAGATTTAATCACTTGAACTTTCCTCAATTGCTCATATACACTTTTAAGTTTTTATACACCTTTACATTTAGGTACATAAAGTTATACTTTACATATTTCTTTTTTATATAAAAAAAAACATGTATAGGCTGGCTATAGGTCACTCCACATGAGGTAATGCCATCATGATTAAAATTAAACAATATGTAAAGGTAGAATGAGGGAAAAGAACAAGAAAATGAGAATCCTACACTTAATGGATTTAGGTGAGATGTATATGTATATGCAATATTATTTTATAATATTTTATAAAAAAAATTAATCATATCTAATAATGTGAAAATAAATATAATATGATTATACTTATTATATCCACTCTAATAATACAACAATAAAACAAAAAAAACTATAAACACATTTTTGTTTCTGTTTTACTCATCTCCATTCTGCAATCTCTCCAGGTTCATACTTCTGGATGGACCAATTAAACTACAAGAAAGCACAGTGAAAGATTCTTTAACTCCTTTCCATACTTGTAGATGCTTTCAATCAGGATACACTGGATCTCTAGAACACACATCTTGGCGATTATACATCTGAATAGGTGGGTGCACTGCTACGGTTTTTTCTACTCCAATGTTTTCTGGGCAATTAGATAAAACTTGGTTATCATTGTAAGGGTGTGTCTTTACTGGATAACTTAATATAATTTACCAATACATTTGTCTTCCACAGAATGCTTATTCTCCATGAAATGTTTTATACCTTCATTCTTTTCTTTCTTCTTAAATATGATTTAATGATAATATGACAAGAATTACTTTAACTTTTAAAAACTTGTCTTTGGTAATTTTAGAATTATACCCCATGGTGCTTTGTGGTTTATAATTTTAGTAATTGTAATCAAAAATGTTTTTGTCTTCTTTTGATTAACCACTGAACTGTGTATGATTAAATGATTTCCAAAATCATATGGGTGTTGGTAGCTTTAATGTTTATCTTCATAAAAACAGACAAAAAAATATCCAACAAAAGTATATATCTGTTCTATAACTGGCAGGTCCCATAAAGAAAAAAAGTATATGCATCAAACTCCTTCTCAAACAAAAAATATATATTCAGCAATCCAACAGCATATCGAGCCAAAAAAATAAATGTCTAATAATAATCTGCCCATGCATCACAGGTACATTCTTATAGCTCTCTCAGTCCAAGAATAATTTTCCCTTACACCTCACAGGTAGGTTCTGATAGCTGTCTCAGTCCAATCAAAAAAATAATAATTCTTACACCTCACAGGTAGGTTAAATATATCCCTCTTTGCCCACAAGTTGCAATTGTTTGCATTCCCCTTCGAGCTATTGCATCAGATAAATTTTATTTTTAGTACATTTTTCTATAAATTTTGTTTCAAAAATATCTTTCCAATTTTTCTCTTTTTAGGAATTTCAAAACTTCATATTGGAGTAATAGACCACCCACATTCTTTAGACAACATGCTTGTAATTTGATTTACAAATTAATTAGAAAATTACTCTACCTAATTTTCATATGATAAAAAGTAAAAATAGAAAGAGAAAGATGAATTAAATCTACCTTTTAAATGGAAAATTCTTTTCACACTAAAAAATGTCTTGTTTTTTTAAAAAAACAACATTTTAAAAATTATCAAAAAAAAAAATACAGAAATCTATAAATATACAGAAATCTTTATACACACATATATATATATTAGAACGTTAGCAATAAATATGATACATTTATAGTTTGTGTTCATTATTTCAAAATAACTAATATCTAAGTGTTAGTTATGTATGCAAGGAGATGGGAATCTAGTGTAGACCAACTCTCATTTTTTGTATTTAACGAATTCAATATAGTTAGCTGTGTTAAATTGTTGGCTACAACTATGTTGTGCATGGATGTGTTATGGACTGGCACAATACCCCTCTCCCTGATGAGATCATTAAAAAATAATTATTCTTTTTTAATATTTTGCTTAAATTATTTACCTACTATTAACTTTTAATGCAGTTTTGAATTAATCACTATATTCCCATAAGGTTTTAAAGACTGAGCATTATATGTGCCCTTAATTTCTTCTTCTGTTCTCACCAAGAAAGCATTATCCCTACAGCAATATACAATTTTGAAAGCACCTTTGTATAAATTACCAAATTTTTTAAATTTTAACTTCCCAGGATCACTTACATGGGCATCATAACCATGACTTTATCCCCTATTTAAAATCTACTAAAAAGTTACCTTCCATTTTTTATGCCTAATGCTCATTCATTGCATTTAGGCCTTGGCTTTTCTTTTATTGAGATCTCGGTCAATGGCTTCCTGACAGCTTCCTGGAAGATTAGTTCTGAACAGTTTTGGAAGGTGTTTTCCAAAGCATAATTGCATGGGAGTAAACCCTGTGGATTCATTTAGAGACCCCTTATCGTTTGTTGGTTAATAGGTATGAAATAGACTTCCCAACTCCTGCATGCCTTGTTCACAGAAGTTACTCTGGTCATTTCAGATTGATGTTAACAGGTTCTTGATATTTTGTTTGGTCACCCATCATTTGCATTCTTCAGACACAAAGGGATCCAATGATCCAAGACTATGGCTTTTGACTTCCCTACTTTTCCAAAATGTAAAATGTTTATTACCATAGTAACTTCTCAAGTGGTAGTGCATGACAGAGTGTAAGAGGACACCCATTTCAAAAACAAATCATATGCAATGAGTAATTATTTTATTTTGTTGAATGGTGGCAAGGGGCCATAAAAATCTATAGCCATAATTTCATTTGGGTCATCATGTATGATTGATTTCATCAGGCTGACATATGCTTGATTCTGTGGTTTCATACAATGACACACTTCACACTGCTTCAGTACAGTGATAATATGCTAGTCCATTTCTGGTCTGTAAAATCAATGTCTTAGGCAATAATTGTTTTTGGTGTCCCATAATGGCCATATAATCGATGCAAGTAGCTGATGAGGGACCATCTCATTTTCTGAGGTATCATCACATGCCATGCATCCCTGCCTTTTAGAAGTTGATAATATAACACCTCTCCTTCGACTTTATATCTGTTCATTGTCTCTTTTGAAATAGTACTTCATCCAGATTTTTTCTGGCATTCTGTCAAAATGCAATTTAGATAGCTGCCTTCTTGCTGCCTCTTAGCTAGTTGGTTTAATTTTTTTTCATATTTTTCCTTTAGCATTGTACTTGCTATGTATGCTTGCTCCAGACTGAGGTGTTTAGGGGTTTGTGCAGGGATGGGATGATGACTGAGTATTCATGACCATGTTTTCTGCCCCTTTGCAATATCTCACAGTGTAGTTAAATTCCTGAAGGAATAAGCTCCACTGGACCAATCTGCTATTAGTGAGATTGCCATGGTTTATAAACTCAAGACTTTTTGGTAAGTTATCACCACCACTTGAGAGCCTAATAACATGGGGCAAAACTTTTGAAAAGCTCATATGATGGTGAGGGCCTCTTTTTCAGTGATTGTATAATTGAGTTCTGGTCCCTTTAGTAGGTGACTTATAAAATATAGTACCCTACCCATCCATCAGGTTGAATTTAAGACAGAGTGATCCCTAGCCCATATCAGCTGCTATCTGTCTGGAGTATGAAGGGCTTATCATAGTCAGGGTAGTCCAACACCACCTGTTTTAAAAAACTTTGTTTTACTCAGTTAAAAGCTTCTTCCTGTTTTGCGGTTCATTTCCATCAGACCTTGGACCTCTTTTCTGTTTAATCTGAGCAATGATTCCATTTGGCCAGTGAAATTCTCACAAAATCTGGTAGAAAAGTTACAGAGTCCCACCAATGACCATATATTGTAATGGTCAGGTTTGTACATTTGCTCAAGAGACTAAGAGTCTGAGTCAGAGAACCAAAAGCTGACCAAGTTGGGATAGTAATATCCTACATCTGATCATACTTCAACTCTCACTCATGCTTCCAAGTCAACCCATCACAAATGACATGCCTGAGATTACACTCACTATCTCTTTATTCACATTCCAGAAATAGCAAAGCAGTAAAACATGAGACATTTCCCCATTACATATAATATAAATTAACCAGTAATTCATAAGGTAATGAACAAGAAGGGAGACTGAGACAAATTTATATTTCATAAATTTAATGTAACAATAAGTTATAAAGCAAATACATTGGGTATAGCTTGCTCACATGCAGATGAGTGAATGCTGAGGATTATGAAGAAGATATTACAGCAGTTTATATCATGCTCACATGCAGGTGAGTGACTCAGGGTTATAAAGCTTATTATATAGGGCTCACATGTAGGTAAGTGGCTGAGGGTTATAAAATAGTATCATAAAGCAATTTATGTAGTGCTCACATGCAGGTGAGTGGCTTTTGGGTTTACAAATGTTTCATTAGTCTATGACTTTTTAATGAGCTTACATCATAACTCATACTATGTTCTATATATTGGAAATCAGTAATAGTTAGAGTGATCAATTTATTGGTAACTGATAGAGCTTGTATTATTTTTACCAAGTTTAAACTCAACTATAAAGATATTTGTGTGTTATATATAATTGCTACACAGATAAATGCATTAACTCAGATTCTGAATTGGATCAAAGCCAAAGTTACTTTCTAGGGAAGTTAAACTGAGGTGTTGCAGTCAAACATCAGATTCTTGTGCATTATAAACTATATTATCAGAATAAGTGTGTCTCGCATGTATTATTAATTGAGGTTTATTACCTAGTAAATGGTTCCCCAGATTGGTCTGCTTGCTATACTTGAAGAGTCCCTTTTATTTAAGTAAGCATATGATTGGCTTATGAGCCCTTTCGAATTCTTTGGTTCCTTCAAATATAAATAAGTGTCATAGTTGCCTACACTTTTGCTGTCTGATTTGACATGGAATGATCCTGGAATAGGTCCTTATAGGTATAGCAAGGAGAGATGCATATTTATGCTAACTGGCAAACATACACAATGCTAAATTAATATTTTATAAATTAATTATGCCAAAATCTTAGCTTTTTTCAGTGCTACTACCACAGATCAATTCATAAATGAGATTATTAAGTCATGTGATAAAGACAATAATGAAAATCTGATTTAAGGATTTCTGCATAGCTTCTTAATATTTAATTAAATGGAGTTATAGCAAAAGTTTAAAGATTTACTAGAACTTAAAACATTAATTATATGTCATATAATTTACATCTAATATCAAATGAACTGACTTTAAATAATTTAAGTCAAATAGGGATTATTAAATAGCTCACACAAAATACTGATTTTTAAATACTTACTCAAATATTAATTTAAATAACTTGTAAATATATTTCAAATAACCTGTGCAAATATGCATGTTAAATAACATATGCAAAATATGTGTATTAAATAATATATTTAAAATATGCATTTTAAATAACCTACACAACATATACATTTTAAATAACTTGCATAAAATATACTTTTAAATAACTTGAGCAAATATTTTCATTTTAATTAACTTGTGCAAAAGATGCAATTTAAATAACTTATTTTGGGCATTATAAGTACTGATTCACTGTAGTGTAAATAATAGTTTTATTTCAGAAGGGAGTTTGGCCTATATTTTTATATTACAATACTCACCCCCTCACCGTGATATTTATTAAATGCACAACTCCATTCTGATAAACATAGCATAAATTAATAAACATGAAATTAAAACTAGAGATAGATGGCATAAGAATAAATTGCAGAAAACAATCAATAAATTCATAATTTAGAAATGAGAATTTGTTTGAATGGTTTTATAGAAACTAAATGTTTATGCTTACTTAAAATATTAATGATCAAACAAGTATTTTGAGAGTGATCTAAGCTTTAAATAAATTTAATATAACAGTTTAATGGAACATTTAAATGATATAATTGATTACATGATTGATTAGTAGTTAGCTAGCTTTTCATTTAGAATGAGTTTAGTTATGAAATTATGTATTCTGCAGAATGAATTACCAGTAATCTTGATAGTGAGGCATCTTTCTTGTGCTTCTTCTCTCTGTTACATTGGCTATGGCTTTTCTAGGTTTGAGTCTGGATGCATCTGGAAAATTTACTTCTGTGGCAGCTTTCCTCCATCACTTCGTTCAAAGAACTCTCTGGCATTTCAGGTGTAGCTTCTTTCTCCAATACAGGTTGGACTTGGCTGAGATTGGTGTTTTCTCTCATTGGTAGGAGCTTATCTGAGACAAGTATATGACTGTCTCTTGTATCTAGCCAATGGTTATCATTTGAACAGCTGGGGTCATGGTTTTCTGAAATTCAGCTTGCTAAAGTGTGGCATAACAGCTTTTTAATGATTTTTTCAGCACTGATCTTTCAGAAATATTATCAGCAGCAATAACAACTTTTTAACAGCAACAATCATGAACATTTTAAAACAGCAACAACCAAGAAGAAGAATATTGATGGCTACTACAGGCCCTTTTTATATCCTACTTTTGGCAGTAGTTCCCTCCTTTTACTCTTGCCACATCACCTGATTACTGGTTCAAACTTGCCTTTGATTAAATATCCACTTAATAAAATATTTGGTATAGTTAAATCTGGACTTAAAGGCTCTATTATTCTAATTTATGTCACAGCTACATCCAGAGACAAAAATATATTCCCAAAAGTTTTCCAATTTGTGGCATTGCTATAGTTTGGCAACAGCATTTAGTATGAAATTTATACCTGACTGAATTTTATAATTGGTCTTAGTTCTAATTTTAAATGGGTCAAGTTTTAGCTAAAGATTATTTTTATATGATAAAACTTGTAAACAAGTTACCAGCTTGTGTAATTTTAAACAAACAATAGAACTGAAAATTATTTAAAATGAATATTGAAACTTAAATAATTTTCTAAATTTAAATAAATGATTATATAAATCTAATCGTATTATTTTGTTATACACATAAATTTAATTACACACCATTATGTTTACTTCAGTTTTAGCAAACATAAATCAATATGCACATATATAAATATTTAAAACTGTATTTTCATATTATAATTAATAAGATGATTATACATGCACATACTCGGCAATATTATAAGCACACTCAAAGTTTAAAATTAAAGAAATACCTGCAATCCAAGTGAATGAAATACACTATTATAGAATATAATAGGTGAAACAGATCTAACTGTTTCAATGTGTTTTTTCATTTAAGGTCTAGGAAAGTCTGCAGTCATCGTTATTTTATCTGGATGAGGCTTGATACCTGACTGGCCTACCAAGTGGCCCATAAATTCGATTTTGTCAGAAGCCACTTTACTCTTCTTTAAATTTACATTCTCTAAAAAAACTGTTCCAACTGCTGGAGATGCTCTTCCATAGATGCAGATGCTATAACTACATTATTTACATACATGGTAATGATTTTCTTGATATTAGAGGACAGGACATGATCTAGGCAATGCAGCAGCCCTGCACCACTGTTGATAAGTCCAAAAGGCATACAATTAAACTTGTATGAGTATCCCTCATATCTGAAAGCAGTATCCTGGTGATCGTTAGGGTGGAGTTCTATCTGCCAGTCACTGGATGTTAAATTGAATGTAGAAAAAATTCTTTTTTTTTTAAATTTTCCTAGTAACTCTTGTATTGGGGGTGAATTGTACAGTCTGGTATAATCACCTTATTTAGCTGATGAGCATCTAAACACAACCTTACTGACCCATATTTGGTTTCTAACCACAAACAAAGCATTTCAATAAGGAGACAAACATTTACTAATTATAATTATGCCCCCATTTAACATCTGCTCTAACTATTTCTCCACTTCTTTTTTAAATTGATTCAGGACTGGGTACAACTGTGCTAGAAAAGCTTCCCCTGGCTTCAGTTTGATCCTCTGTTGGTATCCTGATCTTTCCTGGACTTTCTGAAAAAATTGTGTGGTATTCTTGAAATATTCCTTCAAGTCTTTGGCTGTTTCAGTCAGAGGGTGTCTTCACCTCCCTTATTTTTTCTTGCATCAAATTTAAAATAGTTTTATTTATACAAAAGGTTCCCCCCATGTTAGGTAACTGAGTGTACAATAATGTAATATCACTTTCCTAGTAGCTCATTATTCCCTTTTCATAATTCAAGGTGCCCTGGTTCTTATACAAGAAATGTGACCCTAATATGACCTCATGAATTAGACTACCCATTATTAAAAAATACATGAGAAACTGCCCCCCCCCACTTATAACTAACTCTAACCATATTCGCTTAGGAATAAGGTTTGCTTTTTGATTATTCACAAGGGTGATTTGTATAGCCTTTAAAGGCAAGGAGGTCTCTATTTGTGGATTCTCTGGTATAATTCCTATGATATCACTGATATCTGGCTACTGGAGTCTAACATTGCAATGACTTCAATCCCCTCAATTTCTAATGGTATTTTTGGACAACTCTGTGGTGCATATTCTGGTACTTTATCTTCACAAGAACAGACTGAATTTGATATTTTCTTTTTGAAAATGTGTTTATGTGATCCACTCTTCACGTTCCAATGCTGGGCAGTACATTTACTATTTTCTTGCACCTCTCCTATAACTCCATCTTGCTCTCTCTCATCTATGGTATCTAGTAAGTGAGATACTTGTTCAACTGACTTCACTCCAGTTATTACTAAAATCTGTGTGACATGAGAGGACATTACATTGGATAATCCTAATGATTCAGCCCTCTGACATATTACATGCATTTAAAGTCTGCAGTTTTGCTACTTGCCTGTAGAAACACTGAGAAATTTTCATTCATACTATTTTTGTATTTCTCCTGCATGACTTGATACATAATTGTCTCTTGATGCTCTGTTCTCCAAAAGTTCCTCAAGACTGCATCTTTGTATTCTGGGAAGGTTTGTGGGTAGTGGAACAAAGATTCCCACCATGCTTGAGCATCTCCATGCAGGTGATTACATGCAATTGCCAGTTGACTAAACTCATCTATTGGGTTTACACGGAAATATTTTTCCAAACTTCTATTATCCTCAATAGGAGCTTCACCTGCCTGACCATCAAATATCTTGATTTTCAAAAACTGATTAATATTTTGTAGAGGTATTAGTTGATTTCTCCCTTCCCTGCTTTTAAGTAAACTTTCATCTGGACCACTTGCTTCTTTATTACTCATATTATTATATTGTCCCTTTGTATACTTTTTAATCACAATATTTTCTCTATCATTAAACTCAGTCTCTTGCTTTGTTTCCTCTTGTACTGATTTGGTCAACTGTCTATCTATTTGAGATCTTTCCTCTCTGCTTTTATTTGGCTTGTTATACCCTATTTTTAACATATCTTGCATCCTTTTCACACAATACTTCATTTTTTACTTCTTCGATCCTTTTGTCAGTAGCTGCTCTCTGACCCTGCATCTCCTTTCTCCATTCTTCTAGTCCTTTTGGTATTCTAGCCATCTCCTTTTTAATCATTAACTTCAGGTCTTCATTTTACTTTTTGGGTTCATCTTGTTTGTCCCCCAAGTCTTCTTTTTCTGGCTCTTCCTCTGGTGCTTTTGGGTTTATGCAATCCTTTGTTTCACTATCTGATACCTTTTCCATTTTTTTTCTCTTTGCTCTAATCAACATCTATTCATATTATGCAATCCTATGACTTTGTGAATCTTTAATCTGTCACTTCAGGAATATGTCTATTGCATTATCTTTCTTTTTATTATCCTTGTATTAAACTATTTTGACTTTTGTAATTATCTTAAGTCCTTAATATATAATTTTAACTTAATATTAAAACACTTAAAATTGCATACTTCTCTCTATTTAAAACTACAAATATAAAATTTAATATCATATTACTCTACACAGTACACTGCACCTTTCATTCAATCTCAATTGCCATATGTTTAAGTCATCTTCTTTCCAGCACATTTCCCTGATTCTAATAAAACTCACTTGATCCACACTAACAACATAACAAACAAAAAACACTATATACTCTTCTATTTTGAACCAACTATTTAAAATGTATGTTGCTCAACCTACATCTTCTCACTTATACTACATTTTGTAAGCAAAATATATATATATATCTTTGTTAATTTTTATTTCCACTAATATTACTAATTTTATTTTTGTTTCTTTACTTTATTTGTGATTTTAATTTGAGGCCTTACATGTTGGGGCCATTTTCTATACTGGTTCAAAATCCAAACCATCTTATCCATTAAAAAATGATATTATATATCTGTGTACATCTTGAGCATAAAATGACATGTACATTTTAAAATGGGAAATTGATAATAATAATTGAAAATATCCGGGGTTAAATACAAATGAGTATTACTTTACTAATTATTAGAGGAAAGAAATTTAATTTCAAGTAAAATCAAAATCGTCCATTGTTAAACTACTTATACTTCCACCCCAATATCTATTTGCCTGTAGACATTTTCCCTCACTCATCACATACCTTTAAAAGCATTGCATTTATTAGAAAAAAACTGTAGCACCACCCCCACCATAATAAAAGAAAGCACAATGTTAAATAATTTTCCCTTTTCTATCTATGGAGAGAGTATTCAAAGAGGATTTCTTCTCCATTCTTGGACATATGTTTTATTTGGATGAAAGAAAACTCAGTGAAAAGTATATTATAATTCATCTCCCCACAATATACTATCCCAGTGACTAACTCAAATATAATTCCCTATCTCAGGTACATTGGGTAAGTATTGCTATAACTTTTTATAGCCATGGTAAGCAGATATTACAAATAGGTGATTGCATTTTTTATTCTACAATAAATTATATAATAAACAAATGAAATATGAGATAATATCATTTATTTAACTAAACCCCCCTTCACCACATATAGATTTAAACAATATAATATTTAGTCATAAATTCATTATACATCTTTCTATTTTTAATTTTATAATTCTATGCATAATATAAATCATGCAAGAGTACTTGGATTTGTATGTTTAAGATCTACATTTAGATTAAAAGTAAACAAAGAAAAAAATCCATTTTCTAACTTATATGTAAGTTAACTTATTTGCCATAAAATATAAAATGGTCATAGATGGAGATTAATGGTGTGGTCTATACTCCCCTCTCTCTGCATAAAACAATTGATGCTTCATTTTATAATTTTCACAAAATAATAAAATGAAATGATACACAGATCTAACCACTTGAACTTTCTTCAATTGCTCATATACATGTAAAGTTATATTTTACTTATTTTTTTATCTAAAAAAATCATATATAGACTGGCTATAGGTCACGCTGCATGACATGACACCCACCTAGATTAAAATTAAATAAGTCATAAAGGAAGAATGATGAAAAAACAAGAAAATGAGTATCCTACACCTATTGGATTTAAGTGAGATTTATATATAGGCAATATTGTTTTACAATATTTTATACAAAAAATAATCATATTTAATAATGTGTTAGTAAATATAATACAATTATACTTATTATATCTACTCTAATAATACAACAATAAAACAAAAAAAAAACTATAAACACATTTTTGTTTCTGTTTTACTCATCTCCATTATGCATTCTCTCCGGGTTCAAACTTCTGGGTGAACCAATTAAACTACAAGAAAGCACAATGACATATTCTTTAACTCCTTTCCATACTTGTAGATGCTTTCAATCAGGATACACTCTATCTCTAGAACACACATCTTGGTGATTATACATCTGAATAGGTGGGTGCACTGCTACGGATTTTTCTACTCCATGATTTTTTGGGCAATTAGATAGATCTTGGTTATCATTGTAAGGGTGTCTTTATTTGATAACTTAATATAATTTACAAATACATTTGTCTTCGACAGGATGCTTTTTCTTCATAAAATGTATTAATACCTTCATTCTTTCATTTCTTCTTAAATACGATTTAATGATAATATGACAAGAATTACTTTAACTATTACAAATTTGTCTCTGGTAATTATAGAATTATACCCCTTGGTGGTTCATGGTTTATTATTTTAGTAATGACAATCAAAAATGTTTTTGTTTTCTTTTGATTAATCACTGAACTGCATATTATTAAATGATTTCCAAAATCATAAGGGTGCTGGTAGCTTTAATGTTTATCTATGGAAAAATTAAAAAAAACATCCATCAAAAGTATATACCTGGTACATAACTGGCAGGTCCCATAAAAATGTATGGATCAAACTCTTTCTTGAACAAAAAAATATATATTCAGCAATCCAACAGCATATTGAGCCAAAAGCATAAACGTCTAATAATAATCTCCCCACACCTCATGGATAGATTCTTGTAGCTCTCTCAGTCCAAGAATATTTTTTTCCTACACCTCACAGGTAGGATATGGTTGCTTTATTGGTCTAATCAAAATAATAATTCTTACACCTCACAGGTAGGTTATATATATCCCCCTCTGCCCACAAGTTGCACTTGATTACATCCCCCTTCGAGCTATTGTTTCAGATAAATTTTATTTTCAGTACATTTTTTTAAAAATTTTGTTTCAAAAATCTCTTTCCTATTTTTCTCTTTTTAGGAATTTCAAAACTCCATATTGGAGTAATAGACCACCCACATTCTTTAGATAACATGCTTGTAATTTGATTTACAAATTAATTAAAAAATTACACTACTTTATTACATACAAAAAAAGTAAAAATAGAAATACTAAGATTAATTAAATCCACTTTTTAAACAGAAGATTCTTTTCACACCCAAAAAAATATTTTTTTTTTTTATAAAAAGAACATTTTAAAAATTATCAAAAAATAAATAAATATACAGAAATGTATATATATATTAGAATGTTTGCAATCAATATGATACATTTATAGTGTGTGTTAATTCTTTCAAAATAACTAATATCTAAGTGTTAGTTATGTATGCAAGAAGATGGGAATCTAGTTTAGACCACCTCTCATTTTTTTATTTAATGAATTCAATATAGTTAACTGTGCCAAATTGTTGGCTACAGCCATCTTGTGAATGGATGTTTTACAGACTGGCACAATATATATATATATATATATATATATATATATATATATATATATATATATATATATATATATATATATATATATATATATATATATATATATATATATATTGTGCCATTACAATTTAGTCACTAGCTAAATTTATAGTAATGTGCATGTAAGAAAGTGTAAAACAAAATCATCATCACATTTTTATATAATCATAAATGAAGCTGTAGGGCATCCAAGTTTAAACCCTACAAGGTCCAGTTCTAAAAGCTTTAGATAGAAAGAGAGTGGGTCAACAATTATATGCTTTATTTGTTTGTGTGTTGATAGAAACGTAATACACACATTTAAACTATTTAATATTTAAATTTTCTGTTAAAAAGCAAAGTTATAATGCATACATATAGGCAATGTATGTGTAAATTATTTAATTGTTTCATATTTCAAATATTCAACATTTTAACTTTCTTTAAAACTAACCTATGCTTGATCAATTCTAATATTTTATTCTATGCTTTTATTTTGCTTTTCTTTAATTATAAGTGGGATTTAAAAGTTACAGACTTAATTAAATAATTGGGTTATAATTACTAAGCTAGCAATCATATTATTTAAGGTTAGTTTATGAATAATTTGAAAGAATGAAGGATGTGTGTACATTACATACAAAAATTTACATTTCCTAAATATTGAAAGAAAAGGAAGTATTAAATCTGTCAAATTATTTTTTTTGTACAATTGTTTGTTAAAAGAGGAAATCTGTTTAATCAGATATCAATCTTTGTAGCAATTTTTTTTGTAAATAATTGTTTTTCACTTTGGAAGCTTATAATGGGTCAGAACTATAATTGTGAAATTGTCTTATCTCAAGATCTAAAGAAGGAAGCTCAAAGATTTGAAGTGTTACCTGGATGTTAAAAGGAAAAAAAGAGAAAAGAAAGGAAATAAGGATTGAGTCTATTTTTTTTTTAACAAAAGTGTCTGGAAAAAGGATTAAACTTTTCAGTTGAAAAATAATATAGTTGAAAATAAATTAGAGATCTAATTAAAACAAATTTGTCCAAAAATAGCAAGTGATGCTATCTCTGATTGGTTAAGGTAGCTAAAAATTGGATATAAAAAGCTGTCTTGAATTATTATGATTATTGTGATTGATTCAGATTATTAAACTATAATATTGAACGTTGAAAATATAAGAAATGGCGGGCTAGAAAAATTATATGTATATCCCATTGGCCGGACCATCTGGAGGAAGCTGCACATCACATAGGAAAGAAAAGATGTGTCTAAAATAATATTCTACACCTTTCAACTGACCAGAGAAATAAGATGTTTTTAATAGAAGGAAGAAAGCATTCACCTGCATTCAAAGAAGATGAATTAATCTACTGATAAATATTAATCATCAAGTCCAATTAATTGTTCCAACAACTGATTTTAAACTCAAGAAAATTTATAAATGTGAAAACAATTGCTGTATTTCATCCACATGCTTGACAGGAAGAGAAGAAAAATTAATATAATGATTTCCAAATTGTCCACTAAAGCAAATAACCTCAATAGAGTCATCATCATTAAATAGTTATACACCTCAAGAAAGAGATTGTTCCCACATAGTAGCTGCAGAAATATAGACAAGTTTGAACCCTTGGAAATTCGCCACAAACAAAAGATCGGTAATATGACTTTTTATATCTATTTTCTTTATGATATCAGTCTTAATAAACATTTTAGCAATAAAGTGGTATATTTTTATTTAAAGAACTTTTAAAGACTATTCTGATCGATTAAAACAAGAATGTCTTACTAATAATAACTTTGAGCTTCATAAATGATCTTGAATGTATGAAAATTATTTGTTTATTAATTTTACAGTTATGAAATATGAATATGTAAAACAATTTTTTTTTATGGTATTATGATTTTAGTTTTAACTGATATATTGTTATTATTTTGGTTTTTAATAATATTTTGTTATTATGGGATAAAACACGCACATACATAATAATATTTTTATATGTGTATAATTGGGAGTGAATGTGAAATAATGAGTAGTATTAGAATATTACATTATTTTGTTTCAAGTTCAGTATAGATATCAGCGCTTGGAAGAGAGGGGGGAGAAAATAATTTAAAACTTGTTTCTAAAACTTGCTCTTTCAATTCTACTAACATTTTTTTTTATTCTATTTACATGTTGGATTTTTAAAGTATGTGTGCTAATGAGCAGATAATATTTTTTTTTAAATACTTTTCTCATGGAGTGAAAATCATGGTCAATGTGACGTCCAACTTAATACAAAATACATTTGAAGGGAAAGGGGGAAGAACTTAAAATTAATCTGAGGATTGTTATATAATCAATTATTATTATTATTATTCATGTCAATTTTCATATTTATCTAGGAATTTTTATGTATATGTTAGAAATGTAGTAATAAATATTAGTTTGTTTTATTAAACGAGGCGTATATATTTCATTAAGTGTAGTCTTTGTTAAGTGTGATTATTCATCATCATCAATGGTTGAATATTAGTTATTTAAGATATAAGTAAGTATGCTAAAATTAAGCAATAATTATGCATTTCTTTATAAAATTTAGTTTTATGTTTAGGCTTAGTCCTAGAGCTGTAGTTGAAACCCTTGTCATTATTGTTATTATTATCATCATCATCATCATCGTCATCAACATTTTAATTAATGAGCTGTTTAACTGTTTAAAGGCCATAAATAAATATTGATTTTATAATATTTAGTGATTTCTTAGTATTATTATAACCACATCCCATCATCTATTTCATGCAAGGATGAGTGAATTGCCATCCTAAATTAGTTATATATAATCTGAGCTAGTAAACTTATAAAAACATTGAAACACATTTGTTATGCTAACATCTGAGAAATGTTTTATGTCTAATATACTCCGCTTTGGTTTAAAGATGTTTTACTTTTACCTAACTATTAGTGCTTATAGTGATATGGCTCAAAAAGCAAAATCTCTCATTTTTATTAGAAATAAAGTACCAAAAAGGGATTCAAACCCAGTACATGTGAAAGGTTATTAGATATAACCGTGTCTAGATTCAGATAATCTAGTGGCGCCCTGCTAGACCATATTCACTTAGTATTTGTTTAAACATGCACTTAACATCAAACCAAGGAATGAAAGTGGATAAAACCTACTGCCTGTATACCTGAGTTATATATTTATTGAATTACTAGTGTACTCACTTCACGTGATTTCATATAATACTGGTTATTAATAATTTGATCAACCTTTAATTTTTGATATTTGAACTCCTTCACTTATATGGTAATAGTTATTTGTTCTTCATTTATTTAGGTTACAATGGCGCCCAACGTATATATATATATATATATATATATATATATATATATATATATATATATATATATATATACTATGTAATGGTCAGATTCATCTATCTCACTAACACACTGCAGACTTCAATCCCCAAATATGAAACTGAACACTCTAAGACAGGTTGCCTTCTAGATATCCTAGGTTCAAATCTAAAGTCTAAATTCCATAGATCTACCTACGTGATAATGCATCTGATGCTACTAATCATATATACCCTTTATCAGTGCCTGGTTGTCAGGGGGAAACAAAGAGACTCTATACATGATATAAGCTTAGGTTTGCTAACTGAACATCTATGGATGGTACAAAAGGAATGTATAAAAGATATAGACCAAGACAGTGATATGTATCAAGAAAGTAAATAATCAAAAGTTAGTACATTTAAATAATTTATTAAAATATCAAGATATATATAATATACACACTGTCTGCATATGGGAGACAGTGATGTTTACTAACATTGTATTTAAAACAATATTAATGACAATTTACATTTATGGGTGGTTAATGATGAAATAGTCAGCTTTGACAATCATACTGTTTTATCTACTATATCCATAGGTATCTATCAGCAAATCCTCATATATCAGGTTAAAATTGTACTAAAATCAGGCTAAATTTAAACTTAAATTTATTTAGTCATGTATGTGTGCAGTATGTCATAGCATACAGTAGGAAAATTGTAGCTGTATATGTAAAAACCCATATATACACACATATATTTCTAGTAATAAATTAATGAAAAATGCATTGTATGTGTAACAAGAGACTACATATATGCAGTAAAAAATAATGTTAACAGAATTAAAAACATTATAAATTTCTTTAGTTAGAACAATTATTCTAAAAGTAGTATTTGAAAGTATTATAAAATTCTGCATATATCGTTAAATTAAATGGTCGTGTTACATATATGGCCAGATGTTTTTCAGTTGGATTTGTTTTCTAAAAAATATGGTCATAAAACTTAACCTCTCAATGTATCTTGACCTACTTACAAAATTAAAAAGTAACAATAAGTTGTGGAATAAGACATGAATAAATTATCTTGCGTCATTAAGGAAAATCGTGGATGACCAGCTGCAATACCCACCTGTAAGAAATAAAAGGCATGATTCCACGATTCTGAGAATACAGAGAAAATTAAGAAAGCATATTTAAAAACTTAACTATGACAAAGGAGAGGGGGGTAAGCTGATAATATAAGCCTCTGCAGCCACATTTGACTCAGTTGGACATTATTTCCAGTCAATTCACTGACAAATTCTGTTTTAAAATTGCTGATAATGATGAAGTCTGAGTAGAAGGCAATTTTTTTGCCTTTTGGACCCAAGAAGATCTAACATGCAGAGTCATAAAAAAGAAGCTGTAATATGAAGAGAAGCCAGTTAACAGAGCCTTTCAACATGGACCAACTTACAAGCAGAAAGAAAGGAGTGGTAAAAACCTTCCTCTACTTAAAACTAAGAACTCAACTAAAATGTGATAATTCCTAAAACTAGCTAAATCTAACATCTATGGCCATAATAATAATGTACTTTAAACTCACCTCTAAAATGTAATTTTATTTTTTTTGTTTTAATCATAAAATCTTGCCTGATTTGATAACTGATTTGCGTACTGATTTGAGAACTGATTTACATACTGAGTTGATAACTAATTTATTTAATTATTAATTTATTTGCTCAATCTGATTACTGATTTATTTGTTGGTTTGCTGATTTAAATCTGATTGACTCAGTTCAATACAAATGTAAGTTGTATACTGTACTGGACAAAAATGTATGTCCATTCAACAAGATTTAGAATCTAAGCAAAAGTATCCCGAATCCAATCATGTGTGAAATACACAGGTCAGGAGCAATCATGAATTCTAACCTATTTGCCCATTCCCCAAATGTATAACATTATGAAAAATGCCTATGGTGATACCATATAAATTCATTATATCCCAGCCCAGTGCTACAATGTTTTACATGAGACTCAAATGGTGATGATGATGATGAGATTGAGTGAACCTAAAATATTAAGTTATGAGTATACATAATTATAAATATTAATAAGGAGATTCAAACCATGGATTAAGTTTAAAAAACAAATATTTATTTTGAACATAATTAAAGATGAGTTTTAAATATATAATTAACTCTAAGCTTATAAAACTTTATTTTCATTTCAAACATTAAAGAATTTTATTACGATTATTTTATTTTGACAAATATTAAGTTAGTGTGGTGGTTACAAGAAATAGCTTTATCGGAGTGGTTTGGTGGCCGTTTATACATAAAAATACATTTATAAAGATACAATCAAGTTTTACTAATTAAAAGATTTTAATACACAAGTTTATTTTATTTAGATATTTTATTTATAATATTAAAATGAGGATACATTTTTGATCGGCAGAATAAAACATTATTTCTTTTAAATTTTCAGCAGTTAACAATAGGATATAACAAAAACTCAATAATTACAGAAAAGGTTTATTTCAATAAAGAGGGAGGGCAGCTTCATGAGAAGTTGGGTTTAAACTCCAACAAATAAAGAGAAAAACAAAATGTTTTATTACTGCATATCATTACCATTTACTTTGCTAAACAGGCTGGAAACTGAAACAGTAAGATTCGTATTTGAATCTTAAGTTTCACCTTTTTCTGTCATCTCTCACTGATTGGTCTATCCCACCCAAATTTAAACTTTTTGATATCGAATTGTGTGTGTAACAATATTAAAAATGTATAAATATATGTAGAATTCAGCTTAAACACGCACACATTTCGATCTCAAATTAAACGCAATAAATAGGGATAAAATAATATAATTTAGATTTCTTTTAGTTATATAATTTTGTATAATTTAATCATTTATTTTGGATTATAAAGTTCGTATTTATTGCTTTGTTTAAATTTTATTTAATAATAATTCTAAAAAAATATCTGATGAAGTATTTAATTAAAAGTTAAAATAATCTTATGTTTCCTTTTTGTTTTTGAAATTTAAAAACATCGGTCAGTGATAGATAATAGATTAATTAAAGAAAATTCCTCAAAATGTAATTAGGAAATGTAAAATGTAAACAATAGAATGGCACCTTTCTTTAATTAAAAACCAGCCAAATGCATTGATTATCCTCAGGGCAGATTAAGTAGAACCTAAAAATATCTTAACAAAAATGTGAAAGATCAAGATAAAAAAAAGAGGCCATCTTAGACTTGCTGGAGACATTCACTTAAACTTTAGCTTTGCTCTAGATCACTGAGAGTCTCCAAAATATATAAAATAATTTGTTCCTGCCAAAGTATGACCGAGTAAAGCACCTAGATTATTCTCCATTGGGAGATGGCCTATCAGATGCTGAACTTTCCATTGCCCATCATAAATTCACCATGAAGATCTGCTGCCTGAAATAAATGAAAAAGCTGCTGCACTGTGAAATTAAATGAAATATCCTAAGTACAAGAAAGAATTGCCACTCGTGAACTTTTGCTGCTAAACTAGTGGAATCAGAAAACTTCTTATAAAACAGGTACCTGTCTGTGTTCAAGCTCTAGAGCACTTTAATATTATGCTATAGCTCTTCTTCATACTACTTATCTAAATTATAAAATGTAAAAACTACCATTTGTATAACTAAATTGAATAATTAATGTAATGTGTAAATGTATCTAATAATCTAGCTTACCTCACTCCATCTTTCTTGGGTGCATATTTCTATAGTCTACATTTCTATCTATTGTTATTATTTAATTATTGCATGCTCATAATTATTTCAATTTTCAAAGTTTAAATCTATGATTGCTTAAAACAATGAATGCATGTCAAATTTTCATTAATATTTACTTTCTTTAATAACTTAACTTTCATATAAATTGACACGCATTCAATGCTTCATTTATTGTAATGCAGGGGTCTACAACTTCGCAAATGGCTGGCATATTAGTTGTAATCATTCCCAGTTTAGATATGTTTTGTATCGATTAAATCATCATGAATAATTCCAAAAAATTACATTTCTTTGAGAGTCACCAACGTTCTTTAGTAAATGTTGATAATGTAGAGCCGAATTAGAAATCTTTAAATGTCATCATAATTGATTATACAGTATACATGGGTTACGTTTTAAAGATGCGATGATCTATTCCGCGGTGAAATTTCCGGATTCTTCAGGGTTGAAATTAACCCCAGTCGTCCTACACAAGCGGGCATAATGGGTGCTCCCGTAGGATTTGATAATGTCATGCAGCCAGCCGGCAAATTGTGCCACGTACCGCTTGTCCCTGGTTATGCTTATGTGACACCTTACTTCGTCGGGCCGAGGCAGAGACCAGTCTGATATTCTTATAAACCCATTCGCGGCATTGCAGTTTCAATATACTGCCATTCCATATCGCCTTTTTAAAGCGTACCACGTGTTCCTTTGCTTAATTTTATTATTCTGTATATCACTCCGCCTCTGCATTATCTTCGTAATTCACTCTCAAATAAATGTTGGCCCTTAGTTATAAATAAGTATTTTAATTAAATAAATATATGTCTGCCGTTACTCTTATAACTCATACTTTAGACTCTTGCATTGCAAAGGTATAAATCCCTCCAGGCATGCATTAGAAATACTTACTCGAGAATTTTAGGTAGCTAGATTACGCTTTCAAATAAATGTATTCTTTTTGTAAACATTACAGTATCGGAAATACCACTACTGAAATCCTCAATATAAAATAATGTCTAAATAAATAAATGTACTCTTTAAAATATAATCATGTCGCAAATTCCGCTACTGAAGCTTTCAATCCCTAAAATATTATTAGTAAATGATTTTATTAAAATGTATTAATAAATAATTTTAAACTATATGTCTGCAGTTACGTTTCATTTAGTCGATACCCATTCTATCTAATATTTCCTTGATTATGTAAATATGAATGCTTAATTAATATTAGTTTGATTATTGGCTAACTCGAGAATAAATCATGAATCTCTTGCATATCCCTGACTGTCTAAGGAAATATTTACTAATGTAGCAACAGATGTGTTGTTTCATGGATTGTATTGTGGAACCGATAAACTATGATCGAACTCAGTAACATGGGTGGCTTCGCTACTCGATGGTGCTGCTGTTCTGATGGTGGTCGAATTCTGCACTATGTTTATGAATCACACGTTTTCTGACCATTACAAAACTAACTGTAAGAAATGGCAGTGCTAGCATAATATCAGCGAAAGGAAATGGCAAATTTGTCCAGGATAAGGTCATTCTCCAAATTTCTATAGCGATGGTACATGCCAGCTTCATACTAAGACAGTACAGAAAGAGAAGGTACGTAGGAAGATTCTATGGGCCAGGCTGTGGCACATCCATACATTGCTTCTACTCTAGCCTGAATGTTCTAGAAGTAAACATAGACTTTTTTTATAAATGATGATATGAATGAGGAGGCTTTGAATCTCTGGATTGAGCTACAGGTGATTCAAAGCAGTATATAATATATATGCTTGGAGGAAAAGAATGACTAATGAAAATGATTGTGACTCCCTGGAATGAGGTATAGGTGAGTCAGATCAAAGCCTTCTGTGGCTTATAAATAATTGGATATATGCTAGTGATGCTATCATAATAATATAAAATCAATAAATTTATATATTAAACAAAAGCCTTAAATGGTTTAACAATACAGAATGATATACAAAATAATGACCTATGTAATCTAAAGTCATTCACGATAAGTTAAACTATAATTTATGAAGCATGCTCCCCCTTCTTGAATCAATATTTTAACTTAGGAAAGAAGAACTAAAATAATGCAAATTACAAAACAAATTTAATTTGCCAACCTTTTGGTGATGATGATCAATAAGAAAATAACACTAACAGACACCAATATCCACCCCCGATTGCAAAAGCATTTATACATTTTGTATAAATTTACGATAAACATTTATATATAAAAAAGAAGGAATTCATTTAAAGTATAACCCAATCTTACGAAATATTTAAAATAAATAAAGAAATCATTAATTCCCCACCCTTCCCTTTTAATAGAAGTTTGTAAGGTTAAGTCTTAGTGGCATTTATAAATAAATTATGTAAGAAAATATAAAAATATTATTAAAATTAGATCATAACAACACTAACTGATAAAAATAATAAAAAGCATGAGTTGGTTGACAGATTATTTAGGTAGCAAAGAATTGATATAAGAGGTTAACAGAACTTAAAAAAAACATTAAATATAATGAAAATATTAGCTGAAAAATTACATTGCATAGTTAAAATTGGATAAGGCAGTTATACAGTCTTTTGGCTTGTTACCTCAACATTCTGTGAAGTCTTGGCAAATCTTCTGTGGCAGGCGGCAATCTTTGGGGCTACATCTTGGCAACAGGCAGAATGAAGATGGCTGGAGGAAGGCACTGAGGCTCTCATAATTTCAATGGATGTGAAGTCACCTAGCAATGACTGACCAAACTCTAACATAATAGATTTTTAGCTCTATTTATGTCAGTTTTTAGCTCCTCAGAGAATATTTATTCTAAACTAGATTTCCTGCCTCTAATGGATCTCTAATTTAGGTGAATCTTTACTTTATTGTTAGTAAAGATTCAGTTTTGAGATAACTGTCTAAAATCAATTCAAATCAATTTCCTGTTTGGAAATGGATTTGATAAAAAATGTTGATAGCTAACTAAAATCCATTAGCTTTGTTTTAGGTTTTACATTTTCTTAATTTTAACTTACAAATTTCTTTTTTTTAAATCATGAGACAGACTCCTCACCCCTTTAATTATTTTTAGACAGTTATCTGGAATTTATATTTTTAGTTTTATGAAATGTTAAATGATTATAAAATGAAAATAAAAGTTAAAAATACAATTTTAGAAACTACAAAATTATTTAATATTTTTACCTACATACATAAGTTTCTGTAATATACCTGCATATATATTTTACATCAACAACAAAAAAAAAGCATGATGACACATGGACTGTGGTAGAACCATGAACTAAGGTCGACTGTTTCAGTATGAGTATTAGTAAAGGCAAATGTTATCATTATGTTAAAATATGTATTATTACATTAAAATTCTATACACCTTGGTATCTGAAGTCTGACTGCCAATACTCAGTTCATCAAGCCATAATAATTGTATGTTCAGCTTTGATCTGAATTGGAATCTAATTTCATAGGCATATAAACTATATAGAAAATATTAAGTATCCGCACTTAATAAACTGTTAGATTCTTTATAAATGTTTATAATCACTTCTCCTAGCTCTAAAACAGATCTAGATCCTATTATATAGCATAAACTAGGCATAGATAGGCATGAGCAAATTAAATAAGTTCATAAAGTAATATTAAGACTCATGAAACTGTAACTTCAAATGTATTATAATTTCTTCATCACCTGTGAGTGATAGATATATATATATATAGCAAAGTAAATTAAATCATTTGTAACCTAAACTATAATGACCTGTGAATGATTGGAAACCCTATATATGTATAAAACCATAAATACTATATCTAAAATGATCACCTATGAGTGATATGCATATATATATATATATATATATATATATATATATATATATATCACTCATAGGTGATCATATTTAGTTAAATTATTATATTTGTTATATATATATATATATATATATATAACAAATATAATAATTTAACTAATTTGTAACCAGAAAAGTAATATCACCTGCAAGTGATTTAAGATGTCATATATTGTGCCAGGCATTATCAAATGGCCTTGCACAAAGTATGGATTAAGCACAACAAATATATAAATGTGCTATATTGATAATGGAGTGGTCTGAGCATTAAAATACCCACACACACCAATTTAAATATTATGAAATTGACATGGAAAATATTGTAAAATAAGCTCATGTATTTTTTTTATTTTTCTATTTTGTATATTTTTTATATCACTTTATGTATTGGGCTTTTCTCTGAAAAATTCAAATAGAGAAAGGCAAACTTATTAAACAAGTGAATCAAATGTTGGAACATAGTAGTAAAATAAATAATTAAAGCAATTGTTCCAACATACTTGTACATTTTTCATTTTGTTAATTACTGCCTCTAAAAACTAATTTTATTCTATAAACAAAGAATGTTAATTGCTTTTGCAAAAATCTGACCAAAAGCAAAATGTTTGATAAGGCTATAATTAAAATGTTATTATTTTTTTTTAAATAGAAATTCTTTTGAAATGAATAGCTGTAATCAAGTGGTCTGAGCATTCAAGATGGATGTCAAACTTAAAATGTAGAATTTAATCGGAAAAATATAAAGGACTGTTTGCAATCTAAGTGATAAGCTAGATTAAAAGGATTGGCTGATTCATTCTTCTCAGAGGGATATCTGAATTGGTTCTTATTAGTAGGATGGATAGTGCTGTGGGATTCAGTCTTTCATTGGCAGCCATTCTGGGCAAGTCATTCTTTTCGTTGCTGCAGAATTCTCCAAGCGATCAGCTACTTAGAGAGTCATTTATGAATAGTACTATTAGTGACATTCATTAGAACAAATCCTTTATACAGTTCTTTTAAGAACTCTTGTCTTTGTGGATTCGAATAACTGTTGGAGACAGCCTAGAAAAATTTATTAAATAATCCACGTTACTATTTAGATATATATATATATATAAAAGAGGATATGAAGCAATATACTAAAGATTTCGGCAAAATGACCGTGGGGTAGACAACTAGCCAGTGCACTGCCCTTTCTCTGTCCTAAGCCACCAAGATGTGACCATGCCAATTCCAACCGCCCAGGAGGATGACCAGTGCCGCCTTACTAAATGGAAGAAATCGTCACCACACAGCCAGTTAACTTGAAGCCTAATCAGCCCAGAGGAGAAGAATGAAGACGCAGATATAAGTTTATTTTAAGATATTTATTAACATTGAAATAATTAACTTTTCTATTTCCGATTAGATATATTTTTTTTTGTTATTATTATTTATCATTTAAAAATGAGAGAGTCTATCGCATATGTATAAATTGATGGTTATTGCGGTCATAAATGGTAAAGCTTTTACTTAAATCCTTTGAGTGAATGTTTCTATTTCAAATTAGTATTTTCAACAAAGATTGCAATGAGATTTTTTTGTTGTTGTTGTTGTTGCTATTCGTTTTGCTGTTGTTGTTATTCCTGAAATTCATCAAATATAAATATGCATGTATATATATATATATGTATGCGTACATACATTTATTATATTCGGTAAATATGATATCTCATGCTGAATATCAAAAAAAATGTATTTAACCGTATATCCTTTTTAAGATATTTTTTTTGTGACTGCTACACCTCACGATGAGTGTAAGAAGGGATTGATTTATTATAGATTCCCTATAAACAAGTACTCTAATAACTTTATATTTAAAATAATAGTAGGTGTGTAATTGAGCTGCACGTATATACATGTATAGAAATTTATCTTTGGCAAAACGGAAATAGATATAGTACCTTATGATGAGTACGATATGGTATCTGAGCCAATGCAACATATTGACTTGTTGAAAATATGAAATTAGTGATATATTTCATTGTGCAAATATGCATAGTTTTTATTATTATATTTCCTATCAATAAAAAGGTTTTAAAGTTATCAGTAAAAGCGTATGCCTGTATGACCGAAAATCTCATATCTGTATATCAAATCACACAACTTAAAATTTATTTCTATTGGGTAAAAAGAGCTCAGACCACTTCCATTACTTATAAACATTGTCAATAGTTTTAGGGAATTATTATTGTTCTTATTTAAATTTGGATTTTATCTATTTAAACGCTTTGAAAATCTATATATATTGGGATAATTAATTATTTAGTATTTTGTTATTATATCATCATTTATATGAAACGGTAATGGGTATTTGGGACTAAATAAATATTTAATCACATTATTAAACTTGTTTCGTTTTTATAGTATTAGTTATATCGATAAAATGTGTTCTTTCCTTATCAACCACATACCTGTAATAATCATTTAACTTACCCATTTGAAGACCCTAGATGTAGAGTGACTTGAGCTAGCCACATGGGATATCGCTCTACTAGGGTGTTAAATCTTATTCTTATGCTCCGCTGAACATATGGTATTGCACACCCTTCTAAGAGGGTGAAAAATTCATTTTTTGATTTTTTTCTAGAAGTTGCGCGCAAAGGTCTATTTTGTAAATAGATTTTTCAAAGGTGTGTACTTGCCATTGTTCTAAATATTCAGGCATTAAAATAAGAGATCAACTAAAGGGTGTTTTAACTGGAAGATTCCTGTCAACCCACTCTTTCTATCAGTTTAGCCGGAAGTACTGATATATATGAGTATAGAAATCGGCTAAATTGATATCCATTTCTTTACCTGTTAGATCTTGGTCACTTCATGCTCAGTGCAAGATTAGGAAAAGAATTCCGCAGGGAGTATGGTCCGGTACAGTAAAACTGGCACACAATGTGTTTTAAATGTAGAAATGGTACGATTAAGGAAAGAACAAGTTAAAATTATATAAATGTATATATTATGGTAAAAATAATTTACGTGCCGTATATATATATAAACTTTATGTAGGTGTAATTAAAAACTAAATTAAAAGTTTGACTACATATATAAGAGAAATTATATAAAATTCGATCATTGTTTTTAAATATACAGTATAGTGTAATTAACAGGCCGTAACACGCTTGGTTTGTTCGATTTTTTTTAAACATATTCTTAGATAAGGTAAAATATTTTACTCAGTAATTTGCAGTTCCAAAATGATAGTGTTATTTTTTGTAGCGACAAATATTTAAATTAAGATATAATTATGATTCAAATTGTTAACAATAAATCAAATGCTCACACTGTATTCTATAAATATACCGGATAAATAAAATAGACTTCGAAGTTATTTTAAATAAGTATACATGTAATATATTGACGGTTGATATTTTGTTATATAGAGTATAGATTCTTTTATCTTAATAATTGCTTAACAATTTCCACTTTAAACTGGGTCACTAATGTTTTCATTTTGTTGGATAAGTAAAGTTGCCATTTAAACTGAGTAAAAAACTGTTGTCAACATATGAAATTAAAATAGTAATAAAATAGAAATAAAAAACTATTAAACGAATGAGTGGAGGAGTAGGTCATACGCTGTGTATATGCGTATATAAATGGTCGGAAGTTTTACAAATAAAAGTAATAATTTATTATAGCGTAATATTTTAAAATAACTTACAATTGAGTTTATTGTTTTGTTTTAAAAGGAGAGAAAATAGACATTTTAGACATAGGGATAAAACCTGTTTATTAAACATAACGAAATGTTTTAGGGTAACATACTTGAATCAACTGTTGTTTATTAGAAAAAAAAAGTAAAATGAAATATTGTTAAATACTTGCTTAACGAATGAAAGTTTTGTAACGATTTTAAAATAACTTATACTTGAATTTGCTCTTTATAAAAATAAAAAAAGGTAAAAGGAAATACTGTTAAATGATACTGGCTTAACGAATTAAAGTTTCGAAATGATTTGAAATAACTAATAAGTGATTTTAAAGTAACTTTTAGTTGAATCTATTTGTTTTGTTGTTAGTGAAAAAGTAAAATAAAACAGTGTTAAATACTGGCTTACGAATTAAAATTTCGTAAACGATCTAGAATAACTTATACTGGAAGATTTTTTTTTTTAAAGAAAAAAAAGGGAAGGGGAGTAAAATAAAATAAAGTGTGGATAACAGCTAACAAAGTAAAGTTTCGTATGTTAAACTTGAATTTTTGTTGTGGGTGATAAATCGAATTAAATAGGCATAGGTAAAATGGTCACAATAACAGGAACAGGGCATAGGAAAAACAAATAATTGGCGAGTCAAATAAGGCAGAGTTATGTGTGCGGTGTACTGCATATTTAAAAATAAGAAACATAGTTAAGAAATAGTTTTATAATAAAAATAAAGTATCTGATCAGCAACTGAAAACAACGGTTACAAACCAAGGAAAGAAATATTGGAAAGAAAAACAGTTTAGACCACCCTCGCCAAGGCCGGGGTGTAGTAAAGATGATAATTAATCACATCACATGATTTAAGAGTCTTTGTAGGTAAATGTTTATAGGTTTCTTGTGAACTTTTGTCTCTCAGGTATTGGGTGTATAGGTTGATTCGGATTGGCATTTTTTGAACTTGGGCTCTGGACATGGGGGATGTGCAGGGGTTGTTTGGAGATGTCTGTGTAATCTGGAGTCTCTGTGGCTTCAGGTGAAGGAACACTTCATGCAAAAACGCAAGCAATTCTTTTATCAGAGAAAACATTCTCTGGGACTCATTTGGGGTAATGCAAACGTATTCGTAAGTCTCATATAGAAAGAGCAGAGGAGCATTAACTTCATCTCTTCTTATATATATATATATAAATGGAAAGCCATGAAGGAACACTTCACCACGCAAAAATGCGAGCAATTCTTTTAGCAGAGAAAATATTCTCTGGGACTCATTTGGGTAATGCAAATGTACTTGTAAGTCTCGTAGAAAGAGCAGAGGAGCATTAACTTCATCTCTTATACATATAAATTGAAAGCCCTTCATTAGGGGTTGCAAAATATCCTGTCAGCCTCCAAAAAGTGAGCTTGGATGCACCCATGAAGTTTGGCACATTACGCTAGTAGTATTTTTCATGTTTCATTCGACTTTGCTTGGCTGGTCACAGAGTTCTAGAATAGATAGATATCTTCATGTTGCCCATCTGTTTGTCTTCTTTTATCTCTAAACCTGGTGATTGGGATGCTGATGTAGTTTTGGCTTAGTATATCGATGTTATGGGGGATGAAATGTCATATTGTTACTATTCGACATCGTACTTTTTAGACTTTCAAAAGAAAAATACAAAAATTAGTAAAAATATAATTAGTAAACATATACTTAATATCTATGCAAATAAGAACTTAAGACTTTAAATGGTCATATCCATTTAAAAGTCTCATTGGAGAGGGGGGTATTGTGCCAGGCATTATCAAATGGCCTTGCACAAAGTATGGATTAAGCACAACAAATATTTAAATGTGCTATATTTATAATGGAGTTGTCTGAGCATTAAAATACCCACACACACCAATTTAAATAATATGAAATTGACATGGAATATATTGTAAAATAAGCTCATGTATTTTTTTTATTTTTCTATTTTGTATATCTTTTATATCACTTTATGTATTGGGCTATTCTCTGAAAAATTCAAATAGAGAAAAGCAAACTTATTAAACAAGTGAATCAAATGTTGGAACATAGTAGTAAAATAAATAATTAAAGCAATTGTTCCAACATACTTGTACATTTTTCATTTTGTTAATTATTGCCTCTAAAAACTAATTTTATTCTATAAACAAAGAATGTTAATTGCTTTTGCAAAAATCTGACCAAAAGCAAAATGTTTGATAAGGCTATAATTAAAATGTTATTATTTTTTTTTAAATAGAAATTCTTTTGAAATGAATAGCTGTAATCAAGTGGTCTGAGCATTCAAGATGGATGTCAAACTTAAAATGTAGAATTTAATCGGAAAAATATAAAGGAATGTTTGCAATCTAAGTGATAAGCTAGATTAAAAGGATTGGCTGATTCATTCTTCTCATAGGGATATCTGAATTGGTTCTTATTAGTGGGATGGATAGTGCTGTGGGATTCAGTCTTTCTTTGGCAGCCATTCTGGCCAAGTCATTCTTTTCGTTGCTCCAGAATTCTCCAAGCGATCAGCTACTTAGAGAGTCATTTATTAATAGTACTATTAGTGACATTCATTAGAACAAATTCTTTATACAGTTCTTTTAAGAACTCTTGTCTTTGTGGATTGAATAACTATTGGAGACAGCCTAGGAAAATTTATTAAATAATCCTCGTTACTATTTAGATATATATATAAAAAAAGAGGATATGAAGCAATATACTAGAGATTCCGGCAAAATGACCGTGGGGTAGACAACTAGCCAGTGCACCGCCCTTTCTCTGTCCTAAGCCACCCAGATGTGACCACGCCAATTCCAACCGCCCAGGAGGATGACCAGTGTTGCCTTACTAAATGGAAGAAATCATCACCACACAGCCAGTTAACTTGAAGCCCACTCAGCCCAGAGGAGAAGAATGAAGACGCAGATATAAATTTATTTTAAGATATTTATTAACATTGAAATAATTAACTTTTCTATTTCCGATTAGATATAATTTTTTTTGTTATTATTATTTATCATTTAAAAATGAGAGAGTCTCTCGCATATGTATAAATTGACGGTTATTGCGGTCATAAATGGTAAAGCTTTTACTTAATTCCTTTGAGTGAATGTTTCTATTTCAAATTAGTATTTTCAACAAAGATTGCAATGAGATTTTTTTTGTTGTTGTTGCTATTCATTTTGCTGTTGTTGTTATTCCTGAATTTCGTCAAATATAAATATGCATGTATATATATATGTATGCATACATACATTTATTATATTCGGTAAATATGATATCTCATGCTGAATATCAAAAAAAATGTATTTAACCGTATATCCTTTTTAAGTTATTTTTTTTGTGACTGCTACAGCTCACGATGAGTGTAAGAAGGGATTGATTTATTATAGATTCCCTATAAGCAAGTACTCTAATAACTTTATATTTAAAATAATAGTAGGTGTATAATTGGGCTACACGTATATACATGTATAGAAATTTATCTTTGGCAAAACGGAAATAGATAGAGTACCTTAGGGTGAGTACGATATGGTATCTGAGCCAATGCAACATATTGACTTGTTGAAAATATGAAATTAGTGATATATTTCATTGTGCAAATATGCATAGTTTTTATTATTATATTTCCTATCAATAAAAAGGTTTTAAAGATATCAGTAAATGCGTATGCCTGTATGACCGAAAATCTCATATCTGTATATCAAATCACACAACTTAAAATTTATTTCTATTGGGTAAAAAGAGCTCAGACCACTTCCATTACTTATAAACATTGTCAATAGTTTTAGGGAATTATTATTGTTCTTATTTAAATTTGGATTTTATCTATTTAAACGCTTTGAAAATCTATATATATTGGGATAATTAATTATTTAGTATTTTGTTATTATATCATCATTTATATGAAACGGTAATGGGTATTTGGGACTAAATAAATATTTAATCACATTATTAAACTTGTTTCATTTTTATAGTATTAGTTATATCGATAAAATGTGTTCTTTCCTTATCAACCACATACCTGTAATAATCATTTAACTTACCCATTTGAAGACCCTAGATGTAGAGTGACTTGAGCTAGCCACATGGGATATCCCTCTACCAGGGTGTTAAATCTTATTCTTATGCTCCGCTGAACATATGGTATTGCACAACCTTCTAAGAGGGTGAAAAATTCATTTTTTGATTTTTTTCTAGAAGTGGCGCGCAAAGGTCTATTTTGTAAATAGATTTTTCAAAGGTGTGTACTTGCCATTGTTCTAAATATTCAGGCATTAAAATAAGAGATAAACTAAAGGGTGTTTTAACTGGAAGATTCCTGTCAACCCACTCTTTCTATCAGTTTAGCCGGAAGTACTGATATATATGAGTATAGAAATCGGCTAAATTGATATCCATTTCTTTACCTGTTAGATCTTGGTCACTTCATGCTCAGTGCAAGATTAGGAAAAGAATTCCACAGGGAGTATGGTCCGGTACAGTAAAACTGGCGCACAATGTGTTTTAAATGTAGAAATGGTATGATTAAGGAAAGAACAAGTTAAAATTATATAAATGTATATATTATGGTAAAAATAATTTACGTGCCGTATGTATATATAAACTTTATGTAGGTGTAATTAAAAACTAAATTAAAAGTTTGACTACATATATAAGAGAAATTATATAAAATTCGATCATTGTTTTTAAATATACAGTATAGTGTAATTAACAGGCCGTAACACGCTTGGTTTGTTTGATTTTTTTTAAACATATTCTTAGATAAGGTAAAATATTTTACTCAGTAATTTGCAGTTCCAAAATGATAGTGTTATTTTTTGTAGCGATGAATATTTAAATTAAGATATAATTATGATTCAAATTGTTAGCAATAAATCAAATGCTCACACTGTATTCTATAAATATACGGGATAAATAAAATAGACTTCGAAGTTATTTTAAATAAGTATACATGTAATATATTATACCGAGACAAAGTCGGTATATGTAAACACGCACACACTCAAGCAGTATAAAATACTCTTAACGTTATATTTTGTAACCTTTAATAGTTTTCTTTCCATTTTCTAAAACACATTTGTAAAAATAAAGATAATAATTGTCTCATTAAATAGTTAAGGCTTTCGTATAAATTAATAATATAACATTCTCTAAAAAAATATAATAAAAGAAAATATAATATGCTCTTATAAATATTAATAGATAATTTTCACTTGTATACGCCACGGGGTATTTGAAAAAGGGTTTCTTTTAGAATTAGAATTATAGTAAAAGTAAAACTTTTAGAAATGATTTGAGAAAAGATTAAATGCTCGACTTCTAAGTTAATGTAAATTGCATTGTTCTTGTAAGACACGCACACACGCATGCACTCAAAGTGTGAATGAATAGAAGTTGGTTAACAGAGATTGCAACATGAGATTGCCTAGACCTAAAAATTGCCTTAAGCACAAGGATTGAGTGAACATTTACATCGAACGCGGACCCTAACGACAACTCTAAAAATATGGAACTCTGGGGGGAGATTGGATCCTAAGATAAAATCCATCTCTTATAAATATCCCGGAAAAATCTATTCAAAAAAAAAATGAAACTAAAAACTGGAACTGAACTTAATAAAACTTTTGTTGACTTAATTTAATTTTACTTGATATTGTTGCTTAATATGTTTTTCGCTTAACGTGTTTACTTTATATAGCTTGATATAAAATAATATTCTTTCGTTTCGCCGTATCCGAATTCAAGATGATCATTGTGAAATTAATACTGAGAGCGTCGATTATCATGATGGGCTAGGAAACCCGTCAGTGACTGATCGACGCTCCGCCACCAAATATCTCCGAAGCTATGAATATTTAACAACATCTCCACTTGAAATTAATGCTCCGATCAAATAATAATGTTCCGAGAAATACCAGAATCGTCCAGACCATGCTATGCTCAACTTTGAATAAAACAAATAACTTCATTATGAAGATGCCATATCCCACGTTCAAATCCTCATTTCATTCGAAGCAGCGGAAGTCGAAATCCAAATCCTAGGTAAACAATTTATTTTTCTTTATGTTTCATTCACTCCATTCATAAACTCTTAAAGGCAATCTCATAGTTAACTAACTTACACTTGCGTAAATTAAATCATAAAAGATTCCGTAATATTTAACCTATTATTGTAACTTATCTTTGTGTAACCTCAACATTCATAAAATCAAATTTAATCTTAGGACTTTTCCAAAACATGAACTTTAACCTTAATTATTATCTAATATGCCATCGTAATTACTTGAAAATATAAAATGAAACTTGTATTCCATATTGTATAATGTATAATATATTTCTTTCTGTGCGGGTGCGTGAATGCGTGTGTGTGCGTGTGCAAATAAAATTTGAATTAATATTGCTTTTTTTTATATTTAATAAATTTGTTCAGTATATAAACAAGTCGAGCATTTCTCAAATCTTTTCGTACAATTAAATTCTTATTTATTTCTTCTTTTTAATCATCAATAAAGTTATCATTTAATTACACTAATTTAGATTTATATTTGTTTACTTAACCATTTGTTTCTTTTTAAAATGTCTTTTGCCAACATCGTGCCGTAAGTCACGATGTTTATTTATTTACTCTTAGTTAAGATAGGTTAAGAATTGGGCGGGCCTATAATAAAATATAAATAAATGTTTAATGCGAATATTGAAAGTAATTCATAGGGGGGATGATCTTAGAAGTTTAATTGTTTTGGAGGGATGAACGAACAGTCGTATTGGTCGCCAACAACCAATAGTTAAGTCCAGTACTAGGATCACTCAGTTAATAAACAAAACTTCCTTCCCATTAGTGTACAGTGCGTCTTTTACGTAAGGAGTAATTGCTGAAACAATTACATCGTGGCCCTGAGTGACCCTATTGGTCCATGCTAGGAGTCGGAGCTGGTGGGCGGGATTAGACTTCGAAATCGTTTTGACATGACGTAAGGTGATGCGAGAAGTTAAATAATAATTAAATCATCGTGTCTGGCGCCCCCTTGTATTGATAGTGAATAATTACCGATATAAGAAAATAAATAAAGCTTTACGCTATGTCATGTTTGTTTCGGAGCTCTCGATCTCTTTTAGGAAAATACGGATAGATCTAAACATCTAAATACAGCGCCCTGTAACAATTAGCGCTTCCAACGTGAGGCTAATACAAATGACGCTTCCAAACGTAAAGTTAATGCAAATAATGTGTTAGAGAAGCAAATCAAGATATTAGCAAAAGCGGCCGAACCTCGTAAAAGACGAAAAAAAAAAAAAAAACTGTTTTTCATGTAAACAAAAACTTTGGACGAATATAAATAAACGGAACAAAACGCAGCGATTAATAACATCGCAAACCTTTTAAATAAAACATTGGGAGCCGGAGAGAAATAAATAAAAAAAAAAAAAAACATAGCGGGAGATAGAAGAGCGGACGTCGGTCAGTCGCTGTTATCATAAATAAATAAAATAAAAGTAAAATAATCACATTCCCGTAAACGGTAGCAAAAAGTTATAATAGAGCAGATATAAATAAAGAATAAAAGAATCTTTCACCAAATGGACAACAATAACGATATCGAGTGGGAGGAGACGGGGGAAAGCCCTATAACATTCAAGAAGACAGAAGTGAAAGAGGAGGCCGAATCAGATATGAAAATACTAATAAGAATGATGAGCCAGATGATGAAAGAGATGAGGGAGGATAGGGAAGAAAGAAGGAGAGAGAGAAAGGAGGATAGAGAGGAACTCATTAGGGAGATCCGAAAAATAGTGAAGGGAGATACCGGAGAGTCAGAGGAGGAGCAGAGCAAAGAGGAAATAAAGATCGCCGAAGTAAAAAATGAAATCACCTCGATAAAAATAGAGATCGGCACAGCTAAGGCCGAAATAGAAGAGGCAAGGAGTGAAGTAAAAACAGCGAAGGCAGGACTGGAAGGCATCATACAAAAGGTGGACGCGATAGATAGAAAACTAGAGGGAATCGAGCCACAACAGAACATACCGGGAGAAATCATGGCCAAACGTCTGGAGGAGTTGGAGAAGAGAGTCGAACGGGGAATAAATGCGCGGGAACCAAGCCAGTCATGGGCCGAAAGGCAAATCAAAATTGAAACCTTCAGAGCAGGAGAAAACGAGAATCCGATGGACCACGTAGAGAGCGCACGGAACCTGTTTTCCGAACCCTCTAAGCCAGAACCTGACAAAATCAATATTGCCAGCACGTACTTGCAAGGGCCAGCTAGGGATTGGTGGCGGACGATTGAATTTAAACCTAGATCATTCGTAGAGTATCGAGAGGAGATACTACGGAGTTTTTGGAACGCGACCAGACAAGAGGGGATCTACTTCCACATCACCAACGAGAAGTACGGGTCCAAACCGAGCGAGACAATAACCCAATTCTACTACAGGCAGGTGGCAGGCCTCCAACAGCTGCCAGCGTATCACATGACAGAAGAGCAGATTGTCTCGATCATCAGACATAACATGCCGACAGACATCAGGCGGATGATGATAAGCCGGGATGACAAGGGCATCCACGAGATGGGAGACGCCATAGCAAAGTTCGAGCGAGCAGAAGGACGGGGAAGGCAGATAGAGAGGCCAAGACAAGAACTAGAAAGGAGAAAACTACCACCAGATCGATACTAATAAACACAAGTGAAAGAGAAAAAAAAAAACACACGCTGAAGGACACGGATTTGCCCCCAGGAATATGATCACCGGATTGCGATTAATAAACCACTATTACTGTAGGAAAACGACCTCGGACCGAAAGGGACATACATGTCGCATCGCATTTTACACAAACAAGGGGGGAAGGGGGGTCAATAAACCATCTTTTCAACTAAAGCAGTAACTAACGGAAGAAAACTATCCATTTAAATAAATCAGTATTGTGAAAGCCGTTTTATATAAAGCAGCAATTCTGAAAGCCATTTTAAAGATTCCTGAAAGCCATTTAGATCAAAGAACGTCGCCCGCCTTCAACTAAAATGTATTAATCAAAAACACACGGGGAAAAGACACGGAGACCAACTTGAGAAAAAAGAAAAGCCGGATCACGAGAAGTGCACTATTATTGTTCCTTCCCTCACTATTTACCATTGTGCTAGGAGGTACAGAGCTCGGATGTTTTGAATACTTAGGGTTCTAGATTATTCGTTACCTCGTATTTGTCGTCGTTTCTTGCAGAGGGGACTTCGGAAAGGTCCATCCCCCTGCCTTCCATTAGATAGGCCGTAAGGAAAGGCCTATATATATTCGTAACCTTGCATCGCGGGACCTCGGAAATGTCCATCCCCATGCCAACCTTCCACCCAGGGTGCCTGTACCAGATTGGGCAAGATATACCAATTATGGCACGCCGAGCTGAGTTCGTAGAGATCGAGTCCGAGCCTGACCACATAACCTGCCACTTCGTTTTCTTTATGTGAGGGAAAGTCGAACCATAGGAAAGTCGGCCAGAGTAGACGGTTAAAAGTCATGAGAAGCGGGGTAAAGAGAAAAAATAATAATAAATAAATTTATATGGAAAAAATTAAAATGCCAAACCTCACATTTTAATTTTTTGGACGGATCGCGGGGATATATACCGAGACAAAGTCGGTATATGTAAACACACACACACTCAAGCATTATAAAATACTCTTAACGTTATATTTTGTAACCTTTAATAGTTTTCTTCCCACATTTTCTAAAATACATTTGTAAAAATAAAGATAATAATTGTCTCATTAAATAGTTAAGGCTTTCGTATAAATTAATAATATAACATTCTCTAAAAATATAATAAAAGAAAATATAATATGCTCTTATAAATATTAATAGATAATTTTCACTTGTATACGCCACGGGGTATTTGAAAAAGGGTTTCTTTTAGAATTAGAATTATAGTAAAAGTAAAACTTTTAGAAATGATTTGAGAAAAGATTAAATGCTCGACTTCTAAGTTAATGTAAATTGCATTGTTCTTATAAGACACGCACACACGCATGCACTCAAAGTGTGAATGAATAGAAGTTGGTTAACAGAGATTGCAACATGAGATTGCCTAGACCTAAAAATTGCCTTAAGCACAAGGATTGAGTGAACATTTACATCGAACGCGGACCCTAACGACAACTCTAAAAATATGGAACTCTGGGGGGAGATTGGATCCTAAGATAAAATCCATCTCTTATAAATATCCCGGAAAATCTATTCAAAAAAAACTGAAAAGAAACTGAAACTGAACTTAATAAAACTTTTGTTGACTTAACTTCATTTTTCTTGATATTGTTGCTTAATATGTTTTTCGCTTAATGTGTTTACTTGATATAGCTTGATATAAAATAATATTCTTTCGTTTCGCCGTATCCGAATTCAAGATGATCATTGTGAAATTAATACTGAGAGCGTCGATTATCATGATGGGCTAGGAAACCCGTCAGTGACTGATCGACGCTCCGCCACCAAATATCTCCGAAGCTATGAATATTTAACAACATCTCCACTTGAAATTAATGCTCCGATCAAATAATAATGTTCCGAGAAATACCAGAATCGTCCAGACCATGCTATGCTCAACTTTGAATAAAACAAATAACTTCATTATGAAGATGCCATATCCCACGTTCAAATCCTCATTTCATTCGAAGCAGCGGAAGTCGAAATCCAAATCCTAGGTAAACAATTTATTTTTCTTTATGTTTCATTCACTCCATTCATAAACTCTTAAAGGCAATCTCATAGTTAACTAACTTACACTTGCGTAAATTAAATCATAAAAGATTCCGTAATATTTAACCTATTATTGTAACTTATCTTTGTGTAACCTCAACATTCATAAAATCAAATTTAATCTTAGGACTTTTCCAAAACATGAACTTTAACCTTAATTATTATCTAATATGCCATCGTAATTACTTGAAAATATAAAATGAAACTTGTATTCCATATTGTATAATGTATAATATATTTCTTTCTGTGCGGGTGCGTGAATGCGTGTGTGTGCGTGTGCAAATAAATTTTGAATTAATATTGTTTTTTTTTATATTTAATAAATTTGTTCAGCATATAAACAAGTCGAGCATTTCTCAAATCTTTTCGTACAATTAAATTCTTACTTATTTCTTCTTTTTAATCATCAATAAAGTTATCATTTAATTACACTAATTTAGATTTATATTTGTTTACTTAACCATTTGTTTCTTTTTAAAATGTCTTTTGCCAACATCGTGCCGTAAGTCACGATGTTTATTTATTTACTCTTAGTTAAGATAGGTTAAGAATTGGGCGGGCCTATAATAAAATATAAATAAATGTTTAATGCGAATATTGAAAGTAATTCATAGGGGGGATGATCTTAGAAGTTTAATTGTTTTGGAGGGATGAACGAACAGTCGTATTGGTCGCCAACAACCAATAGTTAAGTCCAGTACTAGGATCACTCAGTTAATAAACAAAACTTCCTTCCCATTAGTGTACAGTGCGTCTTTTACGTAAGGAGTAATTGCTGAAACAATTACATCGTGGCCCTGAGTGACCCTATTGGTCCATGCTAGGAGTCGGAGCTGGTGGGCGGGATTAGACTTCGAAATCGTTTTGACATGACGTAAGGTGATGCGAGAAGTTAAATAATAATTAAATCATCGTGTCTGGCACCCCCTTGTATTGATAGTGAATAATTACCGATATAAGAAAATAAATAAAGCTTTACGCTATGTCATGTTTGTTTCGGAGCTCTCGATCTCTTTTAGGAAAATACGGGTAGATCTAAACATCTAAATACAGTGCCCTGTAACAATATTGACAGTTGATATTTTGTTATATAGAGTATAGATTCTTTTATCTTAATAATTGCTTAACAATTTCCACTTTAAACTGGGTCACTAACGTTTTCATTTTGTTGGATAAGTAAAGTTGCCGTTTAAACTGAGTAAAAAACTGTTGTCAACATATGAAATTAAAATAGTAATAAAATAGAAATAAAAAACTATTAAACGAATGAGTGGAGGAGTAGGTCATATGCTGTGTATATAAATGGTCGGAGGTTTTACAAATAAAAGTAATAATTTATTATAGCGTAATATTTTAAAATAACTTACAATTGAGTTTATTGTTTTGTTTTAAAAGGAGAGAAAATAGACATTTTAGACATAGGGATAAAACCTGTTTATTAAATGTTGCGAAATGTTTTAGGGTAATATACTTGAATCAACTGTTGTTTATTAGAAAAAAAAAAGTAAAATGAAATATTGTTAAATACTTGCTTAACGAATGAAAGTTTTGTAACGATTTTAAAATAACTTATACTTGAATTTGCTCTTTATAAAAATAAAAAAAGGTAAAAGGAAATACTGTTAAATGATACTGGCTTAACGAATTAAAGTTTTGAAATGATTTGAAATAACTAATAAGTGATTTTAAAGTAACTTTTAGTTGAATCTATTTGTTTTGTTGTTAGTGAAAAAGTAAAATAAAACAGTGTTAAATACTGGCTTACGAATTAAAATTTCGTAAACGATCTAGAATAACTTATACTGGAAGATTTTTTTTTTTAAATAAAAAAAAGGGGTGGGAGTAAAATAAAATAAAGTGTGGATAACAGCTAACGAAGTAAAGTTTCGTATGTTAAACTTGAATTTCTGTTGTGGGTGATCGAATTAAATAGGCATAGGTAAAATGGGCACAATAACAGGAACAGGCATAGGAAAAACAAATAATTGGCGAGTCGAATAAGGCAGAGTTATGTGTGCGGTGTACTGCATATTTAAAAATAAGACACATAGTTAAGAAATAGTTTTATAATAAAAATAAAATATCTGATCAGCAACTGAAAACAACGGTTACAAACCAAGGAAAGAAATATTGGAAAGAAAAACAGTTTAGACCACCCTCGCCAAAGCCGGGGTGTAGTAAATATGATAATTAATCACATCACATGATTTAAGAGTCTTTGTAGGTAAATGTTTATAGGTTTCTTGTGAACTTTTGTCTCTCAGGTATTGTGTGTATGGGTTGATTCGGATTGGCATTTTTTGAACTTGGGCTCTGGACATGGGGGATGTGCAGGGGTTGTTTGGAGATGTCTGTGTAATCTGGAGTCTTTGTGGCTTCAGGTGAAGGAACACTTCATGCAAAAATGCAAGCAATTCTTTTATCAGAGAAAACATTCTCTGGGACTCATTTGGGGTAATGCAAATGTACTCGTAAGTCTCATAGAAAGAGCAGAGGAGCATTAACTTCATCTCTTATACATATAAATTGAAAGCCCTTAATTAGGGGTTGCAAAATATCCTGTCAGCCTCCAAAAAGTGAGCTTGGATGCACCCATGAAGTTTGGCACATTACGCTAGTAGTATTTTTCATGTTTCATTCGACTTTGCTTGGCTGGTCACAGAGTTCTAGAAAGATAGATATCTTCATGTTGCCCATCTGTTTGTCTTCTTTTATCTCTGAACCTGGTGATTGGGATGCTGATGTAGTTTTGGCTTAGTATATCGATGTTATGGGGGATGAAATGTCACATTGTTACTATTCGACATCGTACTTTTTAGACTTTCAAAAGAAAAATACAAAAATTAGTAAAAATATAATTAGTAAACATATACTTAATATCTATGCAAATAAGAACTTAAGACTTTAAATGGTCATATCCATTTAAAAGTCTCATTGGAGAGGGGGGTATTGTGCCAGGCATTATCAAATGGCCTTGCACAAAGTATGGATTAAGCACAACAAATATATAAATGTGCTATATTGATAATGGAGTTGTCTGAGCATTAAAATACCCACACACACCAATTTAAATAATATGAAATTGACATGGAAAATATTGTAAAATAAGCTCATGTATTTTTTTTATTTTTCTATTTTGTATATTTTTTATATCACTTTATGTATTGGGCTTTTCTCTGAAAAATTCAAATAGAGAAAGGCAAACTTATTAAACAAGTGAATCAAATGTTGGAACATAGTAGTAAAATAAATAATTAAAGCAATTGTTCCAACATACTTGTACATTTTTCATTTTGTTAATTACTGCCTCTAAAAACTAATTTTATTCTATAAATAAAGAATGTTAATTGTTTTTGCAAAAATCTGACCAAAAGCAAAATGTTTGATAAGGCTATAATTAAAATGTTATTATTTTTTTTAAATAGAAATTCTTTTGAAATGAATAGCTGTAATCAAAGGGTCTGAGCATTCAAGATGGATGTCAAACTTAAAATGTAGAATTTAATCGGAAAAATATAAAGGAATGTTTGCAATCTAAGTGATAAGCTAGATTAAAAGGATTGGCTGATTCATTCTTCTCATAGGGATATCTGAATTGGTTCTTATTAGTGGGATGGATAGTGCTGTGGGATTCAGTCTTTCTTTGGCAGCCATTCTGGCCAAGTCATTCTTTTCGTTGCTTCAGAATTCTCCAAGCGATCAGCTACTTAGAGAGTCATTTATTAATAGTACTATTAGTGACATTCGTTAGAACAAATCCTTTATACAGTTCTTTTAAGAACTCTTGTCTTTGTGGATTCGAATAACTATTGGAGACAGCCTAGGAAAATTTATTAAATAATCCTCGTTACTATTTAGATATATATAAAAAAAGAGGATATGAAGCAATATACTAGAGATTCCGGCAAAATGACCGTAGGGTAGACAACTAGCCAGTGCACCACCCTTTCTCTGTCCTAAGCCGCCCAGATGTGACCACGCCAATTCCAACCGCCCAGGAGGATGACCAGTGCCGCCTTACTAAATGGAAGAAATCGTCACCACACAGCCAGTTAACTTGAAGCCCACTCAGCCCAGAGGAGAAGAATGAAGATGCAGATATAAGTTTATTTTAAGATATTTATTAACATTGAAATAATTAACTTTTCTATTTCCGATTAGATATATATTTTTTTGTTATTATTATTTATCATTTAAAAATGAGAGAGTCTCTCGCATATGTATAAATTGACGGTTATTGCGGTCATAAATGGTAAAGCTTTTACTTAAATCCTTTGAGTGAATGTTTCTATTTCAAATTAGTATTTTCAACAAAGATTGCAATGAGATTTTTTTTTGTTGTTGTTGTTGCTATTCATTTTGCTGTTGTTGTTATTCCTGAAATTCGTCAAATATAAATATGCATGTATATATATATGTATGCATACATACGTTTATTATATTCGGTAAATATGGTATCTCATGCTGAATATCAAAAAAAATGTATTTAACCGTATATCCTTTTTAAGTTATTTTTTTTTTGTGACTGCTACACCTCACGATGAGTGTAAGAAGGGATTGATTTATTATAGATTCCCTATAAGCACGTACTCTAATAACTTTATATTTAAAATAATAGTAGGTGTATAATTGGGCTGCACATATATACATGTATAGAAATTTATTTTTGGCAAAACGGAAATAGATACAGTACCTTATGGTGAGTACGATATGGTATCTGAGCCAATGCAACATATTGACTTGTTGAAAATATGAAATTAGTGATATATTTCATTGTGCAAATATGCATAGTTTTTATTATTATATTTCCTATCAATAAAAAGGTTTTAAAGTTATCAGTAAAAGCGTATGCCTGTATGACCGAAAATCTCATATCTGTATATCAAATCACACAACTTAAAATTTATTTCTATTGGGTAAAAAGAGCTCAGACCACTTCCATTACTTATAAACATTGTCAATAGTTTTAGGGAATTATTATTGTTCTTATTTAAATTTGGATTTTATCTATTTAAACGCTTTGAAAATCTATATATATTGGGATAATTAATTATTTAGTATTTTGTTATTATATCATCATTTATATGAAACGGTAATGGGTGTTTGGGACTAAATAAATATTTAATCACATTATTAAACTTGTTTCGTTTTTATAGTATTAGTTATATCGATAAAATGTGTTCTTTCCTTATCAACCACATACCTGTAATAATCATTTAACTTACCCATTTGAAGACCCTAGATGTAGAGTGACTTGAGCTAGCCACATGGGATATCGCTCTACCAGGGTGTTAAATCTTATTCTTATGCTCCGCTGAACATATGGTATTGCACACCCTTCTAAGAGGGTGAAAAATTCATTTTTTGATTTTTTTCTAGAAGTGGCGCGCAAAGGTTTATTTTGTAAATAGATTTTTCAAAGGTGTGTACTTGCCATTGTTCTAAATATTCGGGCATTAAAATAAGAGATCAACTAAAGGGTGTTTTAACTGGAAGATTCCTGTCAACCCACTCTTTTTATCAGTTTAGCCGGAAGTACTGATATATATGAGTACAGAAATCGGCTAAATTGATATCCATTTCTTTACCTGTTAGATCTTGGTCACTTCATGCTCAGTGCAAGATTAGGAAAAGAATTCCGCAGGGAGTATGGTCCAGTACAATATATATATATATATTCCGCAGTGGAGTATGGTCCAGTACAATATATATATATATATGTGTGTGTGTGTGTGTGTGTAAAATAAAGCTACATGTAACCTAGTAAACCATAAATGATTCTATCCTAAATCATCACCTGCATGTGAACCCTCAACTCAAGTGTAACTTGTATCCCTTAGTCACCTGCGAGTGAGACAATACAAATAACCTTATTGTAATTATTATTTTCAGTTATTAATTTTAATATTTAGTTTTCATTAAATTAGTTTTAAATTTTACTTTTGCTTCTTGTTTCAATGTTGCACATTGGTAAGTCATTATTGTTTAGTTAATCATTAGTTAAGAATCACAATCCATATTTGATAATCATGTCCAAGCCACACATGCTTTGTCTACATAGCTATACTAAAGTAGAATGTCAATTTCTCATAGTCTTTTGTTTTCCTGATGATCTACTGCCAACACGGATGAGAGAGAATGCTGCTGTGGCCTCACATGTGTCATCTGCATGGTGGTTATTCCTTGAGCATTAGTAAAGGAACTGGGGTTATATCAGACAATGTGGCTTGTACCACTCTATGCTGGTCAGCCTTGGGATGATTTACTAGTACTCTGGATTTTGTTGCATGAATGTACAGATTTGATCGTTACAGTAGATTTTTTTGCTCCGGGTATGGATGCCCAGTTGTAGGGCTTTGATACTTAATTACATGCCCTGAACAAACTATGATAGGGCCTCTGCACATATGGGCAAAAATAGCACATATAAATTTTTTCTCCAGGTATGGGCACTCATATGTGGGGCATCGTTAATCATTCCACCCCAGTAAAAACAATTTGTTAAAAATACATGAAATATATATGTAAAATTTTCGGATATGAAAATCCAAACATAAGACTTGATTAATTTACACCACCCTGAACCAATAATATGTGTAGAAATAATAATGATATTATATATAAAATTTTTGCACCAGATATGGAATCTGAAATAATTGTGTGTATGTATATAAAAAAAAAATTTCGTGACTAAAAATATTTTCAATTATTTCTCATGATGGTAAATTGTGATTGTATATAATATACGCATGCTTTGTATTGTGGTTGTATGAATAGAGATGTATATGCTCGTTCACTATGTATGTGTGCCAAGTAACAAAACATATTTTAAAACAAATGTGCTCAAAATGTATTTGTAATTTTAGTAACCTGATACAATAGGTGAAGACCCTCAAACTGGGAATTGTGTATGTCATTGGCCTGATGTACTGGACATTACACTTCAATGACAGCAATTTTTAGAGTAACTACAGATAGGTGAAGGCCCTCAAACTGGGAATTGTGTATGTCAAGCAGTCGATGTAGTGGACATTACGCTTCAATGACAGCAATTTTTAGAATAACCACAGATAGGTGAAGACCCATTTGCCAAGTTAAAAAAGTATATGCTCATTATATTTCTATGTATTGATTAACAAAATGCAGTCTAAAATAAAATGTGCTCTTAATATGTATCTTTTAGTAACCTTTTTATGAGTATGGGTGTATTTTAAACATGTGTAAATAAAAATAAACTCTTTCACCTTAGATTCTTTATTAAAAGTGGTCAAATTACTTTTAAAAAATAATTATAACATACACCAAATCTTTTAAAATCTTGTTCTTTATTTTTTTGCCACCAAAATGAAATATATATTAAAATAGATTTCCAACGTTTCGACTATTTCTTTATTTTTTTCTATAGTCTTTTTCAAGAAACTAAAAATATATAAAAAGGAGGTAAAAAAAAAAATTCACAACAATTTTTAAAACAAACAAAAATAAAAATCCTGTCACATACACATACTATTTTGGAAAATATATTCTTTACTTACTATGATTTCTTTTCCCAACAGCTTCCAACTTTATATTTTGCCTAAATGAACATTTTATTGTTACAAAATATAATTTTTTATTATCTTATCTTCAATTAACACATTTTTACATTCCTTTCTTATTAAAAACAAAAACATTCTATTAAATTTCATAAAAAAAAATTTTTTCCCTCTCTTCTCTTTTCCTTTACATTATAATATTCTATTCAGAACAGGATTTAATATCTTTATGTATAAACTTTCCTTTTCAAATCTTTCTTTTTGTTTAATTATACATTCTAAAGGGGTAATCTTAAAATTGACATGACCAAATTTTTCTTTATGTAAATATATTGCTGAATTTCTATCTGCCAAATTTTGTTTTAATCTAGTTTTTAAAAAATTCTTTGTATTACCCACATAAGATATATCTTTAGCATTATATTTTAAACAATCCATACATTTTATACCATAAAAAGCTTGCATTATATTTGAAAAATCAACAAAATCTCCTTTATTAATTAAATTATATAAATTACTTTTTTTCTTGTATACAGGATAAATACTAAAACCATATCTTTTATTAAATCCATGAAACAAATTTTTTATCTTTTTAAAAATAAAATTTTGAACCTTAAAACCTATAAAAAATGTATCATCACCAAAATTTTTCTTTAATTTTTCTCCATTTTTTATTTTATTTAAATTGTTATTTGAAAAAAATTTTAATACAACATCCCAAGGGTAATCATTTAATAAACATTCTTTTTTTATAATATTTAATTCTTTATTTAACAAATCTTTATTTAACATCTTTTAATAAACATTCTTTTTTTATAATATTTAATTCTTTATTTAACAAATCTTTATTTAACATCTTTATAAAGATTTGTTAAATAAAGAATTAAATTTTATAAAAAAAGAATGTTTATTAAATAATTACCCTTGGGATGTTGTATTAAAAATTTTTTCAAATAACAATTTAAATAAAATAAAAAATGGAGAAAAATTAAAGAAAAATTTTGGTGATGATACATTTTTTATAGGTTTTAAGGTTCAAAATTTTATTTTTAAAAAGATAAAAAATTTGTTTCATGGATTTAATAAAAGATATGGTTTTAGTATTTATCCTGTATACAAGATAAAAAGTAATTTATATAATTTAATTAATAAAGGAGATTTTGTTGATTTTTCAAATATAATACAAGCTGTTTATTGTATAAAATGTATGGATTGTTTAAAATATAATGGTAAAGATATATCTTATGTGGGTAATACAAAGAATTTTTTAAAAACTAGATTAAAACAACATTTGTCAGATAGAAATTCAGCAATATATTTACATAAAGAAAAATTTGGTCATATCAATTTTAAGATTACCCCTTTAGAATGTATAATTAAACAAAAAGAAAGATTTGAAAAGGAAAGTTTATACATAAAGATGTTAAATCCTGTTCTGAATAGAATATTATAATGTAAAGGAAAAGAGAAGAGAGGGAAAAAAATTTTTTTTATGAAATTTAATAGAATGTTTTTGTTTTTAACAAGAAAGGAATGTAAAAATGTGTTAATTGAAGATAAGATAATAAAAAATTATATTTTGTAACAATAAAATGTTCATTTAGGCAAAATGTAAAATTGGAAGCTGTTGGGAAAAGAAATCATAGTAAGTAAAGAATATATTTTCCAAAATAGTATGTGTATGTGACAGGATTTTTATTTTTGTTTGTTTTAAAAATTGTTGTGAATTTTTTTTTTTTTACCTCCTTTTTATATATTTTTAGTTCCTTGAAAAAGACTATAGAAACAAATAAAGAAATAGTCAAAACGTTGGAAATCTATTTTAATATATATTTCATTTTGGTGGCAAAAAAATAAAGAACAAGTTTTTAAAAGATTTGGTGTATGTTATAATTATTTTTTAAACATCTGTACACTCGCTATATACATGTATATTGATTATTTTATTAGTAACCGAACATGATAGGTGAAGACCCTATTAAATACTTGTATTTTGCAAAGTAAGTTAGTCACTTGAATAAATAAGTGGAGAACCTATGCTAATATATTTGTTGTGCCATGTATGTAAATCTCAAAGTGAAAATTTTCAAATAAGTTAGAAACCAAAATATTACCAAATAGCATAATCTTATATAAAATTCAGAGTAGATGTGGCTGGTTAAGACAGATGTATATATATCTCATTTACTGACATCTGGCACCCAAGGTAATTTGAATAAACTGAAAATTATCCTCATATAAATTTGTTGTCAGAGGGAGAAAATATTTTATTATGGTTACTCAAAATTTATAAATAGTAATGGATGTGATTAAAAACTGAAATGAGCAATATTGAAATAAAAAAAGAAAAATCAGGCAAGATAAATATATGAGTATTTGGTGTACAAAATTTATCAAACCATGGGAAATAATAATAATAATAATAATAATAATAATAATAATAATAATAATAATAATAATAATAATAATAATAATAATAATAATAATAATAATAATAATAATAATAATAATAATAATAATAATAATAATAATAATAATAATATTTAATGTACAAAATTTATCAAACCATGGGAAATAATAATAATAATAATAATAATAATAATAATAATAATAATAATAATAATAATAATAATAATAATAATAATAATAATAATACATTCAAATATCAGCCTTTCAAACTAATTGTACAAATGCTTTGTGAGTGTTAATAATAAATGAATCCTTTCTCATCAATACAAGATATAGTATTTATGCAGGAATAAAAGAAATCCTCTTATTCCTATGACTCAAATGCTTATATATGAGCAAATCTGAAGTACTGGCAAAGAAAGCATGAGGATGGAACAGTCACTTTAAATTACTATATATGATGTCTGAATGAAGAATGGAGTATGTGGATGGAAACCACATGGTGAGTTGTGTTTTAAATATATTAATTTACTTTTAATTGTTGATGTTGAGAATGGTTTAAAAATGCTAGGCAAGACTAATAGTTAAGAGTTAATTGGTATAAGGGCTTTGAGAGATAGGGTAAAATAAAATGGTAAAAGGAAGCAAAGGCAGACTTGTTGGGGAAAAGAGAGCAAGGCAGCCGTGCATAAAATTTAGATAACAAAAGTTAATAATGGAAAGCAATGTAGAAGAGGTAGTGGAAGGAGTAGGGGAAGCTAAAGAAAACCAGGTAGGAAAGCAAATCAAGGTGAAAGGGAAAGCACTCAGTTCTGGGAAAGAGATTGTAGAGAATACCGTCAGCAATACAGAAGAGGAATTAGAGAGTAGTAGAGAGGAATCCATAAGGGAGAAACCTGTAGAAATCATAGCACAGAACAGAGACAGCCCAAAGAGGTAGATGAGAAAAAGGAACAACTGGTGGCCATCTTGATGAAGCAATTGGAAAATAATGACAGGGAAAGGGAAGAGAAGGAGAGAGAAAAGAGCAAAAGAAAGGAAGAATGATAAAAAGGAAAGAGCAAAAGCAAAGGAAAATGTTAAAAGGGAAAGGGCAGAAGAAAATGAAAATGATAAAAGACAAATGGGAGAAGAAAAGGAAAATGATAAAAAGAAAATACAAGAGAGAGAGAAGAGACAAAGAAGAAATACTAAAAAAGATGAGGCAAATGTTAGAGATTAAAGAGGATTTAAACTGTAGGTTTACAACCCTTGAAAAGAAAGTAGAAGAATCAGAATATAGTGCTGAGTTAGAACAGGATAGGAAAACTGTACAACTTCCAATCAGATATATCAAAGGAAGTGACAGCAGAAAGTGAGACTGAGAAGAAAATAATCGAAGTTACAAAACAAACTATGGAAATTGTGAGCCAACCTTCAGAAGCACTAGTAACTACTGAAGAAATTTCTAAAGTCACAAAGGGAGAAGCTGTATTTGAAGAACAGATTTAGGCAGAGGTATTATCAATTACAGAAATAGAATGTATAAAAATGGATATAAGAGAAGAGAGGAGTGAATTTGAAGAGGAGGAAAATATTGAGCCAAGTGCTTTAGAGAGAATGGAGGCAGAACTTGCTAGTGAAAAAGAAAACATTGTAATGGGAAAAGAAATTATTGAAGTAATTCCATTCAATAAGGAAGAAATAAAGAACATTGTACCTGAAATCATTGAACCTGTAAGGAGAGTAGAAGAGTGGGAAATTGTCAATAATGAAGGAGAAGGATAAAAGGATGATTTAAAAATGATCGAAGAGAGAAAAACTGCTTTCAGAAATAATCATAATCACTGAAGTAGAACATATTCCAACAAAAGGAATAGAAAGGGCTGAGGTAGAAGTTAAAACAAAATTAGTAGGGGAAACTGGAAAGCACATACAGCCTCACCAAGAAGTTAAACAAGAGGAAGATGCAGCTGGGCAAGAAATGAAAAAGGCAGAAGATATAGTTAGGGAGCACGATATAAGAATAGACAAGGGGTTCAAAAATAAAAGAGGTTATGGGAAGATAGTTGAAAAAAGATGTAAAGGGAAGTGACATAAAGAAGGTAGATGACAAAATGCCTCAGGACAAGTTAGAATTGGTAAAGGCAGATGCAGGAAATACCTATATGGAAATAGAGAGGAAAGAAAATTTAAAGCCAGGGGAAGATCACCTTGGAAGGGTAGAGTGTAATAGAGACAAAGATAGATTAGCAGCCATAAAAGTAGACAATAAGGGACAAAAACAAAAACATAACATATGCAAGGAGTATGAAAATCATGGGTCTGAAACGAGTATAGAGAGAATGATAAACTGTAAGCTTGAAGTTAAATGGGTCATGCTAGGATTTATAGGGGAAAGGAATGTTAAATGAAGAAAACTAAGCCAGAGAGGCAAACAGCAAGTAAAACACAATGGAAACTGCCAGCTTTCAAGTTAATAAGAGGAAGAAAAGAAAATTTTGAAGAAATAAAGGTAGTTAATTGTTTTTGTCGATGTACACATCACAGGATGTCATTGTTTTTTTGAAAAACAATAGATTATGAACATTCCCAGGCCTTTTTTTTTTCAATTTGAATTGCAGGTTTTTGAATTTTGAATTACTTGTTTTTGACTTTTTTACTTTGACTTTTTTTTCCAAAATAAATAAAAAACACAAATTTTATTACATTTTTGTAAACATTTATTTTTATTAACATCAACAAGTAAAAAATAAACATATTGTAAAAATTCTTTGGTATATTGTTAAATTTGTGCTTTGGCTTTCAGCTTTTTTAAAAAGTAATTTCACCAAAATAATGAAGTTACAGTGTTTTGTACACAATTAAAGAATTATAAACAAACACAAAAGTTAGTTGGCCTTTTTTTTGTATTGCCGCTAATTCAAAAAAATATTATCAATAAAATTATGAAGTAACACAGTTTGAAAGACAAATAAATCAAACAAACAAACTCAAAACATCATAGGCTTTCTTTTTAAAAAAAAGTTAAACTTAGTAGACTTTTTTTTTAAAAGTTAAAACAAACTTCAAAGTTATTAAGCTTTTTTTGGGGTTACACAAATAAATCGAAAAGTATGGGGAAGTATGGAGGTGTTTATTATATCTATAAAGATATTACATATGGTATAGAGAAAAGTGACTAATTCCGTGTGTGGTAAATTCAAAAAATCAGATATATTAATATTTAATTGAGGTTTAAAGTGTATATATCTGTGCTAGAGATAATCTCTAGTTTCGAGTATGTAGTAATAGTCATTAGTATATTTAGCAGAAATCGATGGTGTCAGGGTTTGGAGTGAAGGGAGTTTGACAATGGTAAATGAAAATGTACCAAATAAAACACACAAACAAACTTTAAACCTAGTACGATTTTTTTTGGAATGCCACTTTTTTTATATTTTTTTGGATACACAAATAAATAATACAAACAAAGTTTTATTTGATTGCTTTTTAATAAAAAAAATGGTAATTATCAACAAGTTCAAAGTTGTTAAGCTTTTTTTTTTTTGGTGACATCAATAAATAACACAAACAAAGTTGTTTTGGATTACCACTTTTTTAAAAAACAGTTATCAACAAGTTCAAAGTTATTAAGCCTTTTTTTGGTTACACAAATAAATCAAAAAGTATGGTGATGTTTGGAGGTGTTTATTATATCTATAAAGATATTACATATGGGATAGAGAAAGGTGACTAATTCCATGTGTGGTAAATTCAAAAAATCAGACATATTAATATTTAATTGAGGTTTAACGTGTATATATCTGTGCTAGAGATAATCTCTAGTTTTGTGTATGTTTAATAATAATCATTAGTGTATTTAGCAGAAATGAATGGCATCGTAGGCTTTTTTTTTGGAATGCCACTTTTTTTTTATATTTTTTGGGATACACAAATAAATAATACAAACAAAGTTTTATTCGCTTTCCTTTTTTAAAAAAAAAAAACAATAATTATTAACAAGTTCAAAGTTATTAAGCTTTTTTTTTTTTGGTTACACAAATAAATATTTAATTGAGATTTAAAGTGTATATGTCTGTGCTAGAGATAATCTCTTGTTTCAAGTATGTTTAGTAATAATCATTAGTATATTTATCAGTAATGGATGAGGTCGGGGTTTGAAGTGTAGGGATTTTGACAATGGTAAATGAAAATGTAACAAATAAACCACACAAATGAACTTTAAACCTAGTAGGCTTTTTTTGGAATGACATTTTTTTATTATATTTTTTTGGATACACAAATAAATAATACAAAGTTTTATTCGATTGCCTTTTTTAAAAAACAATTATCAACAAGTTCAAAATTATTAAGGTTTTTTTTTTTGGGGGGTGGTTACACAAATAATGAACACAAACAAATTTTAAACATTGTTGGCTTTTTTTTTGGATTAACATTTTTTTTATAAAATTAACATTAATAAAAATAAAACTTATTAAGCTTCACCCCCACCCCCCATATTACAAGAATAAAATCTCAAATAGAATGCATTTAAAAAACCATTTCCTATAATAAGAGTTTCAATTTTTATTACTTATTCAATCTGGTATGTGAGTTGTTAGTTAATATATACCAAGATTCAACCAGATCAAAACTCATGCTTCTTGTAATCTATGCAAAAGATAAAATCAAGAGATCAATTACTATCTTCAAAATTCATAATTGAGAAGACTTGGAAGTTACTCCAGTTTCCTAAAAACTTAACAAAAACTATCACAATAATGAAGTTTCTTTTAAAAACCAATTATATAAGCTCTTTGTTTTCATTAATATTGTCCTTTTATAAAATGTAACCTTTGTCTAGCCTAATAAAAATTTGTTTAACGTAAGATTAACAAATTGATAAACGATTAAAAAGAACATTGACAAAGTTTAATAACATTTTTTTTTTGGTTTTAAAAAACAAAATTAAAACATAGAGGGTTTTATTTTTTCACTTGCCGATTTCTTTAAAAACTAACATCAACAAACATAAAAGTTTTGACAAATTTTTTTTTTGCTATAAAGATAAACAACAACTTTAGTAAGGTTTAAAAATAACACACACTAACTTTAAAACTCATTTTTAATAAAATAACATCAAATAATAAACTTCTGATAAATAACTTTTCAAACTTTTAGTTTCAGTCAAAACTTTAAACAATTGTAAAAATAAATTACAGTATTCTATTTACAAAAAAAAAAGGGTAAAAGATTTTAAAATAAACTTTATCCCAAATAATATGAACAATTATTTTCTCGTGGAGGTTCTCGAGTAAACACATTAACTACTTATGACTATGTTCAAACATACCCTTGTAAAATGTTTTGCACGTTAAAATTTCACTACAGAAATGTCTAAACAGTCCATTAATTATCAAATGCTTCAATCGTGTGATTTAAAAAAATATAAAATAAAAATTAAATTAAAAATAACATTTCATTATTTGAATTTAACACATCCTCATACTACACCCTAAAAAAGTTTGAAGTGTGTGATTCAGAATAAAAAATTTACTGTGATGCGACCAAGTGGTCTGTCATATGTAGTACAATAGAATTGATGAATTACACATAAACATAGCTGTGAAATGTCGGTCACATAAACGGCATTATTATGTGTTTTAGCACATAAATCACACCATCCAACAGTGTGTATGTTAAACCATCAAACATCACATGATCACCATCTCTATACTAGCACATAATTTGTTGTAAACAAAGGCAAAAACCCCATACAGTAGTGCCACCCTGTGCCAAACAGAGTAATCAATGGATGCCAGAAGGCTTTTGCATAAAATCCCTATCTAGTGCCTACTCATCCAATACCGCCAGACTAGTTTCTGGCTTGTGGCCATCATCAGTGAGGAGCCTTGGATCTGAGAGCACTGCACCTAGATCTTAGGATCTAATGCAACCCTCCAGCAGCCACCTTTTAACTCTACTCTACTGCAAAACTATGAGAATGAAATTGAAAACATTGTTAATATCTTCAATCTAAGCTCAATAGCTTATATAGTCATATGGGTCTGAACTCAATTCAGCACCCATACATTTTGGTGTTTTTGGCTCTTAAACAACCAATAGCCACCACTATCCTATTAGGCAGGATTGGTGTTAAACCATCAAACATCACATGATCACCATCTCTATACTAGCACATAATTTGTTGTAAACAAAGGCAAAACTCCCCATACAGTAGTGCCACCCTGTGCCAAACAGAGTAATCAATGGATGCCAGAAGGCTTGTGCATAAAATCCCTATCTAGTGCCTACTCATCCAATATCCCCAGACTAGTTTCTGGATTGTGGCCATCATCAGTGAGGAGCCTTGGATCTGAGAGCACTGCACCTAGATCTTAGGATCTAATGCAACCCTCCAGCAGCCACCTTTTAACTCTACTTTACTACAAAACTATGAGAATGAAATTGAAAACATTGTTAATATCTTGAATCTAAGCTCAATAGCTTATATAGTCATATGGGACTGAACTCAATTCAGCACCCATACATTTTGGTGTCTTTGAATCTTAAACAACCATAGCTATCACTATCCTATTAGGCAGAATTGGTATTAAACGATCAAACATCACATGATCACCATCTCTATACTAGCACATAATTTGTTGTAAACAAAGACAAAACTCCCCATACAGTAGTGCCACAAGCCAGAAACTAGTCTGGGGATATTGGATGAGTAGGCACTAGATAGATATTTTATGCACAAGCCTTCTGGCATCCATTGATTACTCTGTTTGGCACAGGGTGGCACTACTGTATGGGGAGTTTCGCATTTGTTTACAACAAATTATGTGCTAGTATAGAGATGGTGATCATGTGATGTTTGATGGTTTAAGACCAATCCTGCCTAATAGGATAGTGGTGGCTATGGTTGTTTAAGAGCCAAAGACACTAAAATGTATGGGTGCTGAATTGAGTTCAGACCCATATGACTATATAAGCTATTGAGCTTAGATTGAAGATATTAACAATGTTTTCACTTTCATTCTCATAGTTTTGTAGTAAAGTAGAGTTAAAAGGTGGCTGCTGGAGGGTTGCATTAGATCCTAAGATGTAGGTGCAGTACTCTCAGATCCAAGGCTCCTCACTGATGGTGGCCACAGGACAGAAACTAGTCTGGAGATATTGGATGAGTAGGCACTAGATAGGGATTTTATGCACAAGCCTTCTGGCATCCATTGATTACTCTGTTTGTCATAGGGTGGCACTACTGTATGGGGAGTTTTGCCTTTGTTTACAATTGTGTATGTTGACAAAACAACTACTGAAATAAATAATAAGACATACTAGGAGAGATCAAAGTTTAAAAGAAAGCAGTATAGATAATAAGATTTACTGGAAAAAAATCAAAATTTAAAAAAAAGCATGGTATAGATAATGTCAAGGATAGAATAAGGAAAGGAAGAAGAAAAGGAAGTAGCCCATATCTTGCAAGGAAAAGTAAACAAACAAGAATTAGAGCTCTGAGACCAGAGAAGGGATGCATTAAAGTACAAGTGAAAAAAGAACTGTACCAGACCATATCTAAGAACACTGAGTATAATACTCAACAGCCTGACAAATTCCATAAGTTCTTCCCGTTATGTAAAAGACCATTCAGAATACAATGGCAGCAAGATCACAAGTCATTTATAGGAATATATAATGGGAGTAGATTAAAACCTTATAGGAGTTCACATAAAACTGCAAACCCTACTTAGGAATCTGAAACACATAAAATCGTAGATATAACCATATTATAATAATTAGTTTAGTAGACATTAAGATTTAATTGTTATAGTATTTAGAATAGGTACTGTCTGACTGCATGGGGATATTATAAGATAAAAAAGGGTTCACTGCAAATGCATTAAATTGATTAAAATCTAAAGTAAATGGTTTTTTTTTCATTGAGTGCTTTTATAACATTTTTACCCAAAGTAAAGGCTTATATAAAACTATAAAATTTAAAAATTCTCATGAGTTTGAGGATATGAAACAGTTAGCTTTGACAATCATACTGTTTCACCTACTATATTCATAGGTATCTATTACCAAATCCTCATATATCAGGTTAAAATTGTACTAAAATCAGGCTAAATTTAAACTTAAATATATTTAGTCATGTATGTGTGCGTATGTCTTAGCATACAGTAGGAATATTGTAGCTGCATATTAAAAACCCATATATACACACATATATTTCTAGTAATAAATACCAACATTAAGAAGTTACCAGGGTATTGATATGAATATGACAAGGCCTCCTAGCTTCTCTTCATTGCAGGAACAGTACACAAGTACCAAAAATATATAACAATATTAAGGAAACTCACATAGACATCTGTGGTTATTCTTCATTTATGTTTGTTTTATACCAATTTTTCCATCCTGATCCTCCTAAAGAATAGTCACTACATGTCCTGATTAACATAAATGATAACAGTCAGATTCTTATGCCTCATTAACACACTGCAGAATTCAAACCCCAGACATGAAACTCAACACTCTAGGAGGTATTGCCTCCCAGAAATCCCAAATTTGATTCCAAGTGACAACGCATCTAAGTTAGTTGCTTAATATACAAATCGAAATTGATAAAATACTCTTCATAATTTAATCCTATTATTAATAATGACCTGCAATTAAAGATAATTTTTGAATAAACATCATTTATTATGCTTAATATTTTAACCCTGTGATGATTTCAATTTGCAATACCACACATTATTAACATCTATTAAAACAGTATTCTATGTCTATCATCTTGTTTCACCTAGTATATGCCATAGTAGCTTTTTCCTCAGTTTAAACCCTCCCAGTTCATGTATATAAGTTTACTATAATTTGTTTTAATCTGTAGGAGCATATATTTACATGTATGTGCATGTATTTGTATCTGCACAAACATCTAACAGTTATGTTAATGTTTGTATACATATAATGTATACACATTTATAATTTTAAAATGAATAAAATTAAAATAAGTTGCGAGCATTGTTGTATGTGTGGGAGCACACCTATGTATTTATGCAAAGGGAACTGTAATGTCATAGATTTAGTAAACATTACAGATTTTCTAAATTATTTTTAAATTATCTTTCAAGTTATTTAATTTACAAATTTGTCAGTATTCACATATAAATCTTAAATTCAAGGATGTTTGTCTTATGTATATGCTAGAATGTTGATAACTTAAATCTCTTTTAAAAAAAGCAAGAATTAAGTTCACCTGTTTCTCAGAAATACCTCTAACTAAATGCTAAACTGAGAGTCAAATATTTTTAAAGATTTAAAATAAAAGTTAAAGGGCAAAGACAAAAATCATTAACCCAGCACTACTTGTCAATAACCAAGCCAGATCCTTTTGTTCTTATTAAATTGATGCTGGCTATTAAAAATTAAAAGCTGTAAACAACTTTTAATGGCTTGTGAGGGGGATAAGAAAGAGTTAAGAAAAAAACCCAAAATCCAGTCAACAAGGTTCACTCATTCACTTTTTCTACAATGAGAATTGTGGGGTAAACCACTGCCCCTCTCTTCTTGAGGATTTAGTCCAGAATTGTGATGGAGTTCAAGACCTACCACCTGCCAAAAAGCCATAGGACAAACTAGCTAATGGAGAATGACACATCAAGCACCTCAGCTAAAAGAACATTGGTAAGTTTCTTCCTGCAGATCTCTATAAAAATATTAAAGTAAACTATTAAATTAATTCATAAACCTTAAAGCTAGCTAAATATTGAACATTCCCAATTAATAATTTGTAATAACTTTTTAAAAGTAAATTTTGTAACTTTATTTTAATAATAATCTTTGGAGGTCTTGCCTGCCTAATGAATATCTATAATTGATAATTTTCTTAAGATAATAACTACAATCAGTATTTATCTATCTTTTTGATCTGTGGTCATGCCTATTTTTTATTTCATATATTTGTTAATTTATCTTTTTATGTTATGCCATTCATAACAGAGATTGATAATAATATTAATTTTGGAGAGTGGATTAGATGCTCACACTCAGCTAATTTACGTTGCTGATTAGCACACCTTATAAATCTCCAATCTGAAAACTTACTCTTATATATATATATAAATATATATATATATATATATATATATATATATATATATATATATATATATATATATATATATATATATATATATATATATATATATAGTTAAGCTACTATGTTTTGGCTTATTGTTTAATACAAGTTTGCTTATTAAATGTCTGTTTAGTTAAGTATGAGAGAATGATATTTTAAAGCATATTAAAGTAATTAGTTGATTTTAAGTCCCAAATATGCTTTACTCCCCCTTAGTTTATTCTCATAAACTATACAAATTACTGGGTAAACTAGATCACTTATAACTACCCATTATGGCACATTTTAAGTATGCTAATTTACAAAGCATGTAGTAGTTTGGCAGATTAAAACTATTTATTTAGTGCTTGATTAATTTTAATGTTTATATTTTAGAAAGCATTACTAATGCATTTTATAAAGCATACAGCTGCAGTATACACCTTGCTATATATATTTTATTAATATGGGCTTTGGTTTTAAGGGACACTCCATTATTCTTAGTTCAGACAGCTCTCTTTTAAAAATGGGTTTTGGTTTAAGGGGCAACCCCATTTCTTTATTAGAACTGGAACACGAGGGTCCAGATTGTTTTATAAACTGCTTCTATAACCCAAACTAAATGTTCACTTATTTTAAGATAGCAAATCATATTGTCTTTAGGAACCGAGTACATTGTAGTGTATTCCATGAATAACTGTACATCCAGGCCACATCTCTTATTTATTTTGTTGTGCATTACAGTTTCAAAAGTTATGCTACAAATCACCATTTGTCCTCTATAATATTATTCATTCAGCATTGATCTGAACCTCAGACCTAGCTTATATAATGCAATCTGCATAAAGAGCATATTGATTGCTCATTATGTAATAATAATAATAATAATAATAATAATAATAATAATAATAATAATAATAATAATAATAATAATAATAATGATGATGATGATGATGATAATAATAATAATAATAATAATAATAATAATAATAATAATAATAATAATAATAATAATAATAATAATAATAATAATAATAATAGATTTATTTATATCTGTTATCATTCTTGTAGGATTTGACTATTAGTAAATCTTGTATGGATGGCATACTATAATTAAGGCATAAATAGACCATAGAATAAAACTGTAATAAACATTTAATTGTAATAAACTCTTTTAAAGTACATAAGAGATGAGAACTTGTATTGGAATCCTCTCATCTCTATAAGACGTGCGTGCAAATCACAATGGACTTCTATATTTGTATTGTTTATTTTATATTTTATAATTAAATATTTGAAAACTTATAAATGTTTAGGGTGTTATTTCATAACTCATTACCAAATCTTATCCAAATCTACTCTAATATAGTGTTAGTTATTAATATATGCATTATCTATAGATGTGTTTGTTTATTTAAATTATTAGCAATTTAGTTAATATTCCCTGAGTCTCTTGCTCCACCCTTTGCTACTTCTGGCATGTTAATTAAGATACTCTGAGTGTAGCATCATATATGTCATTCATAGAGTAGTAAATCATGGCGTGTTGGTGACAGAGCTAAGGCTAGATCTGATTCGACATCTCAACCCCTCATCTAGATCAACCTTGGTATAATTTGCTAGAACTCTGGATTTTGTTGTGCAAAAGTACAAATATGACCGTTACACTATATTAATAGAATCAACACATTATCCTAATGTTTTGACCATTATAATATGTATATAATTTATTATGTTCTACTTCCATCTAATGTTTTCTCAAACCTAACTTTTTTTTTAGATTAATGGCTCTAACACATTACAGGAAAATATGAGCGACAATGGGGCAGTGAAGGCCGCATTTTTAGTAAGAAATTTATGAATGATTTTGTGATTCAGATTAGAAATAATATTATTGAATGCCTGTTAATCTACTCATGTTTACTTAGGAAAAGGCTTTACCTAAATTAATGTTATTTTATTGGGTTTATGCTACCATTCTATCAAAAACAGTCTGCATGGTATTTTTTGAAGATTTTTAACTTGTATCATTGATTTCTCTTAATAAGATTTCAATATTTATAGTGCTAATGTTTATTATTGTCGTAAAGCAGAGTTTAATTAATAATTTGGATGTGATTACTTTATGATGCCCTAAGGGGATGTATACATTCATCTATAATTATCTTTAGATTAGCTATAATATTAACATCCTTAAGTTCCTTTTTTTTAATTTGTCCATATGAATCTTAGTCCATATTAACACAACATTATATCTATGCATATCTGAATTATTTAATTAAATAATTAATATAATTAATTATTTTTATCCTCTCTATGACAGAATAATATTTTCATATTTATAAAATATATTTGTTTATCAATTTAATCTTATTGTAGTCAATAGAAAAACGCAATCATATGTACTTGACATCATAATTTCAATGTTCTGTAGCTTGTAAGTGCAATTACATGTATATAATATTCAAGATTAAGACATATACCACTGCTCAATATTTTAAAATCCTCTCTAAACCATAGCATATGACAATTATTAAATGTTGTGTATTGACTGGTTATGTAGATATTTAATAATAATGGCATATGTGATTGTGTGTAGAAGCTGGTCAATACAGGCAATGTTGAGTCATTCTACAAATAATTATATGTAGAAAAAAATTAGACTAACTGCTAAATAATAACATTTTAATTTTCATTACAATGAAGTCTAACAATATACAACTTAGCAAGATTAATAAATGTCTGCAAAACTTCCAATGAAAGTATAAATTAAAGCTGGTGATGCAATTACAGACCTATATTAGCAGTAGAACAAAGCTCCAGTCAAAATTTATTTATACTGAGTCAGTGGTGTGTGTGAGCAATAAGGTGCATATTTGAATTGCTTGTGAACACCATATAAACGGAAGTTAAAAGAAAATGTATAGTTACTGAAACATAGGATTTCCTTATTCATGGAGTTTAAGATGAGCTCTAACTGCTATTATATTTTGGTTCCATACAGATTAAGTGGTGTAGTCTTTAGAACTGGTAAAAAATTTTGTCCATTCATATCCAAGTGATAATAATGTAATAACCTTTGATGTGAGAAGTCTGGGACAGTAATAAAAGTACATAAACCATGTACAGAAGAATAGCATGCCAATAACTAAAATCATTGATGACAAATTGAAAGTTTTCACACTCTTATAGACATTAAGACAAGATGTCATACAATTGACAAACTGTTAATGTGACCCAAAGCCACTCCTGTACAATGTGATGAATTTAAGTCCTACTTTACACCAATAACATCGAAAGTTACAGCTTCATTTTCATGGAAGAATGCAATCATAAGCTGAAAGTTTGACTATAATTTAATATTACGAAATTTAGCAAAGGAATGAAAGTTCAATGATTACATTGATAATATGTTATGGGATCAGTTACTATGAAATGTCGAAGATGTGATTCTTAAGCAGACACTACTAAGATAATTAATACTAAGTCATATAATAGGCTAGAACAAATAATGTTGTTTTGAGCATGTGCAAACCTTCAAAAATGTGACTGCATTAAACACCCCAGAAGAGTTACATAAAAGAAATTAAAACAGACCTCTCCTATTTGTTACTGTGGTAAAAAAACAGACCATATAAAAAAGGAAGGTGTAAATTTAAAACAACACAAACTGTTTTAGATGCTGCCTGCCAGATCATTTATCAAAAATTTGTATAAGCAGGTGATAAAAGGCAAAAAACGATTTACTGATAGAGAAATAATCAAGAGAAAAAATGTCAGAGAAGAACAGAAATGTGAAAGTTAAAAACTAATATTTACATACTTACTATTTTAAGAATAAAAGTCTATAGACAAATGTTAAAGTTGAAAATATATCTTGGGATGGGCATATCATTAATATCACTAGAAGATTGGAAAGTTATTCAAAAAGAGCAATAGTTAACATTAAAATCAAATGAGAATGCAACAAATACTAAAAGAGTCATGCCAGTGCTCATAACAGTAAATAGCCATAACAGAAATTTACTATTATACATAGTTATATGAAACATTAAACCAATATTGGAAAATTGCTTTAAGACACTCATAATAATTATTGGACACATTAAACTGTTAATGTAAGTTAAAGATCAAACTAGTTAATAGTAAAATTATAATGGAATTGACTAAAAAGTACTATGTGATAATAAATGAGATAAAAATGGATGGCCAATGAAATGATCAAAATACTAAGCACAGGCAGTATGAAACCCTGAAGAAAATTTATTGACATGCCACATATTCATTTAATAACAGACTGGGAAGTAATTCCAACTGAGAGGAAAAAATTTGTTCTACGGCTGCTACACAAAAACATGGGAATTGTACATGTGAAGGAATGAGCTAATTCATACATTTGATGGCCAAAGTTAAATAGTGGAATTGGAAAAAGTGTAAGAAGTTGTCAGGCTTGCCACAGATAGTGCAGGTACTGGTTAAAGAATACTAGAAATTCACATTCATGTTCATTACAAAAAAAAAACATATGTGAAATTATTAGTGAAGCACACATGAGAATGCATTTGACTGCTTTACTGCGGGATAAAGTAAAAAGGAAAGCTGTAAACTTAGAAAACGTCAAGTTTAAAGTAAACTACACATTATGGATAAGGATACTCTTAAGAAGAAATGAATCATAAAAATATTCTCTGCACCAATATGTGAGATAAGATTAGAAGATAATAGAATTTTGCTCTGCCATATTATCTATTTATGAGAATGTCAAATTGAAACGCTAGAAAATATAGCTACTACTCTGATGATGGACAAAGACATTAAAATGGATGTTTCTACAAATACAAATATAATAGTAGAAGAATAAAAATCTTTGCGAAAAAAAAAGAATAATAAATTCCTAGTCTAGATTTATCGGAGATAACTACTTCCTTCAAATAGTGACTTAACTATTGATGAGGAGAGGCCGATATGAAGAAGAGCTAGACTACAAAGATAATTAGTAAAGCTATCAGATTTTATTTATAATTAAAACTCAGCTTATTCCTATGAAAAAAAGGGATCTATTTGTTGTGTATTGACTAGTTATGTATATATTTGTTAATAAAGTTATCCATATATGTATATGTATGTGTACAGTCTGGTTAATACTGGTAATGTTAGGACACTCTAGAAATAATTATGTGCAGGAAAGAAAACTGTAATTAATGATATTGTAATTTGCATTACATTAATGTCTAATAATATCCATATTAACAAAGTTAATAAAGTGCCTGCCGGACTTCTAATCAGATTGTAAGATGATGGTGCAGTTGCATCCCTGTATTAGCAATAGTAAATAGCTCCGGTTAAAATGGAATTAGACAGACAGATTCAGAGATGTGTGTGAGCAGTAAGATGCATACATTAATTGCTAGTGAACAACTGTATGAAATAACTGGAGGTAAAGAAAGATATATTAGTTGAAATAAAGACTAATTTATTCATGGAGTTCGAAATAAACCTTAACTAGCTATCAATTTATCTATTTATTCGTCTTCAGAAATATTAACAGTCCACAATCAATACTGTTTTCAAGTAATTAGTTGTCAGTTGAACTGCTAATTCAAATTACTAATATACACTATTCGGAGTAAATAAATTCATTAATTTATTAATTATAACTTGTGAAAATGTGTCAATTATTTTATTAATTGTATTATTGCTAGATTATAGTATGGCCCATACATATTAACAAACTTCTACATTAATAAATGAGGCACTCTAGAATAGATAGCTTATTTTTACTTGTTACTTATTGCATTATATTGAATTAAAAATATTTTAAAGAATGCTAGGTGGCGATTAATAGAGATACAACAACCACTCCATGTTCATATAAAGAGCAAAGTTTTAATCAGAACAAGAATAATTGGAGCTGAGAAAAGTTCCCTATAAAGTGGGTAAGTGACATTTTATTAAATCCTAAGTCATGAAAGGGGATTAAAAACCCCAAATCTGTTAAAAACAGGGATAGGAAAATTTCCGATGAGATATCTAATATGGCTGATAGAGGCTTGAATAATGGTAATGACAGAATGTACAAAAATTCTACAAAAGCAGGGAAAAGTTCTCACCAAATCATAACCTACCTAATTCACAATTTTCTAATTAAAATAATAACCATTACAACAATTCGAATTCACTAAGTGACATGTCTCAAGAAAAACAAAAGAAATCTGAAAATCTAGTCAATGGTTAAAAAACAACAAAGTCGGCATAGAAGACAATATTACCAGTTCTAAAACTATTAAAAATGAGAAAAAGTCCTCTAAACTAATGGTTTCTGAAACCTTGAACAAATCTACTAATTATTATAACAATTATCTCAACCCTCATAAGAATAATATTGACATAAATAAATAAACACTTAGTAGAATTATTTTAAAAAACTGTTTGAGAGCGCTATAAGCCATAACATCATTATGAAAAATCTTATAAAGATGAAAAAATGCCTTCCAATGAATCTTTAGTCTTTAAACACAATAAAACCAAGAAAAGTGTTTTTCCACACCAAGAGCAAAGTGAATGTTTATCAATGAGTGATATTGGAAGGAATAAAAGCAAAACCTATGCCAATATCCTCAAAAAGGAAAGTGATAAGTTAAAGAAAAATGGAAACACAATAAATAACAAACAAAACTCGATACTGAATTTAAGATACTCTATACTGAATTTTCTTGATATGGAAATTGATAATATATCACAACAAATAGAAACTCACGGTAAAGAAAATGTAACACAACACATGGAGAATACCAAAGAATAAATACTCAATTCAATCACTCAATCTCTGACCTCTTGCTAAATTTTTTCACAAATTGTATCAATGACAAAACCCTAATTTGGCCATAACAAATCGTAATGGAGATTTATTTAAATTCCCTATCGAGAAATTTTACACGATTTTTGAAAATGATATTTGGGTATGTATTAATAAGATCTTTTCCCATCCAAATGCTAGACACATAACTACTGCATTTACTTCATTGTCTACTAGAAATTGTTACAAAAACAACCTTGGACAATTGGATGGAAAGATCATCTGCACAATTGATATAAATAGAGCAATCACACTCAATAGAACCATTAAGAATTGTTTGGTGAATTTTGATCAAGCAGAACTGGATAAGTGCTTGGCAAATGTGGAAAACCAAATGGTCTAATATACAAATTCGCCCATCGAACTAACAGCCACATCCTGACCAACCCTTGAACTTTCACTATTACTTTGAAGAAAGGGTTGCACCATGTTGTCTACTCCAGAGGTTTGCTGATGGTTCTAACATTCCATGAGGTTCCACTACAATGTTTTTTTGCTTGGAACAAAATCATTTTATTAATGAATGCAAAACTCACATATGTAATGCATGCAGTTTGAAACAGAACAGGATTCACAGAAGCAATAAAAAGGAAGGAAAGTCAACACTGGTCTCTATTCTGGACTCAAAAGGAGCTGACAAGGACAATTTTATTAATAAGATATAATTAGACACAAATCATGAAGAAAGCAATTAAATTGAGCCAACATAGACAATTTTAGTAGACACCTCTGTTTATACTCCCATATAATGTGTTAGACCACAACTCCCTAATTAAGCCAATCACCTCAAATACCACTGCAGTACAACACCTCACTAGTGTAGAAGCTCAAAACCAACCTCATAAATTTGACTGAGAATAAAACAGATGGATCTGGATTGGACAGTGATAAAAGTGAATCAGACTCTAATGCTACAGACACTGGTGATCAAAATGAACAGACCAATAAAGACTCTAGCTCTGTAAAAACTAAACAAAATAGAAAAATATCATTGAAGGATAACAAGAAAAAAAGGAAATCAAGACAACATATCAGGTCCAGTTTTGATGAAATATCTCAAATCAAAATAATAATTCTGAGCAACCAAATAAACAATGTCACAAAATTTTGAGTGGAGTTAAGTCATGGGAATATTCAATCCCCTATCACAATTTCATCTAGAACTTCTGAGACAGGGAAACAGATCATGAATCAAGATGACACTAAAAGATGAGATAATCTATGATTAACTGTCTTCACCAGCCTTAGTGGACACTGAAATCTTCTATCAATCTGGGCTTCCCCTGTAAGGGGACAATTGGTCTGTAGAAAATGAAGATACACAAGACTAAGAACTGGAACAAAATAGGAGTATCAAAAACAGAGAAAAGAAAGAAGTGGTGGTTATCAGCCAATGGGTAATGGTGGGGTCAATCAGAGATAAATTACCAAGCACACATTTTATGAAGCTAAATATCTATGGAGTAACTCGATTGACAGGGTATTTGTTATTCGAAATTGGATAGTCAAATACCAGCTAAATGTGGTATGCATGGCCAAGACCAAATTACATCTTAATTCCATGTTGTAAAATTGATCGGATTCTCCAAAATATAGGCTTCTTCAAATACTCAATTTCAATGTGTGTGACAGAAGGAGTAGCTATTTTAATTAATTAGAAGAAAGACCCCCCCCCACTAGCTTTAAAATTCTGCACCTCTAATTGCCAACCTAAAACATAGTCGCTTTGAAATCAATCTAATATATCTCTACCTTAAACATAATCACAATCTAATCATGAAAATAATCACCAACATCAATTCAGTCATGGCCTCAAATCTATTTCCTATCATTCTAATGGGTGATTTTAATGTGAATTTAATGTGACCTATAATTCTTTCAATAAAAAAAATATATTCACCTCTTCAATCATGTACTGATGAGTGGAGAGGGTTTCTTCCCCATAGATGCCTTCTCATTCTACACTAAAAATGGTAGATTTTTGATTGACCTAGTCTCTTATTCTCTGAGCATTTATTTCCAAAATCAATGCTAAACTCTAAATGGTCATATTTTCTGACCACTTTGCTCTAAATATATATCTTGAAACAAACATCTAACATCCAATAATAGAAGACAATAGCAACACCATTTGAATGTTACTAAAACAAAGCACACCTGAATGGGTTTTTTCTGAGGCTTACATTTACTTCAAAAAGATTGACATCCTAAGTCTACTGGTGGAGGAGGAATGCTTCACCTTCATCAGCTTGCTCCAATTCATAATAAATGAGGTTTCTCTTAACAAAAAAGGCCCTAATCACTTATTAGCTGATCTTAAGGCTATTGACCAAAATCTGAAAGAAATTCCACTTGATAATCAATTCATACCTATTGCTCTTACCTTGAAATGCCAATACAGGAAAAAGCAGAGATCTCTGAAAAATATATATCAATCAAGTGGACCAAAAGATTTCTCCCTAACCAACATTGTTGGTCCAAGAGTTATTTCCACTGGGCACTGGGAGTGGGCATCAGAAAACCCATTCCACTATCATTAACAATAGATAACAACATTCTTGTAGGCTCAGAAATGATCTGTGCAATTAGAGAAAACTTTAGGGTAACCCTTCAATCTAATCATAATGGGGATGTCGATGGATTATTCAGCTTAGATGATAACTCAACCCATGATATCACTGAGGAGAAGATCCACATCATGCTGAAAAGCCTCCTGGAGAGGGTGCACCCAGGAATGCATGGCATACCAAAGTTGATCCTCCTATATCTTGAAAAATACTTGGTGCCAATAATCAAAGCAATGATAAACTACTTGACAGAGGGATTTGACAGATTAACAAACCCATGATGTCACTGAGAAGATACATATCAAGCTGAAAAGCCTCCCAGAGAGGGTGCACCCAGGAATTCATGGTATACCAAAGTTGATCCTCCTACATCTTGAAAAATACTATGTGACAATAATCAAAGCCAGGATAAACTACTTGGCAGAGGGAAGTTAAGAGATTAACAACTTGTAGCCAATATCACTCATACCATTCCTAAAGAAAAAGAATGAAAAATAAGATTTGAATAATCTCAGGCCTGTCTCAGTGATTTCCCTTTTAATTAAAATCATAGAACAATTAATTAAGGATCAAATTCAAGTGAAAATTTATAAATACATTTCTTCTAAGCAATATGCAAATTATGAAAATCATCAATCAATGCAATTGACCAAATTAAATTTTTTATTGATATTATCCATGCCCAGAGGATATCAAAACTAATTTACATCCAGCTTGACATCTTGGAAGCATTCAATTAAGTCAAGCCAAACATTCTGATTGATGTTCTCTGGGAATATGAGGTGCCAAATGTTTACCTGAGGATGATTGCAAATCTGATAGCCAACAGAATCATCCACTTTACAATAAATGGGAAAATTGCAAATGGGTTTGAATTCTCTATCTTTATTCCTCAAGGATCTTCACCTAGCATGCTATATTTTATAGCCTATATCAACCTGCTACTGATGGAAATCAAGAGATAATTGCCTGGAGTATTTGTACCTGCCATGGAAAGGCAGATTAAACACCTCACTTACATGGATAAGCATACTCATCTGTCTTCCAGCCAAGAAATATATCACTAAACTAGAGATATGAAACTGGTACTCAGACAAATACAAACTCAAATTCAATAATGACAAATCAACCTCCTGGACCTTGCTAACTGAAAGAATATTGCTTCAAATTTTACAGTTGATCCATAGAAATTCTTAGGCTTTAATTTCTTAAAATTAAACAGTGCTATAAGGAGAGAAATTGAAGAATCCTTATTAATAGAAATTTGCCATACAATGACCTCCCTTTGTAAGATATATATTTCACTTCATGGAAAGATAAGACTTCTAAACTCACTGATATTCCTGAAAAACCAACTATTTCCTATCTGGTATTCACCCCTCCAAAAATATTGTCAAGAAAATAAACTCTCAGTGTGCAAAACTATTCTGGGGCTGTAAATTTATTGCTATCAGCCTTCAAAAACTCCAAATGACTTTAATGGCATTTCACTCCAATGCATCAAAACCATGATATTCCAGAGAGACTATAACCTACTATTCAGTCTTCAAAATAACTGTTCAATTATTTCCTATAAAGTTTTCATGCCAATGGATAGACCTCTGCCCACTAATAATAGATGGTGGAATTCGCTATTTGATAATTTTCAGAAGGTTGTTGAACTCAATAAAAATGCAATTATATCAAAAATTAAATACTGAAATGCACATAAAATAATACATGGTAAGAATAACGTAAACAAAAGATCTCTCAGGATTATTAATTAGCAACTCATTTCAAGATCAAAATAATGGTTCATCAAGGTAAAATTTCAAGACTTCTTAATAAAAATCAATCTGGACTCCCTCTCAACAAACTCATTTTTGGAATAAGGAGAAATGACAAGAAGATTCATCCCAAAACTTATTTCTGGCATACAAGAGAAATTTCAAAAGGATTGATCCAATGTGCTAGCTGTGTGGGAAAGAGGGGCAGTCAACTGACCACATATTTCTTAGTTATTCCAGTATGTCCAATTACAGATCAATAACTCATAAATTGTACAGCAATAGAAATGGAAGCTATACATCAATTTAAGACTATATAAGACAGGGTCTATTTATGAACTACGCCCTGTAATGTGTCAGATGTAAAACAACAATTGAAAGAATGAGAGATCCTCATGGCACTAAGATTTAAGAATGTCATGAAGAAGAACTGGCTAATTGGTCCAAGCTATATTTAAGAGTAACATGGGAGAAGGTTGGATCTACATTGCTCTAAATAGAAATGTAACTGATTACACATTTATAATTGTAATGCCAATATAGCAATAGCATAAAATTTCTTTAAAAAATATTTTAAAATATTTATTTTATACTGGTATGAGTCTTGATCTTGAATATATTGTATGGAGATATCTTTGCTGGTATAATTAGCATTCACCACTAGAAGACGTCACTAGCCAAATCTTGAAGGACTTTTCAAAAACATGGTATTGTAGTTTAGAGATGAGGACATAAAACATATATACCTATCAAGAAACATATGACTAATATGTAAATAATAACCTTTAGATTATGGGGAACACAGATTCTTGAAAAGCATCAATTGGAAAAATCAAACAATTTCATATAAGTTCTAAAAATTGAATCTATTAAATAATTAAAATGATTTTTATGTAAATTTATTTATCATATAATCAATCATATATATATATATATATATGTGTGTGTGTGTGGGTGTGTGTGTGGAGATGATAATCTGGACCAACTGATGAGTGCTAGTTTAGCACAAAATACTTATATTAGTAATTGTTTACCTTTTTGACATGTGTGTGATCAAGTATATCAGTGGTATGAGATAGCATGAATAGTTGAGAGCCATGTGAAAGTATGAGTTCAACCCCTATATATTACATATAGAAGTACAGGTATGAAAAAGCATGTACTGTAGAAAAAATTCACATAAGTGAATTGGTAAGAGTATATATCTTGAATATATTGTAATGGACAAATCTCTGCTAGTTTGGTTAACATTGAATACCAGACAGTGCCTCTAGATTCACTGTCTAGAATAGTTTTTTTCATATGGTATGCTACTGTGGTTTTAGAGATGAGAATTCTAACCATATACACATAAAAAATCATATACAATCACTAATAATTAACTCAATTAATGTATCTAGATCATGATTTAAAGTGATTTTTGGAAAACAACAATTGGCAAGAGAAAACAATATCAAAAAACACTAAATATTTAAATCAAATAAACAAAATAGCTTTATTAAAAGTGATAATATGCTGGACTATTTCCATAACCTGACAATAATTGTTGAATAAATACAAAATATTAAACTTTATTTAAACTTTTGAAATACAAATAACTTGTTAGTAATAACACATAAATAGACAACATACATTAGTAATTATACAATGTTTGGGGTAGTATTAATATCCACACTTTTTCAGATGTTGCTGGCATGACTATTTACCATATTTGCATATGAAGCTGTGCATATATATATATATATATATATATATATATATATATATATATATATATATATATATATATATATATATATATATATATATATAATGATATATATGCTGGCTTCATCATTCACTGTGGACTAACTAAGACCTTAAGTCCAACCACAGTGAATGTATGTTTTTTCTCAAAGTTAAAAATGACCTGCATCAACAGTTATAGGTTATTTTAAAAGAAATTATTTTAAGAGGGGGAAAAGTTAGTGAAATAAAGTATAAAAAAAAAGAGAATTTTTTTTTTAATTGGCAGAAAGAGATAAGATAAATTTTTGTCATTAAACATAACCCATTAAAGAATGCAATTGTTTTATGAAAGATTTTAATTAAAAGAAAATAGATATAAGGTGACATTTTCAAACAATGGGCATTATTTGCTACTAATGAGTAGATTAAAAAAATATAATGGAAAAAGGATATAAATAAAGAATTTTTCTTTTGTTCTTGGTCTGATACTTGCTGTTACCTTTGCTGAAGGTGCAATATTAAGAATTTTTACTGGAGGAAGTTTGCTGAAAAATATTTGACATTGTGAGTTCTTGCTTGCAGTAATTACTTCAAGCCACAGTCAATTTGCTCAGCATATATATAAATCCAGTAATGTGTTGCTCTGCAAAAATGCATGAATAATCTCTTTGTCTTTGCTCTCCTAACCATTCCTGAAACTGGAGTTGTAACCATCTGAGCCAACCATAGAACTAAAGTACCTGCCTTGTATGTCTGCCCTGTATCAGTGAATATCTGCCTTTAAAACATGAAAACAATTTGAAGAACCAAGAAGACTTGCTAGAAATATCAAATGAACCGATCTTGACCCACCCTCTCTAGTTGCCGGTAACTAACACATAAATTTAAAAAAAACCTTTTGTAATTTGCAAAATAAATCTAGATTGATGTTGTTACATATATATACATATATTGTAACGAGATATATATATATGCATTACATTTAAATGCTTAATGTTTTTATAAATATCTAATACTGAATTAAAATCACAAACGTTCAAAATGCACAAATAACGAATTATTAATTTATTAATATGTTTGATTTAAATATTACATCAAAGCTTTAAAAAAATTATAGAATTGAAACAAAGATTCTAATCTTTAAATAAAGTATAAAATAAAAACCTTTTTAATAATAGCGAAGATTTTTTTTTAATTATAAAAAAAATTACAAACAGATCTTTAAGGCAAAATCACAATTAAAGAAATGATTATGAAATAGATAAGAGTTCCCGCCCAGAGATAGAGACACAGACCTCAGTGGAAAAATTTACTTAGCCATAAACCAAAAATCTACTTGGCCACAAACTGAATTAACCAATAAAATATAAATAATGAAATATGTTTGATGAATCCGTGCATTCCAGAGATAAGGTGCCTGACGACTATAAAAAGGAAATCCAAAATATATTTTTTTTACTTGGGGAGTTGGAGAATTAGAAAATTAAAATTTTAATTCAATTGTATTTGCTGAAAGTAGAAATCAAAATTTAAAAATCTATTATCGCCATCACCCAAGATGTAATAAGCTTCATCGTGCTTCCTTTGGTTTGGCTGGCTGAAGGCAGCTTTCATCTCCATGGATCCCAGGATTGAACCATGGATCCCATCTTCAGAAATTAGCATAAATGCTTCATACATCGTCATAAGTCTCCATAGATATTTGTCGCAAAGGAACAAGCATGGATAAAGGAAAGTATAATTTATAAAAGATAAAATGAAATATAAACTTTTAAATTTAAAATCTTAGAACTTTATTTGTCTTTAAATGAATAATAGACATTCTTTCTCAAGCAAACCTGAACTTTATTTCTATAAACCTTATTTAAAGTCTTAAACATAATCTCTTTAAAAAAAATGTATTGTATTTTTTTTATATGTTCATGCTAAATTAATATCTGTTTGTAATAGGGTAGGGGTTTGCGATTGCAAACTTTAATTTAAAAAATAGAAACTCATCATTATTTGTGCATTATTAAATTTAAAAAGAAAAGCAAGTTATATAAATTTGCAGTAAAAAAAAAAAAGTTAAAATATAAATGTTATCTTAAAAATGATTTTAAAACCTTAATTAAACTAAAGATTTTTTTGTTTTGAATTAAATTAATAAAATGATTTAAATGTTAGTTGAGTGTAGATGGCTGCTAGATTAGTTTAAATATATGCTAGTTTAAAGAGGATTTGATTTCGGACTATTTGTTTCGTAGTAGTGTCAATGCTAGTGGAGATATATATGGACATTTATATCAATGTAATGTGAAGTGTGTTAGCACCTAGAGCTACGAGTCCAACTGAATGCATGACTCCAAAGAGAGGTAGTCATATCGTTGAAATGGATGTAGAGGTATTTTCTGCACCATTGACCCATTCCAGTTCGATTGATTGAGAAAATAAGTTGGCAAGATAAGACCGCTTTCTCATCCATATGCAGCATTTTCTCTTATTATTACATACATGATTCCTTCGTCAGATAGAAGCACATTACTATACTGGTTGAAGCTCATGCTTTTTCCAATAATATTATGTTGTTCAGATGCACATTCCTGTCACGTGATTCTATGCTAACATGTTCATATTGCATTGGTTGCTGATATATATCTGGAAGCGAGCATTGGTGTGGCTGCGAACTTTTATCCCAGAATCAATTGTTTGAAAGTCTTTTAGGTGCGTGGTCTGGATAGCTCATCTATACTCAACAGTTCTAAAATTTAAAATTAAAAGTTAAAAACAAATAAAATAATAATGAAACAGAATAAAACAAATTTCTTCCTGTGTTATAAAATTTTTTTTTTAAAAAAAGTTAGTGTGTTATTAATTATATACGTAAACAAAATCTTTTTTTTAGTATTAATACTCAGTGATTGTCTTTTTATTCTGTATTATTAAAAATATAGTTTAATTAAATATATAAGTTTCTGTGTCTACTTGAGCTAGTGACTAGGGCTTCCAGCCGTGATCTTAACAGCATGTATCTGTCAACTTTATAAATTTTCTAGGTTCAAAGTAGCCTAGTGGCACTCTGTTGGCAGATGCGGTAAGACTGGATGTTTCATCATCAACACTGACCGTTATAATATATATATATATATGCAAAACCGTTATAATATATATATATATATGCAAAACCATAAAACAATATAGTACTAGATTAAATACAAAATTACCAAAATCCTTACACAACCATGGTTTCATCTACTACAAATAGACCTTCTCAAGTGAAAATCAACCTAAAGGAAAACATATATATATATATACTGTAACGGTCAGAATCGTCTATCTCGCTAACACACTGCATAATTCAAACCACAGACACTAAACTGAACATTCTAAAAGAGGTTGCCTTCTAGATATACTAAGTTCGAATCTAAAGTCCAAATCTCACAGCGCCATCTACATGATAATGCATCTGATGCTACAACTAGTATAACCTTTTACCGGTGCCTGGTGGTCAGGGAGAAACAAAAGACTCTATACTAAGATAAGTTTGGGTGGCTAATTAACGTCTATGGATTTATAAAAGAAATGCAGAAAATATATATATATATATAGACTGAGGTAGTGATAGGAATCAAATAAAATAAGAGATAAAATTTAGTTTTAAATAATTTCACACAATTTATTTATATAAATATATATATATAATGCCACTGTCTGCTTATATGAGACAGGGACGCATATTAAATAATTGTTGGCATTTATATTTCAGTAATGCCAAAAGGTTTTAAAACGGAGTGATATATTCTATTCCTCGGGCTAATAGCATTACGATAATGTGCTTGACAAGATAGGAACATGTGCGAGGTGCTTTGAGTAAATAGACAAGTTTAAGACAATATTTGAAATTAAATGTTCTAAAATATTTATTGATTTCGAGAATAGTATGGACTAAAGCTTACTAAGCAAACGTGGGAATGGGATCAAAGCATTTATTTGAGAAAAATAATAATAGATTTGTATTGGGAGGTCAGTATTGCTGATAGTGAATTTATAAAGTTGGAGGGTGTGACTCATTTAAGTCATGGATGCTTTGTAAAATAAATATAAAATGAAACAATATTGAAGATCTGGAATAATTACGGAGGGCATCTCGCTGCTAACCCATAGGAAAGTATTTTGATGAACAGCCGAAACTTAGCGACTGTGTGACGATTGCGTTTAATTCCCAGGGGTGTCATTTGTGAACACCCTCTGCCTGGAAACTTGCAATAAGCGAAAAGAACGGACTTTGCCGTGTAAAGAATCCTTGGAAAAATAAAACAAAGCGGTCTCAGCAATCAATTCATTTACCAGCAATACGAGACTAGTGTATATATAAAACATACTAAATGGGTTTTACTCGGATTAAGAGAAATGCCCAATCAAATTCCCGAAATTCATTTAAAAGGGTCCGCGCATTCTCGATGTCAATGATGAACTTTGTAATTAAAGTAGAACACGGTAACTAAAATAGGAAAATGCATGCTTGCGGGTTTGAAAAGTAAGTATAAATTGATATACGCAATCATGCATTAAGGGACACATTTAATCATTGACCTCGTTCATACTCTTATATTAGATTAAAATCAATAACATGTAGATTTTAAACTATGTGATTATATTATATTAAAGAAAAGAACCACCCTCGAATGAGTGATTTGCAAGATAATAAAATTGGAAAATTATAAATTTAAAATATGCCTTAATAGTGGCGTCTTACTTTCAATAGAGGGAATAGTTCGCTCGGTCAAAGACAATTCTGACACATTAGCATAATAAAATAAAAGAAAGCTTTATAAACAGAAAATATTAACCCAAGGATAGAAAGCAAAATATTGAGTATATTTAAATACATGAAAGAAATACAGAATGAAGTTGTGAAATATAAGAAAACAATGTTAAATAGCTATAGCATGTTAGTTAGGAATCACAAGAGCTCTTGGATTAATTTGGGTTACCTCTGGAAACACATTTGCAGGTAGATGTTCGGCAGGTTTTATAATTCAGCAGCAAAATCTGGAATGTTCATATTTTGGCAGCAGCGGCAGCAGTTCCGGGATCCGTGTGATAATTTCTGATGGTATGAAGCAGCGGCTGGCTATTCCGAGGGGACATAGCCATCTTAAATGCCTCTACTCGGACATGTCAAGGTTAGCAAATTATTAGAATTTTAGAACAACTCAGAAACCTTTAGACAACTCAGAATTCTTTAAAAGCTTAGAATGGAGAACAAAAGAAAAACATCCTTTTTATAGTAAAATTTAACAATAGACTTGTCCTGGAGCGTACAAAATTATTAGACTTATCTGCTGTAATTAAATCTATCCAAATGTCTAAAGGAATTCAACATTAATTAATTTCTTTGTTAACTTCCCCGTCGACATTCGAATTACAAACTAGATTTAATTAAAATTACTGCTACTAATTAAAGGAAACTTAAGTGGACAGCTGCTGTTTTTATATAAACTTATATAATTAAACTATTGTCCCTCATTTATTTTAACAGAAATATTTGGGATGATTTTTATTAAATAAAACGAAAATTATTTTATTTTAAATTGTAATATTTGAATCTATCTACTAAACGAATATTTACTAAATGAATTTTATTTTAAATCAAAATATATTACGACGGTAATATATTTGTAAATAGATCCAAACAAAATAACTAAAAATTTCTAATTTTGATATGTTTTAAAATGGATATCATAGTGTGTGCGCAATTACGACTTATATAACTTACTTTTTAATGAATGTAAATTATGTGAACAAATACATAATTCATAATATTTTATTTTATTTGGGAATAAGTTATATATATAATACGAGCATTGTGCTCGTGGTTTAAAATTAGGCGGGATGTGTATTGCAGACACACTACGATAGATTGGAGTTCAAACTAAGATATGAGGGTAGGAAGTAGGTGAGAAAAGGTGAAATGAAGATCTGCAAAGCAGACCTTACTGTTTCACATTCCCTTAGTGACGGAACAAAAAAATTGTTAAAAAAAAGATCTTACAACAAGTGTCCACCTATGAAGCCTGCATAAAAATAATTTACAAGATAACCCATAATGTACAGGATATAAATATAATGAAGAAACGAAACTGAATTATATACCCGTATCGTATTAATAAATCTACCGTCTAGCGAACATTTTCTATTACCCCCCCCCTTCAACCAAATTTTATTTAAAAAACTAATAGTTTAACACTGTTTATATCCGATCTCCTTTTTATATTACCCTGTGACGTGTCCATTTTTATTTTATTTTTTTATTTAAAACAAAAACTACTATAATCCTGGGTCTGGTGGGTAATACATGCCTTTATATTTTAATAAATGCAGTCTCCGATTATCAGGTCTCTTTACCTTGTCTGGAGGTTCTTTAGCCCAGAGACTGAAATCCAGACTGGTTAAGAATTCGGCCACTTCCTTTACTTCATGCGGTTGATACATTTTAGCTATATCAGGTGGAATATTTCTCTTGTTTTTTTTAATACTTCGATATTGGTGGTAAGCTGGGTTTGAGGCCCTAGGTCTCGTATATCATTTGCTGGGAATATCCTGTCTAAATATAGTTTGGGACATTTTTTTATTTCGTGAAATATTTTAATATTGATAAGCTTGGTTAGCTGGGTTGAATGTTTTATGTCTGGTGGATCATTTACTGAAAGTACTCTTTCCAAATAAAGTTTGGGACATTTTTTTACTTCATGGAATATTTTAACATTGAAAAGCTTGGTTAGCTGGGTTTGAGGTCCGATGTCCTGGACATCATTTTTTTTATTTGCCGAATCATTGGACTCTAATTTCTGGTTCAGGAATTCATCTGTTAATGACCCTACCGAGTTCAGGTCTGTTTCATCTTTTCTTGGTTCAATGACCCTTTTATCGTTCTTCCTGCAGCATTTTTCAAATGCCAGTCGGAGGGCTTCCTGTCTCTCTCTCACTTGTGCCAATTCATGGATGAGTTTGGCCAACTCTTTACATTCCTCAGCTTTCCTGCGGATTTACTGTTCTTTCCATCATCTCGCTCTTTCTTCACTTTGCTCCCACATCTCTATAAGATTCCGGAATTGGATCTCATTAGTATCCGTATTTTCCATGGCCTTGGATGTTACCGTGATCGATGATGATGATTACTTTTTATTTTATCGCTAACTATATTAATATATCTTTAACACAATGTATCACACTGATAAAGAAAATGTTTAAACTGTTTTACGTTAAGCTTATTAAAACTAATACGGTAAAAAAAATACTCTTATTATTTTCCTTGTTTAATTCTCTGCGATTATTACATTTAATTACACTTTTATTAATGGCTAATAGGGTATCTCCCTCTCGGTTCTGTTGGCCTAATTGCTGCTTTTATATTTATCACTTAAAATGCCCGACTACTACCCTTTTACTACTGCTAAAATTTCTCACTTAAATCTGCTGCCTACATATATATTTTTAACTGCCCGTATATAGATATATATTCTACCTGTCAAAAATATTTCGCTAACATATATATTTTTAAACTCAAGCAAATTTTATTTATATATATTAACATTCGCTAGATCCGGGTATAATTATTTCATTCCCTCTTATTTAAGATTTGCAAACATATATATTTATTTACATAATTATTGATCCAATTTACATCTCATTATTTGGTCTAAGAAAAATTTACACATGTTAAAAAAACAAATTTCATATAAAAGAATTGAGCCTGGTGTCAAAATTTATTTTAGAAGTAGCTCCGTTTAGTGAAATTACCCTTGGGTGCCATGTCACCAGTTAAAAATATCCATAGACTGTTAGCTTCCCAAAATTAATTTTAATAACTATTCCATTTAACTATGGGCACTCAATAAAACATTTGCATTTTTTTTTATTGATTACAACATTTGATTTATAATTATTTCTGAATTCCATACGATAGCCTATTATATCTAGGTCATTATCGTACAAAATTATCATTATGCTATATTGCGCGTTGAGCCGATAAAACTTTATTTTGATAGAAAAATACAATATTTGAAATCTTCATAGATTGTCACAATATTCACTTGGGACAATATTTAAGTAATTTACGCTATGCGTACATAGCGTGATTTAAGTGAAACAATAAATACAGATAATACAGATGGCTCGTATCGCACTAGAGCATGTTTGGACATGTTCTGATTATATAGGATAAGTAATTGAATTCCCAAGTCAAACAAAATATATGAAATATACACGCAAATAGATAATATAGAGTTTGAAAAATATTATATATCAAAATATAAAGGATTTGAGTGATTAAATGCAAAAACAAAATTCTAAAATTAAGCTACAGGAATGTGGGTGTTTAAATAACTAAGATCTACAGGGATGTGGGTGTTTAAATATTCGAGGCTCCACGTTTGGGCAAGCCATGGACCCGGAAAAAAAAATTTACTATGTAACGGTCAGAATCGTCTATCTCGCTAACACACTGCATAATTCAAACCCCAGACACTAAACTGAACATTCTAGGAGGTGTTGCCTTATAGATATACTAAGTTCAAATCTAAAGTCCAAATCTCACAGCGCCACCTACGTGATAACGTGTCTGATGCTACAACTAGTATAACCTTTTACCGGTGCCTGGTGGTCAGGGAGAAACAAAAGACTCTATACTAAGATAAGTTTGGGTGGCTAATTAATGTCTATGGATTTATAAAAGAAATGCAGAAAATATATATATATATAGACCGAGACAGTGATAGGAATCAAATAAAATAAGAGATAAAATTTAGTTTTAAATAATTTCACACAATTTATTTATATAAATATATATATAATGCCACTGTCTGCTTATATGAGACAGGGACGCGTATTAAATAATTGTTGACATTTATATTTCAGTAATGCCAAAAGGTTTTAAAACAGAGTGATATATTCTATTCCTCGGGCTAATAGCATTACGATAATGTGCTTGACAAGATAGGAACATGTGCGAGGTGCTTTGAGTAAATAGACAAGTTTAAGACAATATTTGAAATTAAATGTTCTAAAATATTTATTGATTTCGAGAATAGTACGGACTAAAGCTTACTAAGCAAACGTGGGAATGGGATCAAAGCATTTATTTGAGAATAATAATAATAGATTTGTATTGGGAGGTCAGTATTGCTGATAGTGAATTTAGAAAGTTGGAGGGTGTGACTCGTTTAAGTCATGGATGCTTTGTAAAATAAATATAAAATGAAACAATATTGAAGATCTGGAATAATTACGGAGGGCATCTCGCTGCAAACCCGTAGGAAAGTATTTTAACGATCAGCCGAAACTTAGCGACTGTGTGACGATTGTGTTTAATTCCCAGGGGTGTTATTTGTGAACACCCTCTACCTGGAAACTTGCAATAAGCGAAAAGAACGGACTTTGCCGTGTAAAGAATCCTTGGAAAAATAAAACAAAGCGGTCTCAACAACCAATTCATTTACCAGCAATACGAGACTAGTGTATATAAAAACATACTAAATGGGTTTTACTCGGATTAAGAGAAATGCCCAATCAAATTCCCGAAATTCATTTAAAAGGGTCCGCGCATTCTCGACGTCAATGATGAACTTTGTAATTAAAGTAGAACACGGTAACTAAAATAGGAAAATGCATGCTTGCGGGTTTGAAAAGTAAGTATAAATTGATATACGCAATCATGCATTAAGGGACACATTTAATCATTGACCTCGCACATACTCTTATATTAGATTAAAATCAATAACATGTAGATTTTAAACTATGTGATTATATTATATTAAAGAAAAGAATCACCCTCGAACGAGTGATTTGCAAGATAATAAAATTGGAAAATTATAACTTTAAAATATGCCTTAATAGCGGCGTCTTACTTTCAATAAAGGGAATAGTTCGCTCGGTCAAAGACAATTCTGACACATTAGCATAATAAAATAAAAGAAAGCTTTATAAATAGAAAATATTAACCCAAGGATAGAGAGCAAAATATTGAGTATATTTAAATACATGAAAGAAATACATAATGAAGTTGTGAAATATAAGAAAACAATGTTAAATAGCTATAGCATGTTAGTTAGGAATCACAAGAGCTCTTGGGTTAATTTGGGTTACCTCTGGAAACGCATTTGCAGGTAGATGTTCGGCAGGTTTTATAATTCAGCAGCAAAATCTGGAATGTTCATATTTTGGCAGTGGCAGCAGCAGTTCCGGGGTCCATGTGATAATTTCTGATGGTATGAAGCAGCGGCTGGCTATTCCGAGGGGACATAGCCATCTTAAATGCCTGTACTCGGACATGTCAAGGTTAGCAAATTATTAGAATTTTAGAACAACTCAGAAACCTTTAGACAACTCAGAATTCTTTAAAAGCTTAGAATGGAGAACAAAAGAAAAACATCCTTTTTATAGTAAAATTTAACAATAGACTTGTTCTGGAGCGTACAAAATTATTGGACTTATCTGCTGTAATTAAATCTATCCGAATGTCTAAAGGAATTCAACATTAATTAATTTCTTTGTTAACTTCCTCGTCGACATTCAAATTACAAACTAGATTTAATTAAAATTACTGCTACTAATTAAAGGAAAGTTAAGTGGACAGCTGCTCTTTTTAGATAAACTTATATAATTAAACTATTGTCCCTCGTTTATTTTAACAGAAATATTTGGGATGATTTTTATTAAATAAAACGAAAATTATTTTATTTTAAATTGTAATATTTGAATCTATCTACTAAATGAATATTTACTAAATGAATTTTATTTTAAATCAAAACATATTACGACGGTAATATATTTGTAAATAGATCCAAACAAAATAACTAACAATTTATAATTTTGATATGTTTTAAAATGGATATCATAGTGTGTGTGCAATTACGACTTATATAACTTACTTTTTAATAAATGTAAATTATGTGAACAAATACATAATTCATAATATTTTATTTTATTTGGGAATAAGTTATATATATAATACGAGCATTGTGCTCATGGTTTAAAATTAGGCAGGATGTGTATTGCAGACACACTACGATAGATTGGGGTAAAAACTAAGGTATGAGGGTAGGAAGTAGGTGAGAAAAAGTGAAACGAAGATCTGCAAAGCAGACCTTACTGTTTCAATACAAACAAACAAACCTTCCCATAATTCATTTCAAATTCCACCTTCCCTTAATATCAAAAGAAGTCTTCATAAGATTGACAATGCTTCGGTTATTTTTTATGAAAAGAATGAGTTAAAAAGAAGAATAAAGGAGGCTTTGATGATAAAACTCCTTGATTCTGAGGCTCTCAATCTTATGAAGACTTCTTTTGATATTAAGGGAAGGTGGAATTTGAAATGAATTATGGGAAGGTTTGTTTGTTTGTATATATATATATATATATATATATATATATATATATATATATATATATGTTTTTTTTTAGGTTGATTTTCACTTGAGAAGGTATATTTGTAGTAGATGAAACCATGGTTGTGTAAGGATTTTGGTAAAATTTTGTATTTAATCTAGTACTGTATTGTTTTATGGTTTTGCATTTTTATTTTTTGCTAGCATAGTGTTAGACAGTTTTGGTTTTTTATATATATATATATATATATATATATATATATATATATATATATATATATATATATATATATATATATATATATATATATATGTCATGCCCATAATATTCTATATTTATTTTACCAATATTTTGATTGGTGTGGGTTTGATACATATAATGGTGACAATGACTCTTATTAATTTAAGTGAAAAATGCCTCACTAAACTTGATTGCCATTATACACCTAAAATTAAATATTTCATTTTATGTATATGTTTTATTTTAAAGGAATAAATGAGAAAGCAAAACATAGAAAGGGCAACTTCCCTTTTTTAAAAAAAATATTTTTAACTATTAAAGATTCTATTTAGTTTTTTATGTATAAAAAAAGATCCCTACGAACGTTACTTTTATTAAACATTTTTTATTGTTTTTAGTCAATGGAAGAATTACAAATGTATAATCATATTTTTGAAGAATGCAAAATAAAATAAGCGTTCATATTTATTCTATTTGTAAAAAAAAAAGAGTGTACATTTGACTATATATATATTTAAGTTTTGAATCGCATATTGACTCTGTGGGTAGGTGGGTTAAACTATAGCTAATCATTAAAATATCCCCCCTTTTTGTATAAGTGATCTCAAGTTTATGAAGGGAATGTAAGAATTATGGTATAATGGATTTTCTGATTGTTTAGACTTTCGTAATGTTTTATATATATATTTGCAAGGGTTTTTTTAAATTTAAAGGTCGTTTGACTGTATTTATATTGTATTGCTCTCTGGGTTGATCAGTGCACTCTTTTAGCAAGTCCACATAGGCTAATGCTTGCTTTGGGATCACAATGAAGATTAATAAAATTGGATCTCATATCTTTCAGAATATTTATATGTATAAGAATACATAACTGGACATAAGCAATAAAACTCCTGCCTGAATTTCCTAGCTCACAATATTTGATTGCCCTTAAAATGTAATATTGTATACTTATATTTGTTTTAAAAGAAAAGCCTTTGAAATATTATTGAAATGTTTCTAACAAAAGTTGAAAATATCAGTTCGGGTCACTATTTAATTTTTAGAAGAGGGCTGAACTTTAAATGCATCCAAAATATGTTTTAGTTAGTTTAACCATTTATTTCTTACCTTGTGCTACTACCATAGAGTCTATTGAAATTATGTTCTCTTTAAATTGTGTAACATGACTGTTGGCTGGAAATATTCCCACAATTATTAATTTGTCCTTTTTTATGTTTTCATGACAGAAAGGTGATTTTCCTACATTTCTGTATATAGTTGCAGGGAAAATACCATGCAGCACCATTATTAGAGCTTTGTGTAGTTCTGCTAATGTAAATAATAAATGTTTTTTTTGTCTTTCATTCACTATAATTAAAACCACGTAGTATCATTTTTTGTGATATATGTATGTACACTTGGTCATTATATATATTAAAAATTCCTTTTTGTGGTCTCTTCTCTCCCTGACCACTGGGCATACATTAAGAATAAATTCTAGTGTGGTTCAGGGAGTAAGTCACTTAGTAGCAGTCTGGAGGAGTAGGTGAGGTTCGAACCCTCTCTACCTTCATCTCTGGCTTATGTTAGAGCAGCTCTACTTTTTATATGCTATGGCTTTTTTTGTATAATCTGACATCCCAAGTGTGGCCTTACTGTTTAGAGATAGACCCTAAAATATGATAATGGGATCAGAAGAAATTGTGTGTGTGTGTGTTTTGTAAATAAATAATAGTGAATGACAGAAGTATATATTTTTTTCTCTTGCACTTTCTGTGTTTTGGTATCAGTTGTACAGTTTACAAGATGTGAAATCAATCAGTTCGGTTGAAAATTAAAACGAAATCATATATTAATATATTTTTTCTTTCTTTTGCTAGGAAGGGAGACATAGTGATCAAACAAGGAGCAGAGAAAAGGTGGGCTCAAGTAGAGTTTTTACCCCCCTCTGGCAGTAGTAATTTTCATTGAAGTGTATATCAAATACACATAGTTATAGTCACATATACAACATACAGAACAAGGTAGTAAATAAATGAATAAACACAAATCAGGCATGAACTATGGATAGGATAAGATATAAATATAAAGCTGGCAAGATAAACATAAAAGGATGACAGTTGCAGGATGGTTGGGAGAGTGATGGAAATTTTTTTTTGAAAACCAAAAGTAGCACTAATATAAAGACTAAAAAAATAACAGCAAACCAAATATTTTTTTAATTTCTTTTATCTATTCTTTTGCTCTAGAAGATCAAACACTAATTATAAGGACCAGAGACTTAGATATACTGGAACGACAATGGGTATGAAAATTGATGGAAACTATGTTAAAAAAAGTAGAAGAATGCAGACAATGTAGAGCGGAAATCAACAGGATAAAAGAAGAGAGAAACAATGAAGCAAAAATGACATGAGAATCAGTCAAGAAATGAGTCTTCAAAATGTGAATAAAGGAAGTACTCAATGTGAAAATAAAAAAAGCATAAAAGTCATGGAAAGAACAGACAACCCAATGATGGTAAGATTTATTCACATCAAACCTTTTTGGGGTGACATAGGAGAAAACCCAATGGTGCACTTGCAGAATTTACAAAAGCTGTTCATGTTCCACAAACTCAGAGAAGATGAAAAACTATCGATTGCAGTTAACCATTTGCATGGATCTGCCCAGGAGTGGTGTGGACAGCCATAAACCAAAAACCAACTACATTGAGAGAGTACTGTGTTGCCCTGCTCAGTATTTTCTGAAGTGAGGAATGGCAGAACAAGATATTACACCGGATATCACTGAAAAAATATAGCATTTCCAAGAGAGAAATGTACACTCAGTTTATCCTTCATATGGCATCAGTGTTGAAGTCATTAAAAGCTTTCTCATTGTCTGAAGGGCACAACTGTTGTCTGCCTTTCAGTACTATGGAATAGAACAACTGGTAGAATTCTTTACCACTGTGGATTTCAGTAATTTGCATAATAATCCACAGGAAAAAAAGACATGCATAGCAACAATTATCTATGAGAAGGAGAAACTCCATCACCAATCACCATACCAAGTTTGTCTGAAAGTCAATGTGTTATTAGAAGATGCCCCAGTGATTGCTTTATTGGACACAGGCAGTCAAGTATCACTTGTGTCAAAAGAATGGTATGATGATACTGAAAGAGTAATGACTCTACCCACTTTGCCTATGCAGTCCACTCATACAAGGTTAACAAATGGTGAAAGGGCTAAAATTGAAACTCAACAAGTGTGGCTGGACATAGAAATAGGATCTACTAGAGTAAGTCATCTTTTTTAATAATGGCAGGACTTATACAAGCTGCACTATCAGGATCTGATTTTATGGGGGATCATCAATCAGAGATAAACTATGCTAAGAAGATTTTCCAGTTTTATGAAGAAGGAGTACCATTCTGTAGTCAAACAAATGATGATGCTACCAAAGTTGGATGCATACAAGAGGTAGTTGACTTGGGATCAATAGAAGAGAAAATAAAGCAGTCATCACTTGACCTTGAGGCAGATAAAATGAAACTAAGCAGAATGCTATCAGAAAATGCAAGAGCATTTTCAATAGTACCTGGTATCATAAAAGGATATGTGCATATGATACAAGTCAAGAAAGATACCTATTTCCACACAAGGACATATCATATCTCTTATCAATATAAGGAAAATGTGGAAACCCAATTAAAAAGCATGATAGAAGGGGGCATTATAGAGATTAGTTGATCACCTTACAACAGCCCTATTGTACCAGTTAAAAAAATGGATCTTTACGAGTGTGTCTAGATGCAAGAAAATTGAATAGCATTACTATCCCTGAAAGAGACATACCTCCTCCCTTTCAGGATGTTTTCACTCGTCTCGCCAATAAGAAAATTTTTACCATGCTGGACATAACATCAAGTTATTGGCAAATTGCTCTTCATCCATGGAACAGGAAATATACAGCATTCATATATGAAGGACACACATGTATTCAAGCAGATGCCATTTGGCCTAATCAACAGTGGTGCTGGATTAATACAGTGCCTAGATCAGGCCCTAGCAGAAGAAATAAAGAAACATATGGTATGCTATATTGATGATGTGGTCATCACTTCCACTGATGTAGCTGAACCATTACTACATTTAAAAAAATTTCTCCAAGAATGTGTGGCAAAGAACATTACAATAAATTTTACTAAAAGTTATTTTGCTCTATAAGAGATTACCTTTCTGGAACATTTAGTTAATGGGCAAGGAATATTACCCCATCCAGACAAGATAACAGTTATTAAGAATTTTCCCACATTTACTAATCGTAACAAATATGGTCATTTATGGGCATATGCAATTTCTACCATAAATTCTATAAAAGCTTTGCACAAGATGCATCATTATTACTTGACTTCTTAAAAAAGGACTGCTGTTGGAAATGGTCGATAGAACATGAGCAGGATTTTAAAAAAATTAAGAAAAATTTTCTGCAAACTGTGATATTGCACCATTCTGACTTCACTCATCCCTTTTATTTATAAACCGGCAGTAGCAAAAATGTTTTGGGGGTAGTGTTGTTTCAAATTGTTAAACAGAACAGACATAAGATCCTCTATTTTTGCAGTCAAACCCTTCAAGGGGCTGAAGCCAATTACACCATGATGGAACAAGAGACTATGGCTATAGTATGGGCATGCCAGAGGTTTAAACAGTTTTTACTAGGTTCAGAAGTATTCATCATCACTGACCACAGATGCCTTGAGTTCCTAAATAGAGGATATCTCACCAATGACCATCTCATAAGATGGAGTCTGTTTTTACAACTATTTAATTATAACATAATTCATTGCTCTGGGACAGAGAACATAGTAGCAGTCATCTTGAGCCATCACCCAGTAGAAGTACAACCACACAACTTGATAGCAGAAGAAATGTGTATAGCAACAATGTCCATTGGTGTGGATGAGTTAATAGAACATGATTTGAAAAATTTGGCTAAGTTGCAAAAAATGGATATAAAATATTGACCTATCATTGAGAGCCTGGAGAAAAGGTGCATACCAGAGTGGAAGACACGTTACCAGATCAAAGACAATATCTTGATGTAAAGAACATGCTATTCAGCAAACCCTTGGAAAATATATTGAGGACAGCTTATTAAACATGTGCACAAACTATGTTGACATTATGGCCCCCGGAAAACTGAGAGTGCCATCTGCCCTCAGTTCCATGGGGAACAATGTACTCTAGTATCCTGACCAAACTTAAAGAATGCCAGATCTGTGCCCAGAGTAAACACCCTAACCGTTCTTACATGGGAACAGTTACTCCAATACTATCTATGAGTCCAAATGAGCTTTTGGCAGTGGATCACTATGGACTATTACCTGCTTTTAACCACTTTAAATTTCTTTTCATGACGTATAATGTATTTTCAAAGTATGTATCAGCATACCCTGTATGGCAGGCAGTCTTATGTAGCACACTCAAGGTTCTGCATTCAAAGCAGTTTGTTGAAATAGGCAAACCAAAACCATTTTTTCAGACCATCGGTCAGCATTCACATCTCGGCAATGGAGAGAAGGAATGCACCAACAGGGAATTAAACATATTTTAACATCAATAAGAAATCCTCAGTCAATTCTCTATGAGAGAGTCATGAGAGAGCTAAACAGATTGTTCTGGACGTACTTGGTAAATAACCATAAAAATTGGGTTAGACAAACACCCATAGTGGTAAAACATTTAAACCAGAACATAAATGACTCTACAAGTTTTACTCCAATGAGACTGCATTTTGAAACACAGGACCCAGGATTTATAAAAATGCTATTTGCCACTAGAGCAAGAAATAGTTGATCATGATAGAGATCAAGCCAATGTTGAAGGTGACTGGAACAGATAGCACAAAAGAGAATTAAAAAAAATGAAACATAAGATGTACCATTTCCAAACTGGTGAACAGGTATGGGTCTGCACAACACATACAAGAAAACCATCAGAGGGACAATATATAAATTTCTTCCCTCTATATGAAGGACCTTTCATTATAATAAGGAAATTGTGAGAGAATGCTTTTCTATTGGAAAATGCCAAAGGAACAACGGGGTCATTTAATGCAAGATCATTAGAGCCATATTAGGGCATAACTAAGTGACTGAAAGAAAAACCTAACAACAAGGTCCAGAGAGGAAGATCCAAAAAAATGGTTTAAATAGTGTGCTCGAGTCTAAAAAAAAATTACAAGAACCCTGAGGTATAACCAAGACACCTCACAAGGACATAAAATTATATCATAAGTTTTTAATTTTTTTTGTGTGTGTTTTTGTATTGGCATTGCCATAATTAATCAGTATTATTATATTCTTTCAGTTATTTTTAATATATATAATCCATATATCAGTATTATTTTATGTAAATATACAAATATTCTGTGTAATAGGGGTGCTCCTTCCTCATCACCCTTTCACTCTGGAAAAACGTAGCCTTAGTAATTTTTTTATTTGCTTTTTAATGGATTATAGGAATATGAAGCTGTGCATATATACACAATGATATATATGATGGCTTCACCATTCACTGTGAACTAACTAAGACCTTAAGTCCAACCACAGTGAATCTATTTTTTTCTCAAACTTAAAGAATGAGCTGCATCCACAGTTATAGATTATTTGAAGGGAAATTATTTTAAGAGGGTGAAAAGTTAATGAAATAAAGTATAAAAAATAAGAGAATTTGTTTTTAAATTTTTCTTTAATTTTAAAATATGATGGCAGAAAGAGATAAGATAATTTTTTGTAATTAAACATAACCCATTAAAGAATGCAATTGTTTTATGAAAGATTTTTTTGTTTTGAAAAAAAGATTTTAATTAAAAGAAAATGGATAACAGAAAAAATTTTCAAACAATAGGCATTATTTGCTACCAATGAGTTGATTAAAAACATATAATGGGAAAAAAATATAAATAAAGAATTTTTCTTTTGTTCTTGGTCTGATACTTGCTGTTACCTTTGCTGAAGGTGCAATATTAAGAATTTTTACTGGAGGAAGTTTGCTGAAAAATATTTGACATTGTGAGTTCTTGCTTGCAGTAATTACTTCAAGCCACAATCAATTTGCTCAGCATATATATAAATCCAGTAATGTGTTGCTCTGCAAAAATGCATGAATAATCTCTTTGTCTTTGCTCTCCTAACCATTCCTGAAACTGGAGTTGTAACCATCTGAGCCAACCATAGAACTAAAGTACCTGCCTTGTATGTCTGCCCTGTATCAGTGAATATCTGCCTTCAAAACTTGAAAACAATTTGAAGAACCAAGAAGACTTGCTAGAAATATCAAATGAACTGATCTTGACCCACCCTCTCTAGTTGCTGGTAACTATCACATAAATTTTAAAAAAACCTTTTGTAATTTGCAAAGTAAATCTAGATTGATGTTTTATATATATATATATTGAAAATTATATATGTATGTCATGCCCATAATATTCTATATTTATTTTACCAATATTTTGATTGGTGTGGGCTTGATATGTATAATGGTGACAATGACTCTTATTAATTTAAGTGAAAAATGCCTCACTAAACTTGATTGCCATTATACACCTAAAATTAAATATTTTATTTTATGTAAATATTTTATTTTAAAGAAAGAAAAGAGAAAGCAAAACATAGAAAGCACAACTTCCCTTTTTTAAAAAAAATCATTTTTAACTATTAAAGACTCTATTTAGTTTTTTATATAAAAAAAAGAAAAGAAATATCTCTACCGATGTTACTTTTATTAAACATTTTTTTCTTGTTTTTAGTCAATGGAAGAGTTATGAATGTATAATCATATTTTTGAAGAACGCAAAATAAAATAAGTGTTCGTATTTATTCTATTTGTAAAAAAGAAAAATAGTGTGTACATTTGACTATATATATTTAAATTTTGAATCACATGTTGACTCTGTGGGTAGGCAGGTTAAACTATAGGTAATCATTAAAATATCCCCCCTTTTTTGTATAAGTGATCTCAAGTTTATGAAGAGAAAGGAAGAATTATGGTATAGTGGATTTTATGTTTGGTTAGACTTTCGTAATGTTTTATATATATATTTTTTGCAAGGGATTTTTTTTAAAATTTAAAGGTCATTTGACTGTGTTTGTATTGTATTGCTCTCTGGGTTGAGCTGTGAGCATCTCAGCATGTGTTCAGCGCTCTCTTTTACCAAGTCCACATAGACTAATACTTGCTTCAAGATCACAATGAAGATTAATGAAATTGGATCTCATCTCTTTCAGATTATTTATGTGTACAAGACAACATAACTGGCCATAAGCAATAAAACTCCTGCCTGAATTCAAGTCACATGGTCAGTGAACAAATTCCATTTTCTCTAACTCAGTTTAGAGATGGAGAGATATCCAGACTTCAAGTTAGCCTCTTGGTTTTTGCCATCATGTCTCGAGACCCATCCTACCTCACAATATTTGATTGCCTTTAGAATGTAATATTATATACTTATATTTATTTTCAAAGAAAATCCTTTGAAATATTATTGAAATGTTTCTAACAAAAGCTGAAAATATCCATTCAGGTCACTATTTAATTTTTAAAAGAGGGCTGTACTTTAAAAGCATCCAAAATATGTTTTAGTTAGTTTAACCATTTATTTCTTACCTTGTGCTCCTACCATAGAGTCAACTGTAATTATATTCTCTCTTTAAATTGTGTAACCTGACTGTTGGCTGGAAATATTCCCACAATTATAATATAAATTATTCCTTTTTCATGTTCTCATGACAGAAAGGTGATTTCCCTACATTTCTGTATATGCTTGCAGGGAAAATAGCCTGCAACACCATTAATAAAGCTTTGTGTAGTTCTGATAATGTAAATAATAAAAGTTTCTTTTGTCTTTCATTCACTACAATTAAAACCATATAGTATCATTTTTTGTGATATATGTATGTACACTTGGTCATTATATAGGTTAAAAATTTCTTTATGTGGTTTCTTCTTTCCCTGATCATCTGACATACATTAAGAATAAATTCTAGTGAGCTTCAGGGAAGAAGTCACTTAGTAGCAATCTAGAGGAGTAGGTGAGGTTCAAACCCCCTCTACCTGCATCTCTGGGTTAGGTTAAAGCAGCTTTACTTTTTATACCATTACACATAGGAGTTGAAATTTACACCTTCATATTCTAGAATATTGCTATTCTGTCAAAAGCATGAGGATTGGTTCAAATCCTCCTGTATCCACATTTTTAATACTTTTTTTCTAAGCACAATATATTGTGAATTGCTACACTGTGTTGACTTAAAGGATTATTTGTCATTGTCATATGAGGAACTACTTTGAATTTTTTATTTGCCCCTTTTCCTCTCCAATATTTTTGTATTTTCTGTATGAAACATATTTGCTCATTAGTACATTCATGGATTACTACTGTAGGCAAATGATTTTTTCATATTTAAACATTAGTTTGTGTATTTTCAACTACTGTTCAACAGGGTGACAAGTCTCACCAATGTACTTACTTCCATATTCACTATTTTATATATGCAGTTTTTGTTTTTCAGAATTTCCAGTTTAGATTTTATAGAAGGTGGAATTCCATAAAATGTAATATGGCTTTGGAAAGATACGCCAATGTTATTATTGACTGCATATTTTCTTTAATTTATCTATCATTCCTGATATTAGACAGTTACACAACAGTATCAATAATTGTTGCTTTTCATTTGGTGTCTGCTTTTGTTATTTTTTAATAGTTTTCTTGATGTCAGCTGATGGTTAAGCATTTTTTATAGTTTGTTCTATGAGAAACTTTCCATTTTTAGAATCACTGTTTTCTCATAGTGTTAGTATAAATTCATGATCAATGCTTCTGGTATGAATGAATGTATATGCCAAGTATTTGTGTTGGCCCCTATACACTGTTGATTTTATGTGTCCTGAGACAGACTTCTCACATGAATATCTAAGAAAACCAAGTATTTGCGAGTGTTCTCTCCCTATACATTGTTGATTTTGTGTGTCCTAAGACAAACCTCTCACATGAACATCTAAGAAGACTAAGTTCTTGTTCTGATTCTATTGTGAATTTAATTAAAGAAGTTATGTTGTTGATATATATTCAGAATGACTGTAATTGTGCCTCACAATGCAACCATATAACAAATTTCCCACTAATGAAACAAAGCCACAATTTATGCAGACATGATGTATTATTGATGGCTATGGTTTTAAGTTCTTCAATGTAAATATTGTTAAGCAAGGGTGGTGACAATCAGGCTCCCATTGCCATCTCTTGTTCCTTACAATAGACAACACTTCATCACTTGGTCCATTTGTAAATAAATTTTCCACATCAAAGCTTACCAGTATGTCAGATCTTGCCATTTTTATGTCATAGACTAATTATACAATGTTCTTACAATTCTTAATGAAGGACTGTGTCCTTATGTAAATAGACTAAAAACTTTAAGAAGAAATCTCAACAAGTTTTAACATTGGTGAATTTCTAGAAATAACAATAGGTCTTAAAGCAATGCTGTCTTTAAGGATTTTAGGTAATCCATAAAAGTGAGGTATTTTGCTAAAATATGATTTTCTTTTTTATGACTCACTGAAATACCTGTGATGCTACTGAAGTAATACTTGCAACTTTAGCTCTGTCCTTGAAATGGGTTTTGTTACTTTAAAGTATTGTCCAGCAGTGAAAAATCCTTGCATTTTGTTATTACAATCAGTTTTATCCATTACAAGTGTAGTATTACCTTTGTCATCAGGAAGAATGATTCTAGATGTATCTTGTTTGAAAGACTTAATAGATTTCCTCTCGTCAATTTCCTCTCATCATATGCAATGTTTGATTTCTGCTTTTGAAATTTCTCAAGTGTCCTTTTAACTTCAGCTTAATTATTCTTCCAGATGTAATTTTTTGATAACTTCCTCAGTGGCTGACATTATATTCAATAATGGGGCAGTAGATGATATAATGAAGTTCAAATCTCTTTCAATAACCAATAATTCCATATCAGTGAGATGTTTAGAAGTAAGGGTTTTTACAATGATGCTGATGGATCATTAGTTACAGTTTGACTTTTGATCTGCCAATGGTTACAACCTTCTCATTCTAATGTTCTTTTATCTTTCCATGTAATTTATAATATGATCTTTTCCTGCTTAACAAACACTTGATAATTTACCATCTGTAAGTTTATTTTTTAGAAAACATTCCACATTTCTAATGGAATGCTTGGTTAGATATTTTGAAAACTATTCAACATTTGTATGTTTCTCAATAAGACCTCAGCTCTGTTGAAGGTAATAAAATATTCAATTACAAACTATTAGTCATACTCCCTTCCAATTTACTTAAGAAAGCTATAAACTAATAATCAGATTTTTAAGCTAATGCATATGTGCTTTTTGGATCTTAACAATAAATGCTCTCATTTAGAAAGTTTATATAATTTTCTTCTTTAATATCAACAAATTAAAAATCCTTCTCCTTTTTCTTTTCAAAAACTTTTTCTCATATCAAATTTGAACACACACACACATATATATATTGTAACGGTCGCTGAGTCTCTCTAACCGCATTGAGCATGACATGTGTTTTCTGAGATCGAGCGACAATTAAGAAATATTCAAAGGCATCCAAAACATACATTACTATAATCATACCTTTGAAAGGTTCGTTTACTGCAACCTTTACATGACACCTTAAGAAAGAGATTGCTCCCCTCCCCAAGGGATATGATCATGTAATAAGTAAAGAGCTATAATCTCTTATAAAAAATCAATAGAAAGTGAATGCCTAACGAATGATTCCCAATCCCGATAAGTTTAATCCCTGACTAGCTCAATCAACTCATGATCTCGGGATGGTGCTTTGTTGCCTCGTTAACAGAAAAGGTCAAACAATAATATCATTATCAAATACACAGCACAACTCCGTACTTTAAAATTAGATATGAAATTTATTAAGCCCTCTATGATTATATAAATATTTACAAAATAATAAACACACACATAAACGATAGTAATTAAAATTCAAGCGTATAATAAATTTTAAAGTTTCATGAATGGGAAAGGAATGGTCAGAAATTCTCTCCTGCTTACACTTTAAACTCAAAACAAAATTTCTTATAAAACAATGTGTATTGGCCATGGTATGTACGTGTTTTATAATAATAAACAATGAGTTAGCCATGAGTTAATGATAGTAGAATCTTAAGTGTTCCATAATCTGAGTCCTGCATGTGGCAGACAATAATAATTATTTGGAACACTTTTGTACCCACTTTTATTCCTTATGAAAACAATCCTGCACTTAGCGGATGGAATAAATTTACTAGGGGAACAAACTTGTGCTAAACTACAATTTGAATCTTAACAGTTCCTTAATATGAGTCCTGCCTGTAGCGGACAATAATAATTATTTGGAACACTGGTTTACACACTTTTATTCCTTATAAAAAACAATCCTGCACTTAGCAGATGGAATAAATTTTCTATTATTTCAAAGCGAAACACATACATCCAATGACCAAACCACCCAATTATTTCCATTTAACTATCTGAAATAATTCATATTTACTTGATCGATTCTTTTATAATTTATTTAGATACTCCAATGAATTACGTGAAGCTTTACATTAAAATTACAAACAATATATTTATGACTGAATTACACAATTCATTGGTTCATTTAATAATAGCAATATTAGTCAAATAACAAATTACTCATAATAAGACAAAAAAAATATAAAAACATAAATAATACTTCCCGAAGTCTTCATTCTTTTCCGGGCTATGATTTTGATGGCGATATATATCTGCTGTGCAGGTGATTACTTCACAAGGCCTATCTGGAGGTTGGCAAATTGTCCATAGCAGCTACACTTTCAGAAATAGAAAGTCACATCACTGGATGGCTATGTAGGACTCCAAGCTGTGTGAATGTACCGAACTTGGTTTTTACTCCATATCCATTGCTGAATCATGAATAAATCCTGATTCCATTTCCTTGGCGATATAAAACATTAGCTTAAACTTCAATTGTATTTTTCCTTTTCAGTCAATGAATATCATATTTCTTATATAAAAAATATCTTCTCCATTAATTCTATTTAAAATAGGTTTATATTTTTTATATAAAAATATTCTTTTACCATGCTTTCCCTATAATTTTTAACCTTTTCCAACATTTTAATATTAAATTCTTTATGCCCTAAAACTTTACAATGTATATAAATATTTGAATTTTATTATATAAATGTTGTCTAAGTCTAGTTTTGAATATATTCTTTGTTGTACCAATATATGAAATCTTTTTCCTCTCCCTCTTACAGTTTAAACATTCAATTAAATAAATTCCATTCATTTTGTCAATTTCTATATTTTTTGTTTCACTAATTAAATTTCCTAAATTCAATTTCTTTTTATATAATGGTTTAATAATTAACTTACTTTCCCCTTTGTATTTATACTTTTTATAATTTTTTTAATCTTCATAAAAGTATCTCTAGAAACATTATAACTATTATATATAAAATTATTTACATCTTTCCCATTGTTTTTCTTCTTTACTATTTTAATATTTTTTTATTACATAATTTATCAATAACGTTAACTGGATAATTATTTTGATACCTTCCTCTTATATATTACAAATTTATTTTATAAATAATTCATGTTATAAATAATTCTTCTTCAGAACATAAATTAATTGCTCTATTTATCCTATTATTAATTATATTAATTTTATGTTCATATTCAATATCTGAATCTCAACTACTCACAAAACTATAAAAAGTTTATTTTCTTAATAAACTTGTTTCAATAGCAACTTTACAATTCCTTATAACTTTTTTATTATAACATCCATATAAGTAATTACATTACTTTTTTCTTTTTCCATAATAAAACTAATGTTATCATCAATAGAATTAATATACCTTATAAAACATTCAGATTTTCTATAATTGCCATTGAACACTAAAAAATAATCGTCAACATAACTAGCCCAAAAACAGGATTATATTTTGTAATACAAATCTTCATAATCATCCATAAAAATAGCAGCTAACAAACCACTCAAACGCTTCCCCATACGCAATCCTTTACATTGTTTATAATATACCCCATAATATTTAAATACCACATCTTTATAACAAATATTTAACATATCATACAATTGATTCCATTCCATTTTTATACTCTTATTATTATCTTTAATATAACTATTTGGTAGTTGAAAAAAGAGCATACTGCTTCCATCAGATGGCGCTGCGACACCATCAACAACTGGCCTGAAATCTGCAAGTGATAAATTTTTTTACCAAAGTGGCTAAAAATTGACAATAAAAAAAAACCAACAAAATGCTATGAAATTGAAATAAAAAAAAGCGATAGTGTCTGAAAATAGACAAAAAAACAACAACATAATGCTATAAAATTGAAATATAAAAAAGCAATGAAAATACAATAAATACCTACCCCCCCTCTAAAATAAAAAAATTGTCACTTAAATCGAAAAATGCCTGAGGATATATATATATATCCAAGAAATATGACAAAAATATAAATTATCAAAAAAAAAACAAGAAAATGCTATGAAATTCAACTTAAAAAAAAGCGATGAAAATTCAGTGAAGACCTACCCCCCCCCTTATATCAAAATTTCTTCACTTAAATCAAAAAATAAAAATGACTGAACATATATATGTACAAGAAATATGTGAAAAGTACAAATTATATAAATAAAAACAACAAAATGATATAATATCCTATAATAATTCAAATGTAAAAAATAAAGAAGTATCCATTTTAATCCGTGAAGAAACATGGTGTATAGGCAGCAGGGTTATCAAGAAAAAATTCCAGTTTGAGTCTCATCTCTCTGTACTGCTGTGTGATGTTCGGTACAATATATATATTGTAATGATCTGGAGAAATAGACTTAACGTGATTTGCAATACAGGGCACCATCTAGGCATTTGAACCTAGAAAAATTTATAAAGTAGGCAGATATTTTAAGTCAAAAAATATATATATATATTTTTTTAAATTTTGATTCCGGTCGTTAGCCCAACTCACTAGCTCAGGGAGTAGCAGAGATTTAATAATATAATATCTTATCTAATTATATTTCAATATTAAAAAAAATAAATAAAATAAGCCACTGCCAGTAATTAACATACAAAAATTTATTTACGCACATATATATATATATATAAGTTTTAACTTTAATATTTTAGTATGTTTATTTTAGATTTTAATTTGATTTTATAATTTAAATTTACATTTAAATTTTTATAATATTATAAGTTTACATTTTAATTAAGTTCACACAGATTTGTTTAAAAATGTTGAGTATAGATCGGTTACATAGATTCCACAGTCAAAAATATTCCAAAATAAACATAAACGATCAAAATACAAAATCATTGATACCGTCAGGTGCAGAGAGAAATTTATAAGTAACCCAATAGCATTCACCATAAGATGCTTGAATTAACACCAATAACTTAAAAGACATCCGAATAAATACATTTTAGATACTCACCGTAAGGTATCAGTATTTACTGAATAACTATATATTTTGATCGAATATGAAAACCAAAAACAATCAACCAGTAACGAACCCATGCAAGCACCTATACCCAACTTAAATTTAATGCATCTTTATTTAGAGTGTCAAGTATGAATAGACTACATAGATTTGCATTTGAAAAGAAAATATTCAATCCTTGTTTAACCTTAGATCAAAGGTTCGCAGTCAAACCAAACTTCAATCCATCTGATATATCGATGTGTTCAATGTAATATGAATATGGCAGCACAATTAGGTTAAGAGAAGAAACTGCTTCTCGTCAGATAGGAATATGACATCTAACTGATGATGAGAGCAATAAAAAAAACTCCATAGGAAGGAACTGCAGTCTCCGTCTTATAATTCCTCCCATAGGCAAAATGAGTGTGTGTGGCATATAATTGCGATTCTGCCCATAGCGAATCTCATAATACATCTACTACCTACACCAATGTATCCAATCCATTGACCTAATTCAACTATGAAATGAATAACCTAAGATTACCCTCCCCTAATATAACTTTACAAATCTATATAGCCATTCATGCCCGACTTAAGTTTAATATTTATATAACTAGTTTAATGAAAAACAGAAATCATTATAAAACTTAAAGAACAAATAAATAAATAAATGGAAATGATTTTACAAAAGAAATACATTAAATAAAATTATAACTAATTAATAAATAATGTTGGTCAGATAGGATTCTATTTCTTATAAATTAAAGACAGGGTAAAGTTTATATTTTAAAGTTCTTAGTGTTTCAAAATGTTTTAAAGTTCTTACGATTTTTTTTTCAACGTTCCTTTTTATTCATTGCATGCCATTTGGAATCCACATTAAATCCCCCAATGATCCTGTTGTTTTCAGTATCAGAAAAGCGATGTTTCATTTTTCCATTTTATAACAACTGAAGGAATTGAAAGTGCGTCTTTCAATCTCTTCACCTCCAACTCTCCAACTCAACACATCTCAGTCCTCTCTTAATAATTAATTAAACCAAATCACTTTTTATTTCCAAATTTTTTCTTTTATACATAACTTTAGGATTCAATGGACATTATGTCATCGTTGATGATCATTTTTCCATTGAGGTCCGATTTCCCCGATGGATTTCTTTCATTGGCTATTCTGTTCCTATTGTTTTCCTATCTGACCATTGCTTATACATTTTAGATGCCCAAGGCTTGTTCACTTGGACTAATTAAAATAATCATTTCCATAACATTAATTAACCTGTTTTCCAAATCCAAAGATATATTTAAAGATAAATTTAAAGATATAATTTTATCTCCAAATCTTTTTAAAATTTAGTTTTAAAATACTTTTTCTTTAATAAAGTTTTATTTTAATAATTTTTCTCATCTGTGCGATTTATATATATATATATATATACGAGTTTAAGGTAGAATTTATTTTCAATTTTTCTGTCTTAAAAAAAAAATTTTAAATGCGAACTTTTTATTTTAATGTTTAATAATAAAAAAAAGTAATGTAACGTCATCTGTGCTCATTACAATATATATATATATATATATATATTGTTTATAGATAAACAATATATATATATATATATTGTATATATATATATATACAATATATATATATATATATATATATATATATATTGTGCCCTTTTGTATGGGTCTCCATAAATTGTTGTATCAATCTATTTAAAAAATTTTAAATTTAAGATATATTTAACTATATGATGTTAATTTTGTTTATGATAATCTTTTAAAAAGTGTAATTAAAGTAATTCATGAGTATTTGATATGTAAAAATTGTGCTGATGTTTGAGAGAGACATTTCAATGGGAATGATAATAGTATATGGTTGGGAAAACTGGCCATGATCAATACTGCATTAATAAATTTAATAAATGAATGTTTAAAGTTAAAGTTTTAAAAGACAAGTTAAAATTAAATGCATATATTTATTGTTGATAAAAATTAATATTTAATAAATGAATATAAATATTTTAATTATTAGTAGTACATAATAGAAGATTAATATTTGATTTTAATAATATCGAAGTATTATTTTAAAAATTGTTGGAAGATATTATTTATTTTAAAAATATTTATTTTTAAAAAATGAATTGTTGGTTTATTTTTAGATTATTACAAGCGTTTGTAGCTTTGTTGTAAAAAAACAGATGTTAATTAGACACATACACACATGCTTGGGAGTTTTTTTTAGTAAAGTTGCAAAGCTATTTTAAAAATTCTGTTATAAAATTTATAAATATTATTTTGGCTATCATGAAATAAAAATAAAGATAATTAATGTGAAATATTAAATCTGATTTTTAAAATACTGCTTAAAAACATAACGAATAAAAATAGACTTAGTTTGTTTATAAAAATAATCTTATAAAAGTTAAAAGTGAAATAAAGTAAGAAAGTATATTTTAAAAAAATGTTTAATGGATTTAAATAAACGATAAAGATTGATTTAAGAATTTAATAATGTGATAAATAATAAATATTAAATAAGTCATTATTTATTTTTAATTCTGTCTTGTTGGTAAAATATGTAAATAAGCTAGCAAGTCGATTGTTTAATTCACCAATCAAGTGGGAGTTTTCTTCCGGTATAAAACCAAGGTTCAATTGTTCGGAGGGGACTTGTGATTGAAATTCTTAAAGTAAAGAGTGCTATTAGAAATAGCTAAGTAATTATAGACGCTCTCAAAAATCGTTTTAAAATTATAAGAGAGTAGTTTTTTTTTTTAAAAATAATTTATAAAAGTTACCGATAAATATGCAGTGTTAATTTATTATAGTTCCCTATTGATCGTTTCCCTATTGAAGCTCAATTTACTATCAAATAATCATGAGGACATCGTATAAGGATAAAATGTATTGGAGACTTTATACTGAAAATTTAACAAACGCTGGATTAACTAGGAGAGTTATTAGATGCATAAAAGTAATACGTTGGACTTTGTATAAATTTAAAAGCTAATGGTAGTTAATTTTTATAAAATAGATATTTGAAAAAAAAAAGAGAAATACTTCTTTATGAAGCAAGTATTTATAAATTATAAATCTAAGTATATAACTTAGTAAAGATGGTAAATAATAATGATTACATAAATATTTGCCTTGTTAAGTCTTTATGGTTTAAAAGACTAAATTTTGATAGTTTTAAAAGGCAAATAAATTGGAAATTTAATAAGTAAAGAAATACCTATATAAAAATTATTATATTATTAAAGTCTGAACGCTGGTCGTATAGAAGACTTTAAAAGTAATCTTACCTAAATATCTGTTACGGAATGCGCAAATCAAATATACGTGGATATCCAAATCAAATCAATTAAAATAATTAAACAAGAACTTTATAAATTATAGACTAATACTAAAAAATAATAACTTTAAAATAATTTTCTTTAAAGAAAAGAATAAGGATCCTATAAACTATTCTAATTTTATTTTGTTTGTATGGTGGAACTGACTTTTATTTTTTATTTATTTTTTAAAAAAAAGAACGTTTTCATTTATTCTATAAAAACTTTTAAAAAACACGTGATGTACCGGAAAAGGAAGTAATGTTTGGTGAAAATTTGTGCCTAGGAAAAAGAACAATTATAGCTGGAAGAAGACACCGTTGGATGTTATGTAATATGTTTTATTTATTAACTAACATAAATATTTAATTAATTATTGATTTATTAAAGATAGGAAAGGTACATTTACATTTTTTTTTTAAATAATAACTAAATACTAATATAACTTTTTATTGCATAAAGTTTATTTTATAATTATACAACACGTAATATTTTAAAGAATAATTGTTGAGTGTAAATGTGAAATTATTTTGTAAAACTGAAATCTTGGAGGACATCGTGTGACGGACTGTACATTGAAGTATCATTTATGGTAAAAATTGTGTAATAATAATAATAATTTGATGTATTTACTATGTTTTCTTTAGATCAACCAAATGTTATATGATTATTGAATGAATGTATTAATATTTAAATAATATACACACATAAGATTAATAATAGCAGTTTTATTTTAATATGCATATTTTAAATTGATGATGTAAATTTAGTACAACGTAATATGAGAACCTAGAAATAATTATATGATTCTTTCTTGAATAAATTTTAATGTTTCTGTTACAATATTAGGAATTAGATTTTATTAGCGTAAGTTATTTATTTTTCTTTTAAAGTTAGTAAGAAGTATATAAAGTCTATATTTTTATTTTTTATTTTTATTAGATAAGAAAGTTAATTTTACATAGAAATTTATATCTTGATTGAAGGCTTATTGTATATAGAGGATGAGGTATAAGAGAGTTTGGATCGTTATTATTTTTGTTTTAAAATTGGTTTTTTTTTTCTGAAATTAAATAAGGTTAAAATGACTTTTGTAGATAGAAGTTTATTAGGAAGAAATAAGAATAACAAGTTAAGCAGAGTAATAATTTAAATGGAAAAGAATCATAGAATTTATTTAACATTATACTTTATAAAAGTTGAAATTATTGAATAATTTAAAATATTATTTTTTAAAAAAAATACATATACGTATTGCATATTTTGATAAGACATGTAGTATGACATTATATCGGAATGAAATAAACAGTGATAATCAATAATTGTTATTATATTACAAAGTTATATCAGTTTATACATTAATTGATCTTTGAGTGATATTAATGGTACATTTAATACATACTAGTACATTATAATAAAAATAGCAGTAAGACTTAAGTGAAATAGCATTTTTAAATTATTAAAGTTTGTTTATTTACATACATGCTACATGAATGATATTTCACATAAAACCTTTTCTTATATTAATTGATAACAAGTGATGTTTATTAAAATTAAAGTCATAAATTTAATTAAATGTTATTGATAGAACATTTAATAAATGTATAAATTATCTACTTATGATTATGGAAATAGTAACAGTGTAAAAAACTTGTATTATTATTTTTCTTATTTTTGTTTATTTTCTTTAGTTCCATTTAAATGTAAATAGTGTAAATAAATTATTTGTTAAAGTTGATGTAAATAAATTTGTTAAGTTGTTTTAAAAGTGTGTCGAATTCATTATTTTACACCACAGCATTTGACAACAGATAATTTGAATGTACATAATATTTGCACAATATGAATTTATTATTTTATTATTTGAGAAAGAAACACAATATTTTCTTAATATAATTTATAGAAATTGATTGACATTAACATATAATATTACAATGGTCATAAAGTAATTATAATGCACAATATAAGAGTATAAGATTATTTATTGCCACAAATTGTTAAATTATAAGATTTTGGTCTATTTTAAAATTAAGATACTATATGGAAATGAAAGACATGTATATGATTTACTTATTTTCTTAATGATTAATAGTATAATCAAATAGATAAGATTAAGCTATACACTAAAGATTATTATTGTTAGTTATTGTTATTAGAATAAGTTAGGTGTATTTAGGTTTGATATTAAATCCCTTATCATTCCTATCTACATGAATTATTATTACTTTAAGATAATTAGAAGAACCTGAGATCGTTTAATTATATTTCCTTAACAAAAGATTGAGATTTATTTATCTATTATTATTAAAGATAATTCATTTATAAAAGTCATAAGAGTGCTGTAGAGTTAGTAATGAGATAATAAGAAGTAATAGTATTCTTATGCCATTGAGACAGTGTCTTGGAAAGACATTGACTCAATGTAAATCCAATTACCAATTGTAACTTCACTTCACAGTCTCATGACTTTAGTAAATATTTATTTAATTAGTACATAATATTGAACTATATTAATTTTTGATAAATTTGTAATAAATCTGATAAGTTATAATATTATAAAAATATATTAAAGATAGTTGTACATATTTTAGCCGAGCATAATGATTTAATTGAGCTAGTCATATTTTAAATTATATCATATATCGAGAAGTGAGGGTACAATATATATATAAAATGCAAAACCATAAAACAATACAGTACTAGATTAAATTAAAAATTTTACCAAAATCCTTACACAACCATGGTTTCATCTACTACAAATAGACCTTCTCAAGTGAAAATCAACCTAAAGAAAAACATATATATATACAAACAAACAAACCTTCCCATAATTCATTTTAAACTCCACCTTCCCTTAATATCAAAAGAAAACTTCATAAGATTGATAGCCTCAGAATCAAGGAGTTTTATCATCAAAGTCTCCTTTATTCTTCTTTTTAACTCATTCTTTTCATAAAAAATAACCGAAGCATTGTCAAACAATATTCTATGACCTGTATTCAATTCATGAATATATAAAGCTGAGTTAAGATACCTATGTTTAACTCTACTTATATGAACCTTAACCCTTTCATTAAGGCTAAATTTACTCTGGCCTACATAAAATTTACCACAACTACATGGAATTTTATAAACAATACCAGGAATAGACCTACTATCAATAGACTGCTTTGAACCATTAAGTAATGAATTAAAATCAGAACCTTTCCTCCATGCAACCTTCTTTCCACCTAACAAATGACTATTCCTATAAACCAAATTATAAATTGATGCTTTAAATGGTAAAGACATATAATCATCATCCTTACCAATAAAATTCTTATCATCCAAATCATGACTATAAACATTATTACTAAATACCACTTTATAATAAAATCATGACTATAACCCAATTCTACATATTCAGCAGCAAATTGACTTTTTTGAATATCAGCATCATTATTAAAATTATTAAACCTTCTATTCTGACAACAAAAATTCAACAAAGACATTTTTTATGTATAAAAGGCTGATAACTATCAGGCCTAATCATATTTCTCAAATTTTTAGGTTTTATAAAATGACTACAAAACAAAACATCATTAACCTTCTCAACATATAAATCTAAAAACTTTAATTTTACAAAATCAAAACCACTCCCTTCAATTGTAAACTTAATACTAGAATCAAAACCATTCAATCCACATAAAAACTCTTCTAATTTCTCTTTCTGAATAACAAACAAACAATCATCAACATACCTAACAAATAATTTAATAGAACATGAAAACATTAATAATACTACACTCCAAATAATCAATATAGACAGCACACATCAATGGAGAAATGACATAACCAATAACCCAACCTTCTTTAATCTTATAAAACACATCATTAGACATAAAATACATTGAATCCTCTAACAGCAAAAGCAAATCATGAAAAACCTTAATCTTATCTTGATATGTTTTATAACAGTTTGCACACTTTTCCAATATAATAAAAGTATACACATGTTTCAGTTGTTTTCTTAATACTATAATTAAAATTTAAGGAAAATAATTTTGAAAAATAAACAAACATTTTTGTTTCTTCTTTAAAATTAGAATTAAAGTTTAAATATAATAATTTTAAAATATAATTACATACTTCCATTCTTTTCTCCAAATTAATAATTAAATTTAAATACTTTATAATGCAGATACACTTATGCATTTTAAATAATGATTTGAGAACTTTAAAACTGTCAATTAAGAATAAAGATTAATGTACTCTTAATGTTGTTTATGCTATCATTTTCAAGAAACTTGTAGTACTTTTAACATTCAACTTGGTTTTTGGAAGAATCTGCTTTTAATAAAAATTGTACTATTAAATTTTGTTTAGAGAATAATTATGAGTTCTATTAGTAGAGAATCTTAGTTGGTAGTCAATATAGAATTATAATCAACCCCTCTTACAGACCTCAAAACATTACCTGGCATTTATTCTTCCAATAATCCAAGTTTATTTGAAAGTTGAAAAGTCACCAGATAGAGAATTACTATTCCCATTGCACTAAAGTTTTAATTTATGAAGAAATTTTCTTGTCTTGAAAAAAAGTGGAAAAAAATTCATTTTGTCTATTAGAATAAAAACAAAGATTAAATATGAAATTAAACTACGAATTATATATTTTGTATTTTTAAAGTATCAGAATAAAATTAATGACAATTAATTTAACAAATAAAATATTTTGCAGCATATTTGTTGACTAATAATTCACCCGTCCAGTAATCCATAAATTCATTTAAAATGTAATTAAGATGGTTTGTAAACTAGTAGTTGTAAAATTAAATATTTGGATATGAGACATGATATTTGATGGCTTAATGATGCATATGAATAAAAAATGAAGTTGAATAATGATACAGGTATACATGAATATTTGCAAATAATGTACTATAGACACTAAACTGATAAGACTAAAATGACAATTTTAATGATAATGAGTTAAACATATTTCACTGTTTATACTATAGATTAAAATATGAAAAGCAAGTAAACTAGAGAATCATTCAAACAAATCTTAATATTGTTCTGCAAACTAATAAAACAAATTAGAATTAACTCAAACTAAACTGACTACTTTTCTGAGAAGCCACCCCCTATCCTATACTTATTATACACTAAAGTAAGATATTAAGCATTTAATAATCCTCAAGTTTCACCTATAAGTACTTTTAAGCATAGTTTTAAGTCATTAATAAAAAAAATTAAAAATTTCACATTATTTCCTTTTTTTTTTAATAAGATGATATCAGATGTTACTGATATAATATTACACAATTACAATTAATATTTCTGGTACCAAACCAGAATGTCCCAATATATATATATATATTGTCACCGGTTGCCTATTCAACTGTCCCTAAAAGGGATTGTGAGCTCCGAAACAAACATGATATAGCGTAAAGATTTATTTATTTTCCTATATCAATAGTTGTTCATTATCAACACAAGGGGGCGCCAGATACGATGATTTAATTTACAATTTAATTTCTCGCATCACCTTACGTCATATCAAAACGATTTCGAAGTCTAATCCCCGCCCATAAGCTCAAACTCCCAGCATGGACCAATAAGGGTCACTCAGGGTCATGATGTAATTTTTTTTAAGACTATTATTCTGGCAAAAGACGCAATACTAACCAATGGAGAAGAAGCTTGGTTGATTAACAGATCGGTCCAAATATTGGACCGGATCATTGGTTATTTGCAACTAATACGAATGTTCGGTTTATGCATCATTATATAAAAAAATTAGAAGCTTATAATATCACCCCCCCTTTATCATACAGTCCAATAGAATTATTCACATTAGCTTTATTGACATTTACTTATACTTATTAATAATAGGCCCTCCCAACTCTTAAACCTATCTTAACTACATAATGAATAAACATCGTGACTTACGGCACGATGAAATTTAAAGAAATAAACAAAACGAAAAAAATACAAGAAAGACAAATTTAAAAATAAAATAATTAATTGCATGAGTAAATGCTGATTATAATAATTAAAAAACATATTTTAATTATAGAGAATGATTTGAGGAATGCTCGACTTGTTTAAATAAAAAAAAATTATTGAATATAAAAAAATGAAACATTGATTAATAGCTTTATTTGCACGCACATACACGCATTCTCGCACTCGCACAGAAAAGAACATATTATGTATAATAAACATGGATGATAAAATATATTTCCTTCCTTTACATTTTGAAATTAGGTGTGTGTTATAGTTTATCTGCGAAAGAAAATAACAATTATGATCAAAGTTTGTAACAGGAAAAGTCCTAAGATTTAAATATGAGGAACTATGTAGCATCTGATATTTTTTTATTTACGAAAGTTGAGATTAAAATAATAAGATTCAAATATGAGGGATTACGGATCATTTTATAGTTTGATTTACGAAAGTCGAATTTAATTACTTATGAGATTGCCTTTTAAAGTCTACGTAAAGAATGAATGGGAGCATAAAAAAAATAAAGTGTTTACCTAGGATTTTGCATAGTCTTCTGCTGCTTCTAATTTGGTGAGGGTTCGAACCTGGTGGATAATGTTTCCATAATAAATGGTTATTCATTTCATATAAGTTCAGCGTAGTATGTTTGGACGATTCTTGTATATTAAACGGAACAACGTCCTTGGACTGATTGGAGTACGATGTTCGGACAGCACTGTTGTTGATCATTCATAGCTGTGGATATGTTCTGGCGGCGGAGCGTCGATCAATCACTGAAGGGTTTCTTAGCCCATCATGACGATCGACGCTCTAAATGTTAATTTCATAGTGATCATATTGGATAAACTGGATAGCAAAAAAAAAGAGAAAGGTTCTAGTTGTAGCTTCCGTAGGAATCAAAAAAAAACTATAAGCATAAGCATAAAAAAAAGTGTAAAAGACAAAGACTAAGACTCCTTCCTTTTTTTCCAGATTCATATTTATACAGGTTGGTTATTATCTGAGGATCGAATCTCCACCCAGAGTTCAATATTCTTTGAGTTGTCGTTGGGGTCCGTGTCCTACGTAATGTCCATTCAATCCATATGCTTGAGGCAATCTTAGGTTTATGCAATCTCACATTGCAATCTCAGTTAGAAAAAATTCATACTTATTCACCTTTTATACATACATGTGTGCGTGTTTTAAGAGAACAATTTAACTTACATTAGTTTAAAAGTCGAGCACTTAATCTCAAAATCACTTCTATAAGCTTTTAACTTTCACTATAGTTATAATTTAAAATAAACCCCTTTTTAATTACCCCCGCGGCATATACAAGTAGCAATCACTTATTGAGATTTAAAATGGCATATTAGTGATGCTTTATATTTTATTTTTAGAGAATATTATTATAGTAGATTATATGAAAGCCTTAAATTATTTAATCAGAAATATTAATATTTTATTTTATAGTGTATTTTATAAAGCATTGAAAGAAAACTATATTTATTTTTATCATAAGTTGAAAGTAAATAAAAAATAGAGTATTTACATTGCTTGTGTGTGTGGGTATATACCTGTACCGACTTTGTCTCGGTACAATATATATATATCAGTTATTATTTTCATAGTTAAGCAAAGAAAATGTATTAATAAATACGTATATGTGCATAAGGATGGAGTTGGAATATGGTTTGGTGGTGGGAGATTCTGAGTGGGCTATGAAACTTGATCTGCGTATAGGATCGACTGCTTCAATATATATATATATATATATATATATGCTTCATTAATATGTCAGTTGTTGAGAAAAAAATAATGATAATTTAGAAAATATTTATAATAAATTAATTTAAAATACTTATTTACAATTTTGACTTCTGTAATTGAGCAACCATATTCGTCATAAATTCTAAGTCTTTCTTATCTTGCTAAGAATTAATCACAATTTTTACTTATACATTTATTATTCATGATTTTTACTCCGTCACAGACTATGTTTTAAACCTCTGAAATACAAAAAAAAAAAACTAACAAGTTTTAATTAAGAACCAATTTGTGAAATCGAACAAAAAGAATTAAAATTTAAAGCTGACTTTGGAAATTCGATCTATCTGCATGTTTTCTCAATAAAAAATCTCAAGTTATAAAATTGTGTAGCTCATTGCTGATTCGACCTGCATTAGAATTTTCTACTCTGATTACATTGTAAGCAAATCTGTTCACTATTAGTTTAACTTTACTTATTACTTATAAAATCTTTTATAATTTGTTTTTATTTATGTTGTCATATTTTAATAGTCAATCTTATTTTCTCTATTTCATAATCTAGATAAATTTCTTCATAAATTAAAATCCCATTTTTCATTAATAGTTTTTTTTTACTCCACATTTATGCCCTAGTCATAAGGAATACTTTAATTCCTCTTTTATTATTATGTTTTCATTTTGATAAAATTTATGAATTAATTTCATACTAATGTTTTACTACATATCTTAAATATAAGTTTTTAAACTCATTTCTTTATTTTTTCTAATTTCATCCCAATTTTGAATACTACATTAATATATGTTACCTTTATTTTAAATAAATTTCTAAAGACTCCTTTTAGGTTTTCCATTAAAAATTAATTTGTAATTTTTTATTCATCCATAAATTATAATCATCCAAATATTATTATATTACTATTGTTATTTATTGTATAAAATAATGATTAATTGATTTCATATAGCGTATTTCAAACTGATGTGTAATATTTTTTCCAAATAAATATTTTCCACATTTGTTTTCATTATTATTCAAAACTATCAATAATATTTATATAAGGTATATTGCATACTTTAGTAGATCAAGTACAGACAGTTTTTTCTATAAAATTGTTATTATATCATTTGTATTAATGCCACTTGAGAGAAATTTTGTTCCGTCAATTTTTAAGATGCTTGAAAAAATGAATAACAGATAGAGAAAACTGATAGTATTTGGAACCCATTAAAATTTAAAAGAATTATTTACAGATGATTTAATAAAATATGGCACAAATAAAGTACTAGACAGATTTTATAGTTCAAAACAGGCAAATGTATATATATTTAAGTAGTTTTAATACAAACATTACTATATATAATAAAACATCCTTTATATAACAAATATTATCATAAAATTTTAATAAAAGTCAGTAGTTATTACAATTACATTTTATAAATGTATTGTAACGATCTGGCCTACCATGTGTGCAGGGGAAAGAGAGTAGGATCGCATCTAACTATGGTTGGACTTAAGGTTTTACATAGGATACTGGAGATGACACAATAAAGTACATGACTTATGATTACATCTATCTTCAATAGACTAGCCTAAGACTTGTCTATCAAATCTATATGCAATTTAAATCAGTTTATCTAACATTTCACCATTCCCTTTTGGAAGCATTGCCTCAGATTTCGAACTCAGGAAGAATTCACATTCAACTCTCTTGACAGGGATGTACCTATGCAGACTGTTAATCAGTAATTGAATTAACTCATCCTATTTATTAGTAAGGAATAATCTTTATTTAACATTTTTTTCTCATGCTCAAGATATTGGTTATAGGATTGAATGTAAATGCTGGATCAACAAACTAGAGAGATTTTGTCAATTAAACAAAACTTCATAGTTTATTTACAATACAAAATATATTAAAAACATAAAACAAATTATCAATGAATGTAAAAAAAATTAATAAAATATTTACAAGTGCAAAGGAATTATTTGGATATATTCTTCTATACTTATAACTTCTATGTCTATGATGAGTATTTTCCATATTGTCAATTAAGCAATTTAAAATTATTTATCCCCTATTTCCCATGATAGATACACATAATATAGACATTTATATATCGAAAAGTAATGAAAAATTTATTAGATAAAAGTGAGATTGCTAACTAACTTAAAGTAGAAATTGAAGTGCAAATCCAGATGCAATATGCAGTTCTAGGTGTGGAAGTTGGTTGATATAAAATAATCACCTTGCATATTTATATATCATGGAAGAAATATAATAAAGAAACAATACATGATATGACATCAAAGTAAATAGTAAAGAATATTAATTAAAAGAGTTAATCATTTATTCATTAAAAAGATCTTAGGAATACTATTAATAAAACATATAACACATACTATAAATGATCATGTCATATTGTGGCATTGGTTATTTTAGTGAATTTAAAAGAGAAAAACTCTTACCATTTAAGTATTCAGTTTAAGCACTCAATTTCACAGTCATGGGTGAAAAATCAAGCATTTTAAAAGAAAATTACCTAAATTTTATTAAAAGAAAAAAAATTCAGACTTTTCAACCTTTCCCCCTGCCCTCTTCACACTTTCTTACATTGGACTGTTCCAAACTATTAAATTAGACCACTAGTATTTCTGAAATATAAGACTGAGATAATAAAATAAAAAAAATAAAGCACATATATACAAAAGAAAAAAATCATAATATTTACAACATTTCATGAATTGATATGATCAAGCACAATTTTTCATCAGAGTCCTTCTTACATAACAGTTCTTACAATTTATGCATTTTCTCATTATAAATATTGATGACTCCTTATTGATTCTGAATAGCACATTCTGAACATATTTATATTGGCAGTGGGTGGTTTTATTTTATTTCTAACATAGATTTCCATCATGCATGAAACACAGCTTATCAGGCACTTCAATTTACACAGATAGATATTAATTTCATATAGCCATAGTGGGCATATGCGCCACATGAAGACAATCATTCTAGCCAAAATATATCATATTTTGCAATATATATATATATATATATATATATATATATATATATATATATACACACACACCTGGGTCTTGTTTTATGCGGATTATTTTAATGCAATTTTCAAGTTATGCAATTCAAGTTTCTTCTTAATATCTTTCATATTTCACTATATTTATTATATATCAAGAAATTTAAATTATTAATAACTTATTTTGACTTGAAATACGTTTTTTTTCTTAAAAATATAACGTTATATTAGCAGCTAACATGAATATGGTCTTAATCTGTATTTAGAATCTTAGCTTCTATGTAAATAACCTACTTATACTAATGAGTAAATAATAATAATATAATAGATTTATACTTATGTATAAAAATATTGCAATAAATATTAAAAAATTTGTTTGTCATCTGATCGTTCGTGTCAGCCGCCAGAGGCATGATTTCTAGCTAAATTTCTAGAAATATGCCGTTTCCATGGCCGCACCCAAGCCTTTAAGCATTCTTTCTAAAAGAAATCCTAGAAAGATTGTTAACTTGGAGTTAAGTCTACTTTCTATGCTAAAAGGTAGAATACTAACTCGGAAGTTAAGTCTCCTTTCTATGATAAAATCTAGAAAGGGTTTAACTCGGCTTAGCGGCTAATGGTGTGGCTTTTTCCGATGCTAAAAGCAGAGGAAAATGCCGTAGTTGTTTGTGTCACACACTATATCATAATGCTGTGTTATGTATTTGATGTAACAATATCGTACTAGGGTGTTTATTTTGATCGTGTCAAAATTATTTAAATTTTCATCGGTGCCTTGTTTTTTTTAAAACCAATCGATGTACTATTACATTTTATCAATTTTAACAGTATCGTGATTGTTCCTCATAAATTTGTATTTCTCCTAAATTTTCGATTAGGGTGCAATAGCGTAAAAATTTAAAAATTACGCTTTGAGTCACGTTTTAGCAAGAAATTTTCCGAGACAAAAAGTACGGCTAATTACCACAACAGAAAACTTTAAAAGATGGGAATTGCCAGACACGGGCCAGCGCTGGAATATTTCTACAGCAGAAAAAAACATCCTTCTGCTGAAAGAAAAGATTGGATTGTGCAGTAAATATATGCAGATTTGAGGTCCGAAAACATCTGCCGACGGAAAGGTTCACTTCGTAAAGGCAAGCTTGTTTGAGGGATTCTAAATGACCTTCGTCAAATGTCAAAAATAAAAGAAGCAACTTCAATTTTTATTTAAACGTACATCCCTTCTTCTCCCAATAATTGTTGGCATCGGCAATCAAATGTAAAATAAAAGAAGTAACTAAAATTTTTATTTAAACGTAACCCCAAAAACCCCTCTTCTCCCAATAATTGTTGTCATCGGCAATCAAACGGTCAAATAAAAGGAACGTCAATTATTCTTTAATCATATAGAAAAAAACAAAAAAACCCTCCCACTAATTGTCCTGGCCAATCAAATGTAAACCAATCGAAGTAAGACAGTAAATTATTAGTTAAACATAACCCAAATTACTATTCGAACATACACCAAAAAAGACTCGCTCTTGTCAATTAAAATTAAAGAAACCTAGACTATTATTGTCCCATTGTCAAATCGAATATTATTTGGGAAAACCCAAATAATTTATAAATGAAAAAAAAAAAGAAAGTCAAATCGGTTTTCAATCAAATGGTAACTGATAAAAGTAACTTAAATTTTGATTTAAACATACACACGAACAAAAACAAAATGCAAAACTCTTTCTCCCAATAATTGTTGTCGCCAATCACCAAAAAACACCCACCCCTCTCACTAATTATTGTCAGCAATCAAATGTACACCACTACTAAAAGTAATGTAAACTACTATTCTTTAAACGGTTACACCCCTTCTCCCAATAATTGTTGTCTACAATCGTACACACAAAAAACACCCTTCCCAGTAATTAGTGTCGGGAATCAAATGTAAACCGATCAAAGTAAGACCACAACTTATTATTTAAATGTAACCCAAATTACTATTTGAATCTACACCAAAAAAACACCTGCTCTTGTCAATAAAAATTAAACAAACAACAACTATTATCATCCCATTGTCAAAAATATTTATTTGTAGAACCAAAACCATAATTTATAAATGAAAGGAAGTCCAATCGGTCATCCATCAAATGTAAACTGATAAAAGTAAAGGTTTTAAATTTTATTTAAACATAAACACACGCGCACGAAAAAAAAAACACTTCTCCCAATAATTGTTTTCGGCAAACAAATATAAACCTATCAAAGTAACGTAAATTATTATTTAAAGATCCATCATAAAATCCCGTTCTCTCTTGAATTTTGTCAATCCAATTTTACAAAAACAGTAATATTTTTTTTTAAAAAAAAAAAAAACACAAATTACTATTTGAACACACACCAAAATAGACCCTTTGGTAAAAAAAAAAAACTATTATTATCCCATCGTCAAAAATATTATTTGGGAAAAATAATTCAGAAATGAAAAAAAGTAAACTTTGTAAACAAACCAAAAAAAAAGTCAATATTAATAGAGAATTGCTATCCCAGGAACTATATATTAATGTGTTTTTCAGTTAGAAATCATGTCTCTTGCGGCTGACACGAAGGATCAGATGACAACCAAAAATTTTAAACTCTAAGAACGTATTTTGTTAGACATAACAACTACAATTTTTTTAGATTGTTAAAATAAATAAAGAAGATTTTATTGATTTTTTAAACTGAAAATAATCATTCTAATGATAATGTATAATTTTTTGTTTTGATTGCGATCTCATTTTTTAATATAAAAACAGAAAATCATTAACAAAGCACAAGACTAAAAGTGGCACTAGTTATACACACACCACAAATCTGATTCACAAATGAACACATATTCTCAAATAATGATAATGATTAAAATATGTACAAAAAATGTAAAATTAAATAATGTAGTTAATAAAAAAGTAAAAAAAGTTTGTCTTGTATTAATTTTTTTCAAATATTTGAAATTTTTTATTAGTCATACTTTATTTCCTTATTTTTTTAATGTGAATTTTAAAATAATTTTTCCTTGTTTCTTTGCTTTTATGCAATTTCTGAAAATTATTGGAACATATCCCCCATTTTTCAAGGTACTTTTAAATCTATTTTTGTGGGATTTCTTTTGTGTGTGTTTCTGAGAAACCTATATAAAGGTGTGAGTTAAAGAAGATTAACAACATTTGGAAGAAACTATTGGAAGAGAAAATAAATTTTAAAACTTCTCAACCAATAGAATTTAAATATGAGGAGAAAGAAAATGATAAAAATGATTTTAAATCTCACATGCATTCTTATGATTTGAGAAAGAGGACACTCTGAGGAAGGTGCTTGATATTGTACTGAAACGTCAGCATTTAGATTATTCACTACAAGGAATATCCCGAAAATAGTAATAATAATATGACATATATATATATATATATATATATATATATATATATATATATCATATATATATATATAGAGAGAGAGAGAGAGAGAGAGAGAGAGAGAGAAAGAATACAGTTATTTCTTATTTGTGATATTGGCTATATAACATATTCCTGTCATTAAAATTTTAACTGAATAAACTGTTCTAATTTTTTTTTTTAGTTTTTTTTAAAAAAATCATATTTTTTTAAAAAAATTATAAGTTATTTGAAACTTATCTGATCATTCAACTTGTATAAAAATCTTCTACTTGTTTCTTTATTTTTTTTAAATGGCAAATAAATAAAAAAATCAACATTTGTATACACTAAAAAATGTTCATTTTTTAGAAAAATGTGTCGGTGGTGGAGTGGTCAACACAGCCGCCTTACAAGTTGTTGTCGTGGGTTCGCTTCCCGTCCAATGCTTTGCCACATAAAATAAAAAAAACTGCTTCAACAAAGTTGACTTTTCATGTCAAATGTACAATTATAAAAAAACACGAGTTGTAATTGTTTTTCTTTTTATACCTGGTGTCATTTGCATTGTTTATTCACAGCATGTGCCTATTGTTGCATTATATAAATATGATTATCAATTCATTTAAAAAATAAAAGAAAATAATAATATTAATAATATTACCACCCCCTTCTTGCATTCGGTTACTTAATATAATACTTGACCTCTTTGTCCATTGCTATGACTGTTTTTTCATCATTGAAGTCATTGTTTACGTTCATTATAATAGACATACAAGATATTCCACACAATACAATTGTCAACATATATATAAATTTGTATAAATTTTCCCAATGTTTATATTTTTATTAAACACTAGAATTAATTTTATTACTAATATATATTGAACCGATTTTCGAATATGTGAATTCGAATCACCGGCCTCTTAGGCAGAGAAGAACATACTCGGAGAGTGCCCAAACGATAGCTAAAAAGTATATAACTAACGTTACATTTCCAGGACATAACTTCTTCTTGACTGTTGAGTTCAACAACAAGTTCAAAGCACTTTTTTTTGTTTGTGTATAAACACGGGTGCCAGCTATCTATTTAAGGATGAATAAATAATGCACTTTAAGCAATGGCCACTAACTCAACGCCTAAATCCACGACTAGCTCAGTTGTTTGTAATCACTAATAGATTATACTTAATTAGTGGTTGAAAGACTTGATAAAAGGGAATTGATAAAAGAATTGTAAAAGAATTGATAAAAAGGGAATTGATAAAAAGAATTGATAAAAAGAATTGACCGACAAATAAAGTTTAATTTTAAAGATAATTTATTAACTAACATTTATTTACTAAATTTAAACATTTTATAATTCTAATAAAACACACGCATATTTTAAATTAACATTTCTAAACAGCTTAAATATTCCTATAGATCTAATAACAGAACACTCTCATTTAACTAATAAATATTGATATAATGATCATGCACATATTAACTCATGCACACACATAATAATGATAATAATGGACTACATAGCATTTGAAATTTAATCACACACATATCAATAGTTCATTTATGTATGATATCGAGTTCATATAATTAGACTCTTGGAGGATTCGCACGAATTAATGAAATGCAATGGCTATTACAGTATAACGAAAATAAGCAAATGTTTTACCTAGGATTTTGAATGTTGACATAGAATTTTGTTTTTTGGAGGCTGCTTTCGGTGAGGATATTTCCATTATAAATGCTTACCAGCCGCTGGGACGTTTCCTTGCTGAGTTTCCTGATTTTCACGATTATTGCTATCGGAGACAAATAGATACTGACGGAGATTTTCTAAGATGTTAAGCTGACATTATTTCACGGGCAGATATGCTGTTTTCTCGGACATGTGGGCTGGAGGTGAACGTGCATTCCAAAATATTCTCAGCACTGCATTTTGTTTCTTAACTGACTCAATTAATTCCCAAACTGCACTCTCTCAATAACTTTGTGAACTGCTTTCACTCAATTAATTTGTGGAACTGAATGACTGTCCGATAAAAAGGTCTATTTATATCTGCAACGTGTTGTCTTTCTGATATCTCTGGAAAAGATTTGTTGTCAAATTCCTTATCAATTAATCCTTTGATAAATGTGTTTTGAAAGATTGCTTAATTAGTAATAGCCATGCAAAAACATATTGTTTTATATTAATTAATATCTAATAGCCATTGCCGTGTTTTTCAATGATAATCTTCCCTAACTTTCACGTACATTTTATATATTTACAAATGTACATATATACGCACATATATTTTTAATACAATTTACTATTTAGTTTTAACATTATTTTTCTTTAATTAAACTTGAATGAAAAGAGATTTGTATATTTATATTTTTACGAATACTAATAAAACTATTTAATTTCTATCTTTTTCCAAAACAAACTGAATAAACTCTTCAACATTTAATTTTATGTTTTTCTTTTACGAAAGATTACTTTAATAATAATTTTAGATAAAAATTATATGTGCCTATATCAATATAGGTACATTACACCGCCCTTCCTTTTGAGAGTAAAATGCGTCATTTTTGACCATTTTGTCTCTGACAACATTAAATATTAATTTATTATTCCTTCTAAGTTTGCCTTTTTTATATCTTTTTCTTTCCATACTAAGGGCAATCTCCAATTATGCTTTTCTTCTTTCTATGCTGGTAACATTGCTTACAATGTTCATCTTGGATAATGACCATGAGGACAAACTAAATTGGTGGCACAGGGAAATTTTATAAACGAAGTTTCGGCTGTCGATTCTCTTGATCAGACTTTGACTAAGAAAAGGTGGCTGCAAATGGCAGAAATTTCAACTGTCCATTTTCGACTTACGCCCTGGAAAACGATTGTCTATTCTCTTGATCGGACTTTGACTAAGCAGCTACAATGGCAGGAATTTTCAACTGTCCATTTCCGACTTACGCTTTGGAAAACGAGGTACGAGATATGGGGATTCTCTCCTGATAAGTGACTTACGACTTACTCTGGTTGTTGCCAGTGCGCTTTTTTTTTTAAAAGAGGAATGATCCCGGCCAATCTGTTGCAGGTGCTAGAATTTATCCAGTCGAGAGCTTTAAACTTAATCCTTATCTAACTTATTTCAATACTACCCTCATCCCTTTAGATTCGAACCCTTATACGCTCCTAATACAACTTAGATTGACTTTCATTTATATTATTTTTAAATTCATTACGAACATTATCTTACATATTTATTTATGCTACAATATTATTTTGAAACTATCATGGACACATATTTATTTATATTACAATATTACTTTAACCCATTACTTTAACTTATGTATTAATGTGCGTGTACTCAGAAAAAAAAAAAAACTATTTTGCTTTATTATGATTCATTCATTATTATTTTACTAGAGATTTTTTTTTTATCTTGATTATTTTAAACAATTTATTTACATCCTTTTCTTAACTTACGGTATTCAAAACAAACTTTTATTTTAACATGCGTATATTCAAAGAACTATTTTATTTTACTACGAATATTTTATTTATTTTCTACAGATATATTATACTTATTTATTTAATTTGTTTTTATTTTATGTATTTCCGTTATTTTATTCATTTATTTAAATCTACAACTTTACTTTTATATCATTAATTTGACCCATTTATTTAACTTGATTTTTATTTATTTGAACTGTTTATTTACGAACATTTCCTTAATTAATATGTGCATGGAGAAAAAAAAATCTTTTATTTTGCGAAGCCTCCGTTATCATATTTGATAAAACAATCCATCATTTTAAATAGCGAAATTCCAATTCAGGCTTTTCACCTACGTCAAAATAATTATATTAGACTCATAGTCCATTTTCGGTCCTTTTTGTTTATTTCCTTTACTATTCCGCCCATTTACTAACTCTTAAACTATGTCCGGCAGCTCCTTTTTTCTTTCTACTAATTCACTAACATAAATTATGCTCCATATCCTTACATCTATAAAGTTTGCTGCTTTATCTCTTTCTCTCTCCGTTCTATTTTCTGCCTTGTAAATTAGAAAACTTTTAAGCTTCACAGACCTCTGTATATTTCCTAACCGTGAATATTTTTTCTTACGCTTTCTCTTTGATTTAAATCTCCGTTTAAAACGAACACAAACTTTTACTTTAACCTTTTTAAATTTTTGTAAAAACTTTTCAACGCTATCTTCTACCTTGAACTTATGTCTCTCTTCTATTTCCTGATGTATGTTTTCCTCTGTCTTAGCACTATAACTGTTCTGCTTTAATTTCTATTTCGGTCTTCTCTGTTTCAACTCTGTCTTGTTCTAATTCAATTTCTACCTCTTTCGTGACCTCAACTTCCTGACTTTCTTTAATTAAATCTAACTCTATAATTTCTTGGTTCTTGTCTACCTTTACCATTATCTCACATCTTATTTGTCTTACTTCTGCTCTGAGTTCTTTAATTTCTGTTTTAACCTGACTAATTTCTTCTTTCAATTCTTGTTGACTTTGTTTAATTTTTGATGCATTTCTTCCATCATATTCATCATCATTTTCATAATCATTCGCGTCTCCGACATTTCTTTCTCTTTTTTCATTTTTCAAACAATATTTTATTTTATTTGACTAAATTTAAATATACGACTTATTTATTTATTTTTCTTACTAAGATGGAAACTCACGCAACTCCAACCTTTTAGTCCTTTTCTCTACCCGATCTTAATGCTTTAACTCCGCCCATAACAACCAATTGACTCTGATTTGATAGCATATATGTCAAAATCTCTTTTCATTTCGAAAAAAAAAGAAAGTTTTGGTCAATTCTTTTTTAAAATTAAAACACTTGTACATGAGTAATTTAACTTTTGTATAAAACAAAATTTTCAAACAAGAAACAAAGTATTTCTTTACTATTGTTTCTTAAGTTTAGCCCCAAGTTGGGTCTAGCCATTGAACCGAGTTTGATTCTGTTGATTCGTAACACCGGCCTCTTAGGCAGAGAAGAACATACTCGGAGAGTATGTATGCCCAAACAATAGTTATAAAGTATATAACTAACGTTACATTTCCAGGACATAACTTCTTCTCGACTGTTGAGTTCAACACCAAGTTCAAAGCACTTTTTTTTGTTTGTGTATAAACACGGGCGCCAGCTATCTATTCAAGGATGAATAAATAATGCACTTTAAGCAATGGCCACTAACTCAACGCCTAAATCCACGACTAGCTCAGTTGTTTGTAATCACTAATAGATTATACTTAATTAGTGGTTGAAAGACTTGATAAAAGGGAATTGATAAAAGAATTGTAAAAGAATTGATAAAAAGAATTGACCGACAAATAAAGTTTAATTTTAAAGATAATTTATTAACTAACATTTATTTACTAAATTTAAACATTTTATAATTCTAATAAAACACACGCATATTTTAAATTAACATTTCTAAACAGCTTAAATATTCCTATAGATCTAATAACAGAACACTCTAATTTAACTAATAAATATTGATATAATGATTACGCACATATTAACTCATGCACACACATAATAATTATAATAATGGACTACATAGCATTTGAAATTTAATCACACACATATCAATAATTCATTTATGTATGATATCGAGTTCATATAATTAGACTCTTGGAGGATTCGCACGAATTAATGAAATGCAATGGCTATTACAGTATAACGAAAATAAGCAAATGTTTTACCTAGGATTTTGAATGTTGATGTAGAATTTTGTTCTTTGGAGGCTGCTTTCGGTGAGGATATTTCCATTATAAATGCTTACCAGCCGGCTGGGACGTTTCCTTGCTGAGTTTCCTGATTTTCACGATTATTGCTATCAGAGACAAATAGATACTGATGGAGATTTTCTAAGATGTTAAGCTGACATTATTTCATGGGCAGATCTGCTGTTTTCTCGGACATCTGGGCTGGAGATGAATGTGCGTTCCAAAATATTCTCAGCACTGCATTTTGTTTCTTAATTGACTCAATTAATTTCCGAACTGCACTCTCTCAATAACTTTGTGAACTGCTTTCACTCAATTAATTTGTGGAACTGAATGACTGTCCGATAAAAAGGTCTATTTATATCTGCAACGTGTTGTCTTTCTGATATCTCCGGCAAAGATCTGTTGTCAAATTCCTTATCAATTAATCCTTTGATAAACATGTTTTGAAAGATTGCTTAATTAATATTAGCCATGCAAAAATGTATTGTTTTATATTAATTAATATCTAATAGCCATTGCCGTGTTTTTCAATGATAATCTTCCCTAACTTTCACATACATTTTATATATTTACAAATGTACATATATACACACATATAGTTTTAATATAATTTACTATTTAGTTTTAACATTATTTTTCTTTAATTAAACTTGAATGAAAAGAGATTTGTATATTTATATTTTTACGAATACTAATAAAACTATTTCATTCCTATCTTTTTCCAAAACAAACCGAATAAACTCTTCAACATTTAATTTTATGTTTTTCTTTTACGAAAGATTACTTTAATAATAATTTTAGATAAAAATTATATGTGCCTACATCAATATAGGTACAATATATATATATATATATATATATATATGTATATATATATATATATATATATATATATATATATATATATCTATATATATGTGTGTGTGTATGTGTGTGTGATTTTATGGTAAATGACCTACCATTCCCACTATTTAATATACAATTAGTACACTGTCATAGTTATTTATACATTTATATTTCTTTAAGAGTGTTCTAGTAAAACTTATTATTTGTTTTATATTTACATTCTAACTAAAAGACAATCCAATATTTCAGGTTACTAAGGTTTGTGTGGGTGTGATTTTAAGCTACCCTCACATTATATTATAAATGATAAAAGTACATGCACTGAATTTTTTAACCTACTTCAACCTAAAACCATTTAAATGAAATATACTGAAAGTAAGTGTCATCAATCATATCCCAAGATTCGGAGATTTTAAGTCAACACATTGTCTATTAATTAAAGATATCATATTTTTAATTTTTAAAAGTGCTTCCTTAATTTTCTTTATAATGGTTTTGTCTTCATGAATAATTTACTACTTTCCAAATTGTAAGAAACATAACATTTTTAATCAGCAGACAATATGCTAATGTTAAAATTCATGAATCTTGGAATATGATGTGATAATGTTTACTTATACTATATTTGAATTTCAATAGTTTCAGTTGAAAAATTAAGAGATCAACTGAAAGTATTTCTGTTATTTATTGGTGGTATTTATAAAATATATTATCTCTTTACAATTCAGTATTTTTGTTACAATTTTGTATACCTAGAAATTGTAAGTAATATAAATAATAACATAAATAAAGACAATATCTTTTTTTTAAAAAAAAAAAAAAACAACCTCACATCAGATTATAGGTAACAATTTTTAGCAACTTCACAATTGCTATCACATAATCATAATTAATGGTTTTATAAATTGACTATATTAAACTTTCATGTTATTAGATTAGCATTTTATCTATTAACCAAATTGTTTTTCTGCTAAGGAAAATAGAGTCTTTTATAGTACTTTATTATTGTTTTCCACATAAATTATTTTTATTTAATCAAAGCAAATACAGATTGTTCTCTACATTTAACTTTAAGCCAATAAACATCACATGACCACCAGTTCTTATGCTTTCTGATAGTTCAATTACAGAAAGTGTTTGAGCAAAGTTTATTTTACATTATTTAATTATTTTCTATAATAATTGAGATTCTTTAAATCTCAATAAATACCAAGATTTTGCATTATATAAATGTCACAAACATGAAACAAAGTATAATTTATGCTCCTTATTAATATGTTTACAAGTAATTTCTTTTTATTAATGCATTGATTTGTATGCATATATGCAACACCATCTACACATCTGCTTTAATCACTTTAGATAATGCAGTCACTTGATTGTATTGAAAAATGGATTAAAAAGAAGTGTAAATAATATTATAGGTCATAACTTTAGAATTATTAAGCAGCACAAGGTTAATGATAATTTATTATTTTACTTTTATTTTTTAAATAAAATGTGATTGTAATATTGTATAAATAACATTAATATATTTGGGATTTAAATACCGGTTAAATCTTAAAAAGCATATACTGAAAATTTTAATTGATGAATAGAACAAAAACAACCAAACAATTTTCTCTATTTCTTAGAATATATAATTTTAAAAAAACTTCTCAATAAGTCGATAAAGTTAATAAAATAAAATATTGGATATTTAAATTCCATTTTTAAATTCACAAGTAATTTAGAATTAGACATCGTTAAAAGAGGGAATATATTTTGAAGTTTATAATTAAAATTAATTATTAAAATTAAAAACAAAATTCTTTAGCTGAGACTTATTGAGAAGTTTGTCTGAGGCAAAACAATCAACAAATTAGAAATTGTCACTTTTTTGACATCAAAAGAAAACACTTCAGATCTCTTTCATTTGCAAATTATATATCCCAATTTCCTAAGGTCCATCTGATGCTAAGATCTAAAGATTTTTTTTTTCAATTGATAATTTTAATATGATTTCATCAACAAAATAAAGCTGTGAGTAGTAATTAAATATTATCAATTAGTCATAAAATAAGGAAGAAATGATATATTGATATAACAATCCATTATCATTTTTACTGCAAAAATATACTATCATGACTACTATTAAAATATTAACAAATTATAGCTTCATTTTTTAATGTTTCACCATAGTATGTAAGATTATATTATTTAAAATTATATTTAGTAAATTACACATTTTTATAATTTATATTTTGTTATTATAAAAATACGAATTAAGTTTTACAATTTATATTTGATGTAATATGATATTTTATGATGTCTGCTGTCAAAATTTTAGTGATAAGTATTCGTTTTGAATGAAAAATGTCAATCTTCATTTAGTTTAATTTCAATAATAATTTATTATTTCTAATGTATACAGTGATGTGTAATGATACAATTGAGATTTACATTGTTGTTCTAACTATCTTGTTATTTCCATTTGGGTTCTGATGAGTCTATGTTGTGCAATATGGTTGAACATTAGATCTTTCACATATTTGTTATCTGATTGTTACCCCCTCCCCCTTTTTGCCTTGTTGTTAGTTTGACATATTGTATAATGTCCAAGTGTCCTCAAATGTTTTTGACAATGCCAGAAGTTGGTCTCTCTTTCTGTATTTTAATCATTGTTTTGGAAAAAACATGTTTTATAGTAGGTTGTGGGTGTTCCTTGATTAGTTTACAACATGTAACCTATATGGCAGAGTTCAAAATTATTGAGAGATTATTGGATAGGTTTTAGTATTGATACTATCTTTCAGAGATGAGATCAGTTGGAAATTTATCTTGGTGTTAGCGAGTATGATTTCTTGGATCACTCTGAATCCCATGCATTGTGAGAAAAGGTGTTCCGATGTCTCATCGCTGTTCATGCAAATGCTGCAAGTAGAGTCTATGTTGTATCTCAATAGTTAACGCTTGAAAGTTTAATAAAATTACTCTAACCGAATATTTGGTCATCAAAAAATTCACTACATGTAAGTTTGTATTACATATCATAGTGCTTCTTCTGAGAAAGCATAAAAAGTATGTTTCACTGAAAAGACTGAAAATTATTCAAAAAGCAAATTATTCTTAATCTGCCTAACATTTTTAAATGGATAATTAAGCAGAGAAAATATTACAATATTACTGCAATAGTTATATTATTCCTTAGTAATATTCCTTAAAAAAAAGGTTATCATTTTACGCAGCATTTATAGTATTATTACTTTTTTTGCAGCATTTAAAAAAAGTATGAATTTATTAGCTCTAGAGATACATACAATCAGAACATTATTCGATATTTTTATACATGATCTGCAGAAACCGTATATTTTTTATATCTTTCATAGAGAATCATAATGTGATATTATTTTCCTTTTTATAACGACTGTACTGACATTTTATTGCTTATTTGAAATATTCTTAGACAAGCAGACAATTATTATTTTGCATTCTATATATAACTTCCCTATTATTGTTGCCGAATTTTAAAATAAGCAAGAGCGTTTTTTATATAGAGATGGTGCATATATCTTTTTATTTCGTAAAACGGCTGAAATACTAAAGAGTTTTACACAAACTGAACTAGAAGTAATTCCTGTTAGAATAGTCTTCTATTACTGGGACACCTTATTAAGTAATTCTATTTCGTAAATATTATTTTTTATCTTTGAACTAAAATTTTAAATTGTAAGCACAAAGATGAAATACTTTCATTCCTTATTTTTTCTGAGATTAACAAACAATTTTCACTTAAATTCTTATTTAAATTATTAGTTTTTATTTGGGTACCACCTCACTGATTATACAATTGTTGTGTTCAAAGTTGTATTTAAAGTTATTTGTGTTTTCATGCTTAGTTATCCTTAGTGAATTTATAAAGTTCTAATAAACTTTTTTCATGTTGTGTTAATTTCTTTTGTCCTAAGAGTTCTCATTATCTCTGTATGCTGAAGTGATCGACAGCTAATTAAACGGTCAGAAAAGCTGATAGAGTTCCTTTTTTATTTATTTAAAGAATATAAAGTATACAACACACAGTCTTTAATGATTTTAAACAACGATATTTTTATTTTACAGGCCTACAAAAAATGGTCATCTAAATATGGAATCGAGAAGCCATTATTACAAAATTTTACTGTGGAACAACATTTTTTTATGATTTTGGCGCAGGTAATTATCTAAAATTATTTTATTCTGACTTATTAATATTATAATATTAAACCAATATTTGTGTTGTGAATATATAGATGTAATATGGAGAGCATACCAATAGCTCAAACAAGCTCTTAATTGATAAATGCGGTAAGATAAAATATTTATAATCTTTATCTGGAATAATCATATCCCCAGACCAATTGGTTACGAGCTTATAACTCACCTCAGTGAAGAGCTAGAACATTTAGACACTAGATGTAAATATGAACTCAAAATTAGCACTTATTTAATACATAATATTTAAGTAGAATCTCTTAAATTTTTGGACATGAAAATGTCTTTAACTCCAGCTATCTAACTTAGTTAGCTACATGGGACTGAACTAAATTCAGAGCTACTATATATTAATAGCCTTATCATTGCCAAGGTCTTAAAGATAAGATTACAGTAATCAATAAAGCAAGTCATATCATTGCTTTTATAAGCTTGTTTTTACAAATATGTAATATGGAGAGCATACCAATAGCTCAAACAAGCTCTTAATTGATAAGTGTGATAAGAGAAAATATTTAAAATAATCTTAATCTGGAATGTTTCTAGCTCATTGAGGTGAGCCATCATCTCAAAACTAATTTGTCTGGAGATAGGAACATTCCAGATAGAGATTTTAAATATTTTCACTTACCGCACTTATCAATTAGTAGCTTGTTTGAGCTATTGGTACGCTCTCTATATTACATATTTGTAAATGCAAACTTATAAAAGCAATGCCATGCTATGGATCAGAATGACAGTCGACCAAGTCCAAGTTTTACATTTTGAGAAAATTGGAATTTAGTTTTAAAGGTCTTAAAAAATTCTACAAGAAAATTATTTAAAACTATGGGGTTCTAATATTTTTAAAACTCATTTAAAAAGCTATTGACAGCCGATATTTTCAATAATTAGCAATAATATTGTAAAAATTGAAATTTTGAAGTAGAAATTTGGACTTGATTCACTATCATACCGAAAATATTTTTGTTGGATACATGATAATAGTAAGTATAGATTTGTTTATTTGTTGTTATTTTTTTTTTTGCTAATAAGATCTTACAGAAATAATTTGTTTTATTAATTTATTATTGTTTTAATATTGAATTACAAAAGGGTTACAATAGTTACAACGTAAAGAAAAAAAATCAAAATAGTACAAATTAGTCATGACATAGATATTCATATTGGCCAATATCAACATCTTCTGCAGTTATTGCTGTTGATGATCTCGTGCTCCTTTCAACCAATAATTTATGGGAAAAAATGTGATAACATGGTGAAATAAACAGCAGCAAAGAAATCATATCTTCTTTGTTTTTTTAAATGTAACCTGGCGCTCTTTTTCATATAACTTCATCTCTTCTACTTGATTCAAGTTAGAAATTGGTCGGCCGACTTTTGTTTTAAATATATATATATATTAAATAGTATTAAGTCACCAGCACTTTGTGTATTAAAAATAGAAAATGGATATCCTCTCCTAAACTGCATTTTTTGAATCTTCAGCCAATTAACCAGCATCTTTTCACCATTCTTCTTTCTATTGGTTACGACATTTCACAAAGTACTTGTTAACAAAAAGTCATGGAACTTCAGCTCAATAACTTTAAATGGTCTATCCTTTTTTTAGAACTTTTAATTATTTCAATCCAGTCACCGGTATCGTAAATTACAGGTTGACTTCTTACTACATTTTTCAATCACTCCAAAATCTCCATCATTTGGTAAATAAGAGTGACTCGAGAGCATAAAAACTAAATTTATTGTTTCAATGGACATTGATGAATCGTGACATAATTTTAGCAAACTTAATGCCATATTTTAATTCCTGTTCTGATCACTGCATCCATCATTATAAAGAGTTATTGTGGTACTTTTTCTGGCATTTATTTTTAATTGTCTGGTAAGCATGGTCACAATCTCCTGTGATCCTCGATCTCCTTGCATTTCATTCCATATATACATTGTTGGTGTTCAAGCCTTGATTGGATGAATGTCACAATTGTACAAATCCATGTTGCATTTATAATGTGCATATGACATCGTTAATTTAGGAAATGGTAATGCCTTTTGTAGGTCAAATGTACATGAATAATACTCTTCAGATACAAGCTCGATTCATTTTTTAAATCATTTCTTACTTTCCGAGCTTTAGATAGATGAAGCTGTTTCTCTCTTTCTATCTCTAATCTTTTGTCTGCATTAATTTCCAAATTTAATTGCATGTTCCAGGTGTCACATTTTTTACAAGTATCCTTGAAAGGTACTTTGAAGTGCAAGTTGTATTTTGTAGTGAATACATGATAGTAAAACTTCTTTTTTACAGGCTGTTTATTTTGTGTTGTGCATAATTCACTGTACAAGGAGTACATATTTGCAATAAAAAGGTCAGGATTTAGACATTTTCTAGATGGGTTTCGATGATGAGTATAATGACTGCTGAAGGCTGGAAATGATTCAATGCGTTGTTTAATTTTGTATCATCAAGAATTTTGATGGAAAGTTTTCTGCCTCTCCTATCTACAACATCAGCAATGTTATTTTTCGTTAAGCATCTATAAACCTGTCTCATGATACTGAGAGTTTTAGGGGAAAATATTTTACACACTAAAATACTTTCATGTGGAAAATTTAAAAAAATATTTTAAATTTCTAGTTTTATGCGATCTGCTGTCATTCCTTGCACGCATTCTATTTGTTGTTTCAAGTTTTATACATCCACGTATAAATATATTTTGCTCATTGAACTTTCTTATTGCCCAAAAGAATTCGATGTATGTTCTAAGTTTCTCCTTGGTCAGAAAATCTTTGCATTTAGGTTGGAAATCGCAATAATTATTAAAATTTGGATCAAACGTTTTACCTGGAACAGGTTTACCATTTCTAGAAATGTATGGTTTACCACTGTTTCTTAAATTTTTATTGTTTTGCTCCCACTTTTCCTCCCTACACACACGTTTGCGACCTGATGTATCAGAGCGATTATTTTTTTTTAGATTTATCTGAAACCATAAAAAAGCAATAATTACTATTGTACATCAATATTAATAACCCAATTATTTTAGAATACTGATTAGCTTACGTTTCTGTGTTGCCTGTTTTCAAATTATTATTATTCTCTTGGTCTAATTGCTGAGTACTTGTAGGTCTACTTCTATTTAAGTTAACTAAATGTTCTACCTCTAAAAATAATCCAGAATAAATTTATAATAATAATATTTTTACTTATAAGAAAACTAACCAAATTATAAATAAATACGCTTACCTTCACTTGATGATTAATTTAATTCATCACTCGGCTCATAATTATCATCATTTCCAGAAGAGAAATCACTTATTTTGTTTTATGCTTCCATTTTTTTTAAATTACTAAAAGTATACAAAAGCGTGATGACTATTTTCATCAAGAAACTATTCTTTTGTAAAAACTCTATCAATGACTTACAATTTACAAACAAAGAAAAGGTTATAAAACTGTTACCTCATTAATGTACTTCATTCATTTTAAAACTTAATCTGAAATGAGTGGACTTGGTTCACTATTATAAAGACTATGCATAACAAACTTTCAATGATACAATAAACTACTACACTCTGTTGGAGTTATGTTTAACTAACAACTTAGTCCACTTTCACACTGAAAATATACATGAAAATGTAATGTAAAATACTTTTATTATTTTTTCATGAAAAATGGACTTGGTCCACTATCATTCTGACCCACTCATGTATAAAACCACAACAACCTAACACTATAATAGTAATAAATAAACTGAAAAACCATAAAACAATACAATACTAAATAAAATCCAATTTTTTTTTCCAAAATCCTTACATAACCATGGGTTCATCTACTACAAATAGACTTTAAAAGTTATAAAATATTTAAAAGTTATTATAAAATGTTAAATAGCATATTATAAAAGTTAAATAATATAATTTTGTTTGATTGAGAGAATTGTTCATAATTATAATGATTTAAAATTATGTAGTAAAAGTCTAAGTTATTAAATATATTTTATAAAATTAGATTTAAATTTATATTATAATTATTTATTAAAAGTTTTAGTATTTTATGGTATAAACAAGTATATTTAATTTTATTTATTGTTTAAATAATGTCAAAATTTATTATTCCAAATTTTATCATTATATTTTATTATTTTATAATATAATACTTTGTAATTAAATATTTAGTTAATTTCATTTCAGACAGTGAATATAAAAAATTGCAACATTTTGTCTGGGATTATGGTCATGTGACTAATATTACATGTATTTGTGTGCTTACAAGGTTTTTAAGAAAGTTTTTTAAAATTACTTTCGGAATTGTTTAAAATTGAGAACATTTGAATATCATAAAAATAAATATTGGTGACTATTAAATTATTTTTTTTTAAATTTGAAGTTAATAAAGATAAACTAAAATTGGATACATTAGAATTAAGTGTTAGTTAAATTGATAAAGAATTATTTAAAATATGCCATTTTAAAATATTTAATTTGTATAAGTATAATTATAAAATTGATTTACAATTAAGTATTGTTATATTATTATCAAAAACTCATAATTTTATTTCTGAAATTTTAAAAGCACAAAAATTGACAAATATGTAAATTAGTTTGTAAGCTGAGGGTCAAGTAACCAATCAGATGATAATTAGAGCAGGTATATAAATAGTTGCTCACACTTTTTCTTCATTTCTTTATTGTTTTTTATTATTTACTTTTCTAATTATTAATTGTTTTAAAGTGGTACCCAGTATATTACTACAAGTCAGTAATATATTGCTTAAATAGTCAATTAGTTTCAATTTTTTAAATTTTATTATTATTTAAAAAAAAGTCTAAAGGATTATAAAATTATAAAGTTAGATTAAGAATGTTTCCCTAACCCTAATTAGCTTCCTACTAGTATTTATATTCAAGACTTAATTCAAGTTCACTATAACTAATGGAACATAAACCTGAGATAATGTGCATGGGAAGGGTAACAGTAAAGATGTGAATAAATAAGGAAAGTATAATTTTTCTTGTACTATCTAAATCTTATAATTGTTTGTATAAAGTATTTTGGAGTTTAAAGTGGATAGTGTCTAGAAATATAACTCGGATATTTAACATGTTTATGTGTAACATTTCACAAACTCCTAAAAGATATTATTTTAATAAGAAAAATATCTGGAAAAGACTGAAACTGATTTTTTTTTAAATTAAAAAGTATTCAAGAGTAAGTTATAGTATAAAAGAATATTGTTCTTTTATTTATTTTATTGACTATATATTTTTAGAAAATTGCAGCAGTTTAAACTTTTTGCCTGACTGTCTCAAGTTAACTCATACACAGCTTAACTCACTCTAACTTGGGCAGTTTTTACATTATTGTGGCATATTTAGGCTCATTTTAAAGTTAAAAGTACTGTAAGATGCTGCCCTCTCTTGAATTATTTTACAAGTAAAAAATCAATATATATAGATGTTCAAACTATAACAAAGAGAGAAGGCAGACTTTCCTCGATGGTGATTGGTTGCTTGTCATCACAAACAATGGATAAGCACCTGACGATAACTTTGACTGCTCCAACTTCTTTGTTTTGATTTTGAAAATGAAATAAATGTTTTAGAGCATGTTTTAAGTATTTTTTACATATTATAATGTATTTGTATAAAATATGCTTAAAATATAATTATTTTACAAGAATGGTAAAATTTTATTAAAAAATAATAAGATTTTAATAAAAAAAATTTTACTTAGACATCATAAATTGAGCAAGAAATCAATGATGCCTAAACACTTTGTGATTCATTAGAAATGTCTTTTTACATTTTCTGCTATCAAATATTTTTATAATTATAAATAGAAATTTAATTTTGAAAAAAACTTTTATTCACTTTCATAATGTAACAAATTATTAATATACTTTTATCAAATGAAACTAAAATGAATATAATATTAAAAGATGAATATATTTTTAGAGCTGCTTCTGTAATTGACAATCAAAAGTTTAGAGTTTTAACTCACTTGGCCAAACAGAATTTGTGCAGTTAAAACGTTAAAAGAAATATTTACCTAAAAGTAATTATAAACTTTTGAAATATGAAGAAAATTAAAAGACAAATGTCATTATGAATATAAATTGCTTTATCAAACTATTTTCAAAATACATGAATATTTTGACTTATTAAAAAAAGAAAAACTTGTTTTCTTGATTAGATAGTAAAAAGAAGATAATGGATAAAGAAATAAACATCATCATGACTAAGTAAATAACCTTTGGAATATTCAAATATGAATTTATCTATTACTACATATCTGCACTACGAAATAATATTTTTTTAAAAAAAAATGGAAAATGCCTATTTATGTTGACATGCAAACTTATTTTTATTGACCAATGATGATGCTCCTTTACACTGATGGAATTTGTGTAAATGAAAACAATGTAACTTACCTAAATAAATAATTTTAAAAGTTTTATCACATTAATAAATGTTATCCTGTGAAAGTAACAGATGAAAGACTGTTTTAAGGACTTTCAAGCAAATGATCGAAAAAGTCGACTTCTTATTCTTATTATTTTTTATTGTCATTTGCACTATGAAAGGAAAGGAGAACTCTGTGCAAGAAAAACTTCAGACAATACTCATCGCATAACAACCATGGAGGTTCCCATTTGTATCATTAAACTGTATTGAAGAACGGTTACTTGAACTTTATTGAGAGACAGACATGAATTATTATTTTAAATATACTAACTTTAGTATTTGAATTTATTGTATAGGATAGTAAATGTTACATTTTAAATATTTTTTATTATTCTAACAAAAAAAATCTTTTAACATTTTTTTTCAAAAAAATTTTGAAAAATATTTTAAAGTATAATAGTTGGTGCCTTGGATAAATGATAATTTTGATTAATATTTTATATGTTGAATCAGACTGGAAGTTGTTGAAATAGTGATTTATAAATCATAAAGTCACTAGGTAATTTAAAATTGTTTAATTATTATGTGACATATATTTTAATTTTTTTAGAGTTGCTTGAATTTTTAAAGAAAAAATATTTCCTTTGTCATATGAATGTGTGAACATAAGTATGTGTACGATAGTAACATATATATATATATATATATTTATTATTATAAGATATGTTATGAATGAAAAAAAGAGATATGCATACATTTTTTCTTTCTTACATTACAAGTTTAATATAATTTACTGATATTCATAATTTTACATTATTTTTAGTGAATGAATTATATATTATTTTAAATATTTAAATATTGACTTTAATGTTTTAAAATCAAGGTCATTTGTATTATTGTTGCTAAATTTTAAGTGCATAAAACCTTTTCTTATAGTAGTTCTGGATTAATAATGTTATATGTTAACTTTATTTGTTATTGGGAATATTTCTAGTTATTTTATGATGTGTATTGTTTAGATCTATTTTGAAGTTTTAAACAATACTGGCAGGGAAATAGAAATAGTGAAACACTGGATGTCTTATATGTAGGATATGTTAAGAAGATATGAAAGCCTATGTTTTTATCATAGTAGTTTTATGCAAGTAGAGTTAACATAGCCCTGTGTCTTGTATGTATTTTCCATGGACCATGTTTGATATTTTGTATTTTTAAATGTTTGATAATTGCTGAATAAATAGCTTGGACATTATTTCTGAAAGTATTGGACAAAAAGTCCTATCTATCTTTCATACTGTTTCCATGTGGGTTATTAAATATATTTTTGTACTATAGAGTTTTTACTCTAGTCATTCCTTCATGTCCTATGCATTGTATCGCTATCTTGATTTCAATAGTTATTACATCATGTAGCATAGTATTTTTATGAAGGAAGAATAATAAATAATTTTGGATTGTTGTATTGTTTTATTCAAAGGAAAGTAAGATAGGTTTTTCTTGTTTGGATTAAGATGAAATACAAATGATATTGAATGTAAATGATAGTAAATTAATAAATAATCATACTTACTTTTCATGTTTTATCAAATTATTTTTGATGATAAAAGAAGTCACAACTATTCATGATAATTTTAATAGTTTTGATATACTTTTGATTTTTTATGAATCAATGCATATTTTAAAAGATGAAACATCAAAATGAATGCTTATATTTTATGAATATTTTTTTATATTTTTATATATGTACCAGACCAAAACTCCCCTGCAGATTTCCTAATCCTAATCTTGCACTGAGCATGAAGTGAACAAGATTTAACAGAAAAAAAAATGGATACCAATTTAGCGGATTATCTATACTCATGTATATTGGTACTTCCAGCTAATCTGATAGAAAGAGTGGATTGACAGGACTCTTCCAGTTAAAAACACTCTTTAGTTGATATCTTATTTAAATGCCTGAATATTTAGAACAATGGCAAGTACACACCTTTGAAAAATCTATTTACAAAATAGACCTTTGCGCGCCACTTCTAGAAAAGAATAAAAAAAGAATTTTTCCCCCTCCCAGAAGGATGTGCAATACCATATGTCCAGCAAAACATGAGAATAAGATTCAGCACCCTGGTAGAGCGATATCCCTTTGTGGCTAGCTCAGTCACTCTACATCTAGGGTCTTCAAATGGGTAAGTTAAATGATTATTACAGGTAAGTGGTTGATAAGGAAAGAATACATTTTTATCAATATAAATAATAATACGAAACCGAAACAAGTTTAATATTATGATTAACTATTTATTTAACCCTAAATACCCACCACCGTTTCATACTAATGATGATATAATAAAAAGAATACTAAATAATTAATGATTACAAACCCATATATATATATTTGATGCTTTTAGATATATAAATACAATTTAAATGATTACAAAAATAGATAAACCCCTAAAGCTATTTACAATAAGATACTTCATAAAGAATGGAAGTGGTCTGAGCCCCTTTTACCCAGTAGAAATAAAATTTCCTTTGTGTGATTTGCTATACAGATATGAGATTCTCGGTCATACAGGCATACGCTTTTACTGATAACTTTAAAACCCTTTTTTATATATATATATATAAATTCCTATACATGTATATACGTGTGGCACAATTATACACTTATTACTATTTTAAATATAAAGTTATTAGAGGACTTGCTTACAGGGAATCTATAATAGATCAATCCCTTCTTGCACCATCATGAGGTGCCACAGTGACAAAAAAAAATAACTTAAAAAGGATATACAGTTAAATACATTTTTTTTTTAGATATTCAACATGAGATATCGTATTTACCGAATATTATAAGCGTATGTACGCATATATACGCATGTATATTTATATATGATGAATTTCAGGAATAACAACAAGAGCAAAACGTATAGCAACAACAACAACAAAAAAAAATCTCATTGCAATCTTTGTTGAAAATATTAAAATAGAAAAATTGACTCAAAAGATCTAAGTAAAAGCTTTATCATATATGCCCGTAATAACCGCAAATTCAATATACATATGCGAGAGACTCTCTCTCTCTCTTTTTTTAAAATGATTAATAATAATAACAAAAAAAAATAATAATATATTTAATCGGAAATATCAAAGTTAATTATTTCAATATTAATAAAATCTCTTAAAATAAACCTATGTCTGCATCTTCATTCTTCTCTGGGCTCTGAGTGGGCTTCAAGTCAACTGGCTGTGTAGTGAGGATTTCATTTATTTAGTAAGGCAGCATTTGTCATCATCGTGGGTGGCTGGAAACTGGCATGGTCATATCTTGGTGGCTTGAGACAGAGAAAGGGCGGTGCACCGGCTGGTTGTCTACCCCACAGTCATTTTACTGGACTCACTGGTAGATTGCTTCATATTTTCCTCTGTTTGTATATGATAATAAATTTTATCAAATGTTTATTTTTCTATCTTGACTAGTTTATTAAATTCTTAAGAAATCAAGAGTTCTTAAAAGAACTATATAATGGATTTCTTAGAAAATGTCAGCAGCGGTCTAGTCCATAAATTTATCTCTAAGTTGCTAGATGATTGAAAATCTCTGGAGCCAAAGTAGTGAACAACTTGAATGCCCAAGAAAGAAAAAAATTCCCCAATACTATCAATCCCACTAATAAAACCCAATTCAGATATCCCTCTGAGAAGGATGAATCAGCCAATCCTTTTAATTTACCTTATCACTTAGATTATAAACATTCCTCTATATCTTTCCGATTAAATTCTACATTTTAAGTTGACAATGGTTTCCATCTTGAATAACCCAGACCACTTGCTTACGAAATCAATTCAAAATAATTTTTTTTAAAAAAGATAACAGTTTAATTATAGCATTATCAACCCTTTTGCTTTTGATCAGATTTTTGCAAAAGCAATTAACATTTTTTTTTTCTTATGGAATAAAATTACAATCTTTAGAAAATTAAAAAATATATACAAGTATATTAGAAAATAAAAAAGTAAATACATATAATGACATATCATAAAAAATATACAAAAAGGTAAAACAAAAACAACACATGAGTTTATTATGCAATATTTTGTATGTCAATTTCATATTACTTTAAATTGATGTGTGTGGGCATTTTAATGCTCAGACCAACTTCCATTATTAATATAGCATGTTTATATAGTTGTTGTGCCTAATATGTACAAATCTATATATGTATCTGCTGTAATATTTTTTACAGCAGATTTTGTGCAAGGCCATTTGATAATGCCTGGCACATATATATATTTAAAAACATAAAACACATATAAGAATTTTGAGAGTGGTGCCAAGCAAAATTATCTAGTACAACATCAACACCATTTTGTTAAATTCAGATTTTATTTACTGAATGAACCTTAAAATATATTTTAATGAATCTTATTCTAAGTATTTTTTTTTAATTTACTAAAACCATATTGTTTATTCATTTAAACAGCAAATGATTTCATTAGACTATAAGGTATATGTCTAGATTAATATATTATTTTATAACATATATGATAAATAATGTATAAGCCAGAGTGAAGGCTTATTTACTTTCTGATTTTTATATAATAGAAATATGTAATTCAATCTTTCTTATAGTTAAAGTCATTTTTTGTTAGATTTTACTTAGTAAAACTTTGTAAATATTTAATATAATTTTGTTTAATGTAAAGTGGAATACATTTGTTAAGCTTGATTTTTATAAATCTCTGTGTTATGTTGATTGATTTATTCACACAAATACACGATTAACAGAATCCAAAATAAACATATATATTTGCACAGTATAATTAAAAGTATTCATTTTAATTAATAATAATTATTCAGAATATGATATTTAAATACATTTCTTTTTACAGTAATATTATTATAGTCATAACTGATCATCAAATTTTAAGATGTCACATGAGAAATAAAACATTATTATTATTATTATTATTATTATTATTATTATTATTATTATTATTATTATTATTATTATTATTATTATTATTATTATTATTATTATTATTATTATTATTATTATTATTATTATTATTATTATTATTATTATTATTATTATTATTATTATTATTATTATTATTATTATTATTATTATTATTATTATTATTATTATTATTATTATTATTATTATTATTATTATTATTATTATTGTTGTTGTTGTTGTTGCTGCTGCTGTTGTTGCTGCTGCCATTGCTGTTGCTGTTGTTTTTGTTGTTGTTGTTGTTAGTTGTCATAGTGTTAAATAGTAAATAAGATTAATAGTTATTTAATTAGGAGTAGGAATATTATTTATTATTGTTATTATTATTAGTTAGGTGTAGTTAGGATGATACAAAATTTCTTATCATACTTGACTACAGTAGATTATAAATTAATTAGATTTGTTTCAAGAATCTGAGATAATTATAATTATATTTTAGTAAAAAAGATTAGAATTAAAGTTTTAAGAATGGTATGTTTTATATTATTATTTGAAATAAAAGGGGGGGTAGTGTTTTTATGCCATTGAGATTGTATCTTGTGGGATATAAGCTCAATGTAGTTCTACTGCTTTATCTTCACTAAATTGTCTCATGATTGCATTAGTATTTTATTGATTTAGTTTTCATGAATCAAACCATATATATTATTTATTAATTAGGTAGTGCTAGTTGAATGGTAGATATTTGTCATAACATATCTTTATTATATTAAGATTACAAGTATTTTGTCCAGAGCATTATTATTTTATTTGGGCTAATTTTGTTTTTCCATTATGTATTGACCGAATGGTGAGTGTACTATATATATATTGAAACAGTCAGCTTTTCAATCCAACTGTTTCACCTGCTATATATGCTATATAGCAGTATTCATACATATATAAATACCACCAATCCTCGTATATTTAATAATAATAATCTAAATAAATCCCGTCTAAATTTGAATACAATTAAGTCAATCATATATGTGTGCGTATATCTTTAAATATTTACTAAATTATTCATTTATATACTCCTTAAGCAAAATGCGCACATATATAGATTATTAATAATTGCAAAGTGAAAAACTAATTGTATGTGTAACTTTAGACTACATATATGCAAGAAAATAAATGCTAATAGATTATAAAACATTTCGTTTTTACGCTCATTGCTAAGGTTTACAGCCTTGTTAAAACTATTACTGAAATAATAGTGAGCGTTTAATAAAATTTATAATTACAACTTTAAATTATCGTAATATATTTCTTACAATAAGATCTTTTCATTAACTCGTAGTAAATCGTAAGATTTCGCGAGTATTAATGTATTATAAGAATTGTGGACTTAATTAGTGAAGTATTTAACAGCTTCACACTCTTAGATCAAAACACTTCTGCTTCACCTATTTATATATAAAAGTAGGTCGAAGTAAAGAAGGGATTCTCTCTTTTCTTCATAGCGTAAGCATGTGTTTTAAAGACCTACAGAGGTCCCTAGTAACGATTTTTTCAGACGCTCATTGCTAAGGTTTACAGCCTTGTTAAAACTATTACTGAAATAATAGTGAGCGTTTAATAAAATTTATAATTACAACTTTAAATTATCGTAATATATTTCTTACTATAAGATCTATTCATTAACTCGTAGTAAATCGTAAGATTTCGCGAGTATTAATGTATTATAAGAATTGTGGACTTAATTAGTGAAGTATTTAACAGCTTCACACTCTTAGATCAAAACACTTCTGCTTCACCTATTTATATATAAAAGTAGGTCGAAGTAAAGAAGGGATTCTCTCTTTTCTTCATAGCGTAAGCATGTGTTTTAAAGACCTACAGAGGTCCCTAGTGACGATTTTTTCAGACGCTCATTGCTAAGGTTTACAGCCTTGTTAAAACTATTACTATAATTTTATATGTTTATTAAGTTATATATTTTCAAAATTATATAATTCTGCATATATCGGTAAATTAGAATGGTCAGGTTACATATATAATAAAATGTTTTTCAAAATCTTAGAATTGTTTTCGGGACATACAGTCGCCAATATAATTAATCTTTACCGATAATACATTAATTAAAAATTTATATAAAGAATAAATCCCGGAAAATTGAATAAATTATAGCCGGTGAATCACTTTTTTTTTACCTATTTAAAATTTAAAACAGCTCCGTGATTTCTAGGAAAATAAAATCATGAAAGAGAGGAGGGGATAAGGATATATAAGAAGTAGCTGCCATCTTTAGGGGATTATTCATTAAGGCATTCATTAAGATTATTCATTAAAATATTTTCTAAGAGTGAATTAATAAAATGTCGGGGTAATAGGCTTCGAATCTAGCCTCCGCCTGGCAAACAGTCAGCTAAGCCGCCAGAACAGGAGCAGATCACCGACAGAATATAAAAGAATGTCACGCTATCCAGAGAACCTGCAGTATGGAGAAACATCAAGATTAACAACAGTAAATACTCTTCTAATCTAAAACCTTCAACCAAGTCCAAGTAAATGCTAGCTTAACATCAAATAAATTCCTTTGTTAATTGTTGTATAATAATAAATCATAATGTTTACTTAGTACAGTCTATTAAAAATATACTTTAAATTTAATTTCTTCCTTCATCCAAGTATAACATATATCAGCTTGCTATAATTATATTCGTAGACAATTGTATTACTTGGCATATCATAATCTCAACATCTGCTTTAATGCTAATCAAGAAATAAATAAGATCTCAGGGAATTTAATAAACACAGTTGAATTAAATAAACTACATTGCCCATAAGTTATAATTATAAAGTATGCTAAAATATAATGAAACAAATTGACTAAATATTTTACTGTGCTTCAATAATAAGATAATGACAGAGATAGGGTATTTTAATCTCATATCATCTTCTAACGAATATACTGACTTGGCAACCTTTCTAATACGTTTATCAAGTGGCAAATACTCTTTATAATGTTTGGATTAAGAAATACAATATTGTCAGACACTAGCAAATTTAATATGATAACTTTAAAATAGTATATCTGTTTTATAATAGATTTATACAATGTGTAGATGTGGAAATGGAAATACGAATGTATACAAAAAAATAACTCACGACACAGTTGTTTTAAATTTAAATAACTAAATACATCATTTATTACAAATAAACAAAATAAATTGGGATGAACATAATATTTACAAAATAGGTCTTCGTTTTATAGATCTTTAAATTATTAAATAAATCTTTAGCATCAGTTTGGGATTCCTACTATCTAAACAAACTAATAATAAACTTAGAAAGATCCCGACTTGGAACACATACTTGCTCATATGTTTATCCATACGACAATGAATAAACGAAATATCATATTATTATCACAACAAAAAAAAATATAAATACTTTCGAGAGGATATTACGGTTGATTGACAAAATAAATCAAACCATTAATCTTTGGCTTTCAGCAAAACAACTTTCTCTAATTGACTAAATACTAATTCCAATTCCTTATACCTTTCATACATAGCAAAATCATGTGTATTCTGATGATTTGATGATTAATTTTTACTTAAATAGATACATTGTATTTTAAAATACTTATTTCCTGTCTAAATCTTAATGTTTTATACCTTTATTAACTGAATTTAGTATATTTCCGAGCATTTATTTCTCATTTTTATATTTCATAATTCTATACCTCAATTCGCGATATTATTTATATTATGCGTGTGTGTGTGTACGTTCAAGCAGCAACATTATAAAACAATCTTTTCTGTAAACTCTCCCTTCATTAAGAAAATATCACATAATTAATTTATTTCGAACAACGTTGTATATCCTCCATAAATATGACACTAGTACTACATCCAGAACTAATCTAATAATTTGTCTAACCACTTTTTTAATTAACACAAAGCTGTATTTTATGATTTTACATACAACACGTTATAAAGGGAATAAACATGAGGAGCAGATAAACATCTATTGAACAATTCTACCAGAATTCACCTAATTCCACATATACCTTTGGTGGAGAACATCCACTCAACACCAAGAATCCAAGAAAAACGTCATATCACTTCCTAAGCATCATTTAATCATCTTTTAACAATAACTCCTTTACTTCTAAATACATTATTTGGTGGGGATTTTAAATTCCACAACACCAGGACCCTAAGAACCTCACTTCAAAAATATCATTAATCATACGCATATAAAATAAACTAGGCTCTACTCATGGGAATTATTAACATATATTAAATAAGCAAGATCTTTTATCCCTATAAATATTACAACACAGTCAGATTTCTTTCTATTATCATAGCTTCTAAAATATTGAATCTTATAAATACATGCTAGCAGACAAATACCTACAGATAATACATCAATCTGTTCAACTCAGAAAATACGACACTGTACGAATTTATGCATAAAATATTCACAAATTATACTTTATCACACAAATATTACAATGTGCAAAACAAACACACTCTCGCGAATAAAAGTATATATAATATTAACCCTAAATTACGCACTAAGCAGGTAATATGATAATTAAATATTGCATTAAGGTATAATTTTTTTTAATTTAATAAACTTTAGGTTACTTTTAAGATTTAATGCTTCTAATTATTATGAACAACTTTCTTTTTATATTTAACAAACTATTTTTATTATACGTTGATTCAAATAATAATAATAATAATAATAATAATAATAATAATAATAATAATAATAATAATAATAATAATAATAATAATAATAATAATAATAATAATAATAATAATATGCGGTCCTGCTCCTACTCGGAAAAGAACACGCTGACTAAAGCTCTCAATTAAGTTTAAAGGTTTTTAACATACAAAGCGATTTTTTTTATTTTAAAAACATTTAAATAAAAAAGAATAGCATTTCCAAACAGCTGAGTTTTTTTCATGCCAAAAAAAGTAAGTAAAATTATATTTTTAATAGAAATATAACTTTTACAGAAAATAGAACGCCATGGCGTCTTTAGAAAAAAATATTGAATCAGACAGTGAAAAAAAAAAGCAAATCCAACAATATTAAATTAACCTATGCCAACGCTGCGAAATTAAACAATAAACAGCACGTTATAGAAAAAAAACAGACTAGCCGCTTTAGAAAAGTAAACTCAACAGATATTGATGATTTAAATCTAGTAAATAGCGATATTACAGAACCCCCCCCTACCAACCTATGGAACGAAGAAGATTTACAGTTAATTAATACTAACTTTAACAACACTATTCCTAAAAAACTTTTTAATACATTCAAAAAATTCTTTTCAATAAAATCAATAGTTCTAGCGGTTACAGACAAAAACTTAACGCTCTATAAATTTCCGAGAGAATTATTATATGATGAGTTAACAAAAAAAAATTTGTGGGATAGTATCGCAAATATTGGAGAACATCCCAACAATAGATACATAGCTATAGAATTTTATGATGAACACCAAAAAACAAGATTTCAAACTCTGGTTAAAACACTTCAAAACTACGCCCTAATAATAGTAGATCCAAGTTTACAAAATTATATCACAGGTATTATCAAAAACACGTATTTCGGGTACAGCATACAAGACTTTAATAATCTAATTCAACCTTATGGCAAAGCAATATATATAAAGCAAATTTTTCTAAATGATACACCTATACCGATTGGTAGCAATAGCTTTAATTTTAAAGTAAAATTAAACGATAATATTGACCCAGAAAACATACCCACTCAAATAATAGATCAAGATGCAGTATTAACTCTTTATATAAGGGGACTAAGACCACAATGTTTTGCATGCAAGGATCGAGGACACTTAGCAATCAACTGTAATGCAAAACAGGCCAACAAAAATAATAATAATGAAATTCAACTTGAAGAAACAAAAACATCAAACCAACTAGATAAAACTACAAATAAACTTGAAATAACTAATAAAAATGATACTAATGAAAATTATAATAGCACCGATATGCTTTTAGACATATCAATTAAAAAAAATAAAAGCAAAAATCAAATACCAGATAAACAAGTGACAACAAATAATACGTGTATAAATAATGAAAAAATAGCCCTAACAAAACTTGCAATCAGAAATAATACATCTCAAGAAATAATGGAAGATCTCAGCACAAATTCATCACTAAGTACACCAACTAATCAAGAGCAGAAAAGAAGACCACCTGGAAGACCACCAAAAAAAAACAAAAGGGTCAAAAAAGTCAAAACAGAACAATATGACAATTCTAGATACTCACAGCTAGATGACACAAGCAGCACATCAGATGAGGATTTAGAACTAAATTATCAAGATGCCCAAGATCAACCACAAATAGCTACCCAAATAACTAACACACAACCATGAACAATACTTAAACATAATGAAATTAAAAATTGCAGCAATTAATGTAAGAGGCCTGAACTCAACTACAAAAATTCATAAACTTAAACAATGGATCAGAAATACACAACCACACATACTTGGATTACTGGAAACAAAAATCTACACTGGATCAAAAACAGAACCAGCTAAATATCTAAGTAAAGAAGGATTTTGTGCCTGCTCAAGAGATTCATCATCTCCCTCAGCAGGTACTGCTATCCTAATTACCCCAAAATGTTTTTTCACTACATTTAAAATAATATATATTGATTCTAATATGCTTATTACAACTTTTCAACATAAAATTATAATTATTAATATAATATTTATCTACATGCCAATACAACACAACAGAATCAATACCATACTAGCAAACATCAATTCCATGCTAGCAAACACAGCAAATCCAACAATATTAATAGGTGATTTTAACACAACATACAAAGAATTCACAGAACGATGGATTCATAAAATATCCATACCACTCATGAATGCACAAGGATTCCTACCAGAAAATGCAATTTCCTTTCACAATGGCCGATTCTCTTCACTAATTGATTTATGTTTCTACTCACCAATGCTTCACCATCTAGTAACAATAAAACTTATGCCATCAGCTTTCTCAGATCACTCAGCACAGACAATAACAATTAACTTCAATGATATCCAACCATCAACCCTTCCATTCACAAGAACAATTAGAGTTCTATTACCAGTAAACACACCTGAATTTATTTTTTCTGAAACCTACATCATGATAAACAAGCTTAAAAATATAAAACTCAATCCTATACAACAATATATAGCATTTATAAACATTATTTCATTTAATATCAATCATATAGTAATGAAGCAACCACCACCATCAAAAGTACTGGCACTAGCAGATGAAATTCACAAACGATTAACCATGATTGACCCTTCAAAGCAAACACAAAAATACATATTCAAACTTACACATGCATACAATAATGCATGTGACACCCTTAAAAGCTACCTCAAAATTAAAAAAAGCAAACTATGTCTTACAAAACCACACACTTGGACAAGGGAATACATTAGATGGGCACTTGGACGGCCACAAACTATCAAGGTGCCAATGGCAATACACACAAATCAAGGAACATTTGCAGGTCACAATATGATTTTGCCCATATACCAATATTTCAAGCAAAAACTTCAAACAAGACAACTTCAAACATTTAAACCAGATTTATTTGGCCCAACAGAAACAAAAGCACCTTTTACCACAAATGTCTTTATAGAAAAAATAGACAGTATCCCAAATGCATGCCACCCAGGTAGCCCCGGAATTCCAGCTTTTGTCTTAAAACATATGAGTCAATTCACTGCAAAATATTTATGCAATTTAGCAAACTATTTAACACAAAAAATACAGTACATGGAAGGAGTGTACCCAATTGCAATTGTTCCTTTCAACAAAACAAAACACATTACTCCCCTCACTAGCTAATATACGACCTATATCCATGGGGCCATTACCGATTAAAATCATAGAAAAAATCATAAAGCAAGAAATTGAGCCACACATAACAATGCTTATTTCAAAATACCAATTTGCAAAAAAAAATTCATCAACAATACAAGCAGCTCTATTCTTTAAAACAATCCTAGCATCAATAAGAAAACAAAAAAAATATGGCCCCATAGCTGTACAATTAGATATTGAGGCAGCATTTGATTCAATAGATATACCTATACTTCTAGAAATGCTCAATAACACTGATATACCCAAAACTCATCTATATCTAATAGCAAACTTACTTCTAAATCGTGAAATCCATATAACCATCAATGGAAGAAACTCCCCATCATTTACTCCTACACAATCAATATCTCAAGGATCACCTCTCAGCTCATTACTATTCATACTATACATTAACCCTCTCATTCAAAAAATAGAACAATCTTTTACTGGAATACAGATACCAGGCACTACAGAACATATACCATGCTTAGCATATATGGATGATGTTACTGTTTTCCTATCATCAAAAAAACAACTTGCCCAGCTACAAAATATTCTTGAAGACTATACTAAGCAATATAAATTGAAATTCAATCCCACAAAAACATCAGCATGGTCACTATTTACAGGAAAGCTGTGCACAAACACATACCAATCAAAACCAACTTCTTTTCTTGGTTTTCCTTTCCATATGGGACTTACAGGAATGAGATGCCACATACAAAATAAACTAAAGGAGGAGGCCAAACAAATAGTAAACTCATTATCAAAAACATATTTATCCATATATTCCAAAGTACAGCTGATAAACCAGCTCATCATAACAAAAATAGTTTATTATTTACCGATTATATCTTTCTCAAAAGTTTTTAAATCAAAAATAAAAACCATCTGCAATCAACTACTATGGTCCAAAAAAACAGTAGCAATTTCAACAAGAAGGCTCAATCAACCACTCATTAAAAATGGACTAGGTTTACACAATATTAACATATTTCACATCCAAAAACAAAGGAATCTCATAATTACCACTTTACAGCAATTCACAAAACTAAAACACCTTGTGCAAATCATCCCAACTGATCGTCCACCTCCAAATCAATCATACATATCAACAATTATTTATGAATTTAAAACTACGGCAAACATACCTGAACAATATACACACAAATATTCATATTGGAATATCTATGATCTCACAAATGAAATAAATAACAATAATGATGTAGGACCAATGTTAGGGATAAACAACAAAAGATTACTAAAAGAATTTAAAAAATGGGCTCTGGAACCAAAATTTTTTGACTTTATTTTGAAATTAAATCTTGTTGCCATGCCCACAACCTATTTTCTGCATCACAAGAGAATGTACTTCAAAATAGATCCTTTTTGCAGACTGTGCCATCGATCAGAAGAAACCTTACAACACATGCTATACCAATGTACAGCACTCGAACACATAAGAAAAATAATTTTTGACACCTACAGAAAACCTAACACATCAATTGAAAATATAATTGCTGCATACAAAACAAAATCAATACCAAACATTAGAGCAGCTACTTTTATTCTATATGCTTTTTGGTGTACAAGGTGCACTTTTATAATAGGAAATAACACCAGGCGGCATCCAGCTACCTTTCGCAACAAATTAACACAAATAAGGAATCGAGATAAAATCATAACAAACCCCCACTTATATGCTGCAACATGATCACTACTAAAAGAACAATCAATGCTATAACACAACACTAAGTATCTGACAAAAAATACTAGAGAAAAACTTTTTCAATAGCTTCTCAGATTTTTAATTATATGCATACAAGCTATAAACAGCAAAAAGATCAAAAAAGCAACTTATACATCAACTATTATGATTTTTTAAGGACTCATTCAAGTCACAAAAGTTCAAACAACTCAAGAAGCCATAAATTGAACTATATCATTCAAATATTCATTTTTTATGTAACAGAATAAATCAATGTATATACCAAAATTATGTAAACCATTTTTAATGTAACCTTTTATAGAATCAATAAAATGCCTTTTTGAAAGCTAATAATAATAATAATAATAATAATAATAATAATAATAATAATAATAATACTTCTCGCTTTAAGATAATAACATATGCAAAAATAAATGTAAACCTCTCTAATAATATATTATTAAAAATATTTCCTTCATCCTCATAAGAAAAATAATAAGACCTATCTGAACACAATCAATTTTTTTTACCGAAGTACTACTCCTTTAAGTTGTACGTTTTCCAGAGACGGTCTTGAAAGTCAAAATAACATATATTATAAAATAAACATAATAATATTAAAGCTTCTCTATCCATCATATACATTATATATGAGTTAAGCAATAAAAAAAAAATAAAGACACAAAAGTTATTAGTTTTGTAATTTGAATAAAAAGTTCATTTGCAAAGCCTCTCTCCGGGATTACACAAACAGCACAGGACACATTCTAAACCGCACCCAAACCAAATGCACTTCTGCAGTACAACTTAAAAAAAATATATAAGCATAACTTAAATATACCCACTATTTTTCAGTGTTCATAACATATCCATTTGAGACACCAAATCACGCAAGCAGTTAACTCCTCCTTTATCATACTGAAAATATACAATATTTTCGTGCCGTTCTGGATTAAATACGCAATTGTCCTTATTATTTTGAATAGCATTCTACACTTTAAATTGTCTTTAGTAATTCCGTGATTAGTAATGCTTTATTTGATATTCCGTCCTTATTGAAGAGAACCCAAAAAAAATTAACAGCATTTTTCTTTTGTCCTTCAAATTCAATTTAAACAGAAGTAGTTTATATGTTATTTCTTAATTCATAAATACGTATTAGCTCCAGATATATCCAATAAATAAATACTGTTATCTAAGTACAAAGAATTTAAATGTGGTATGCTCTATCAAGATAGACATATTCTTAAGTCTATATATAATCTTTGCGCACGAAAAATAGTGAGAACAAAATGTATTCTATATAACAGTCTGCATACGTTTTCCATATAACAAAAAAAAAAAAACAAACATGTTGCTTAATGATAAAATAATAATAGTTATGTAAACCATTCTTATTTAAAACTGGAATTAAATAAAATAATATAAACTGCATGATATTAATATACATTTTTACAAGAGCAACAGTGATGAAGAGATTAGTTTAAAATGTTTAAATTGAAAGAGAATGCAAAACTGAGTACCTCGTTAAAATTTAGTGCTGCATATTGAAATTAGCTCCTTCCATGATATATTTCTTATAATCTGACTTCAGCAATTAACTTCAGTTGTTTGAAAAATATAAGCCACTGTCTTTTTGGCTCTAATTCTTTACAAAGCTAATTTTTTACATACTGGAGATCTTTGTTACAAGCTCTCTCTTTAGCAACAGTTCATTTTCCTTTTTTTAAACTAGCTTACTCCCACGCATCTTGCTAACTCTGCTAATTACATATTCAAAAAAAAAAATCTTTACAAAAAAAAAAATGATTTTGATTTTCAGAATTAAATGACAAAAAAAAAAAAAATACAAATAATGAAATAAATAGCTTTTACAAACCTGAAAGAAAAATGAATATTAATTAACTATCAGATAAAGATGATTAATAATTTATTTAACTAGTAAAATAATTTATTGATTCAACTATCTATTAATCATTGGAAAGAAATATATATTTGTTAATTATTTAAGATAACTACTGTAATTTAAATATTTTTATTGTGAATGTACTATTGTTTGCTATTATTTAAAGGATGAAAATGAGATGAAACCAAGGCAAAATCATACAGGCATACACATGCATGCACTACAATCTAAATATTGAACTGTCTTAACTAAACATTATTAAAGCTGCTATTCTGTTGACACAAGGATAAGAATTAACGAATAAAGGACTGTACAAACCATTCAACTAAATATTATACTAACATAGGGTAACTTTGCATTTTTCCAACAAAATATATCAATTTCATAAATATACAACCCTTCTTCCTTACATTATATACTTCATTAACCACAATAATATTAATGAATACCTATCAAGTGGTCAATAAACTACATAGGCAACCCATACTCAAACTTTAAATGATCTTGTTCAAAAATTTTAAAATTCCAAGGCTATTTCATTTTTTTTATATAATACAATATAGCTATTTAATTAAGATACAAGGTATCTTAAACCCTTGGGCCCATTCAGTTGGTCACAATATATATATATATATTGTAATGGAAATAAAATTAGAACAGAAAATAAATAGATAAATAGAATTATTAATTATTATAATAGATATTTTTATAATCTGCGCCATTTATATAATCTGTCCTTTGTAACAGTATGAATAAATAAAGATGAACTGACAAAAGCGTTGATAAAAGGCTGTTACTGTATAACCGATTATAATATTATTTATTGATGAATGATAAAATGATAGTTGCTATAATTCAATAACTAAATATAACATTATAGCCCGATTGCAACTATCCTAAACATTAATTCTGTCACATCAGTAATGAAATAAATAAATTATCTCATTTATCAGTACTTAAAATAACAACATGACAATTAAAACTATCCTCATTAAAGATTTAATGATATTTAGATATTGGGGAAGTCATTTGAACAATAAAATAAACTGGTCATTGTCATCAAATAAAATAATATTAAATATAGCAACTGAATAAAATTACCCAATGTGAGATCCCTGGAGTGCATTAGGCTTATCTCCAATACTAGGTTCTTTTAACCAAGAATCCTTCTCATTCCTCTTTCCATGTATATACGACCATTCATGGTCACACGCACACACTGGTGCTATTTATAACAACGTATAAAATTATCATATAAACTTAATATCATTAAGTAGGAAAGGGAAGAAATCACTCTTTATTCAGTTTAGCTAAATGCATGTGTTTTCCCATGAGCGCCACTAGATTGTTTTAAATCTAGATAAATATGTGTTTAGAGTGTACTGAGTTCAAACTCATTCGGTACATTTTTATCACACATGACTTGGATGACTAATAAAAAAAATTACACTCTTATATTTTACTTATGTCAATAAAATCATAAGATCCCCATATCACCAAAAATTTATATATATCAAGACTCTTATAGACATTGCTAGCTCATTTACGTATATTGATGAACAGACAAGTATAATCCTATTAATGGCTTCTAAACAATCATCGTGAAGACCATTACTGATATTGATGGCCATTTAACTAGATTATTGAACTTAATTATTTATTACAATTTAAAAGTAATAATAATGATGATAATAATGTCATAATAATAATGATAATAATAGTGATGATGATAATAGTAATAGTGATGATAGCAGCCATAGCTTTATAATGAACTCACAACAATAAATTTATCTTTATAAACTCATAAGCACTTATTAAAATCATCCCATGTCAAACGGGGATTTAATTATTACATTCACTAGCATTTATATGAGTTTATGTTTATTTACTAAAATACTTTTATGGTTAAAACTAGGATTTCATAATACTAGTGATGATGACTGATCATCACGAATCTCTATGCATGATATTCAATTTTCTATAAATCCTTATTTACTAAATATATTAATTATGTTAAACATTAGATTTAATGATTATACTTTATTTAATCAATGATGATGGCGATCATAACTCTTGTATAGTATTATTTGAAACAGTGCTTCAATCAATAATACGATATTCATCTTTGATGAAGATGATCAAAACTCAAGGACATAACATAATTTTAGCTTTCTATGGTTGAACTATAATTATTAAAATTTGGTTATTATCAAGCATAATCCCTAAATACCTAAATGTAAATCAACCTTCTAGTTTACTTAACATTTTTGCGAGCGCTTTCATAATATTTGCGAATGCTTGCTCAGTATTTACAAATGATGATTCTTAATATCTGTGAGCGATGATGATGATGATCATTTAAACAATAGAATTAAGACAAGAAAAATACAACAATATTTTTAGTAAGAACTCGGAAACCAATTAAGATATATAATTATATTTTATTAATACTATTACTCTTTCTTTCTTTAAAATCAAATTTACTAATTAGATAAATGGCTTATTATTACATTAATTCAATATAGAACTAATACAAAATTTTATATACAAGTTCGTCATTGTGGATAAGTTTAAAATAAGCTGGTTTAAAAATGACATTTAAAAAAATATTTCATGTAATGCTTACTTAAGACTTTCCTAACTTATCATATCATAAAAATAAATTTCATATGTAACCTGTGTTTTATTTCACTTCCATTCATTTGTAAGCCTTGCTTTATAATTCCTCATATTTAAACTAATTATGTATAACCTATTCTTTTGACGTGTTTGTATAAGCAGTTACACATTTACACATTCGGTAATGTTAACATATATATTTAAAATGTATACCCCTATATTAGAGATTAATACATAAATTACATATATAAAGAATATTCTTGCAACCTTTTAGCAAAAGAAAATGAAATACATTATATCAATTTTAATATGCAACAAGATAAAAAAAAAAAAACACATTATAAATGCATATATTTATAGGTTGCTCATTATCATAACAACTAAAGAAAAATTAAAAAAAAAAAACATTTCAATATTACAATATATAATATTAAAAATAATAATAATAAAAAAAATAATGAAAATTTAAGTTCAAAGATTTAAACTGTGTTTGTGTTATGTTATGTGATATTGAGAATAACTATCGATAAACAAGCCTTTAATGTTTCTGTATCAAAGAAAAAAATAATGCTTTAACCAATAAATTAAGGTTTACTTTTAATAAGCAATAATAAAAGATCTGTTAAGGAAAGTTCATAGTTACCCGATTACTTTCACTTCTTATAAATGTCCTGAGTTTGAATTTTCAGACTGCTTGTCGTTGCTCCATTTAAGAAAAAGAAAGTTTTTGCAGATACTTTTAATATAAACATGAATTAATTGACTTGCTTATTTCTTCAATTTAAAAATTATTTATTGTTGATACTTTTGATAACACTGAATTCGTCAACTGGCTTCCCTCTACCGTTTCAAAAAGAGTTATTTCAAATATTTTTAGATAAGTATGAACTGGTGGATTTGCTTGTCTCTTCCATTTTAAAAAAATCATTGTAGACACTTTAGATGACTGAGGAAAACTTTAACAAAAATTTGATTCATAGCTTCAAACCTGGCTATATATGTGGCTTTTATTCATCTTTCCTTTCTTCTTGGCTCTTGTCAAAGATGATAATGAGATGATATTTTTGGCTGGTTTTAAATTTGTCCATTCTTTTGGTTACTATGGACCGGTATATGGGTCCACAGTAGACCAGTCATTTAACCCATTCTGTATTAATCCAGGAAGAAGAAAAAATGGGTTTAGCAATGCAAATTCATTGTATTATACACAACAAAATATATTAATATCATTTCATAAAAATGTTAATAACTTCTTCTAAGAAATTCAATTTTGTTCCATTTTTTCTTTACTTAATCTTGCTGGGAATTACTTATATATACGCACATCTTCATCTATACTGACTTTAAAACAAAAGTCTCTTTTTTTACTTCTTCAATTTTTTCAAAGAGTGAAAAAAAAAATCAAATTGCTCACTCTCCTTTCTCCAACATTTAAAAAAAAAAACTGCTTGCTCACTACATCTCTGTTTGTTTAATAATAAGTAAAAACTGACTGATCACTAAATATTGTTTCATTCGTTTTTATTACAAATTTTAATCAAAGAAAAAAAAGACACCTGGAAATCTTTATCTTGAGATAAAAAATCAAAAAAAAAAATCAGAGTTTGACAAGTTGATGTTCTATCGCGATTCTCCAAGAAAATTAATAATCATGTTTCATTACATCAAAGCACCCCTTTTATAAAATAATCTTAGATACAGATAAGACAAACAATAAAGCTGGCAATCTAAGTCATTAGCAATAGGTGTAAAAGCATTTTTGTTTTTATACAGACGTTTTCATTCTTTCACACTCTTTTGCACATGTACATTTTTTTAATCTACTAATCTGATCACCTTATTTTACACTTTCTTTCTGATCTGCTTTATTTTAACAAAGTTAATGTTAAATAATTTAACACATTATTTAATAAGAAAATATAATAAATCAATATTAAATATTATTACCTTCTCTCTCTATAACTGCTTATTTATTAACTATTTATAAATTATATAATAATAAATACACACATAAATCTATATATATATAAAAGAATTTTTTTTTTTTTAGATAAATAATATATCTATGTGTTTGAAATGAGTCATATACATACAATATATATAATTGATATGATTTTAAAATAATTTCTGATTTCTAATAAATTAACTGGGTTATCCGATAGAAAATATATGAAATGGTATAAAATTATAACTGATAAAATTGAGTTAATTGATATAATTTAACCGATGCGAGTGCTTGAGTTGATTTAAATGCATCTATAAATGAATTCTGATTTATCTAAAATATGTGCATTCACACACATCGTTTTATTAATATAATTGTATGATTTTATATTTTGGTTTAGTCACAAAATATAGTTTGATTTGGTTACATATTAATTTAACTATAAATGATTAAAGCCTATCTATTTCAATTTGCTTAATGTAGAAATTAAATCTTTTATCTAATTTTGTTACGTATAATATGCAATAAGCTGTTTAAAGTAATATTAAGATTTTTATGATAATTTATATATGTTTTAAGTTAATGATAGTATTTGCAGTCATTAATTTCTGAGATAGCATTATAAAACTAAATCAAACATGTTTTAGCGATTATCGCACATCTTTCCTTTTAAAATAAACAACTAACAAATTTCACTTGTTTATAATGTTATTATGATCTAAAATGCATTTCTTTAGTTGATCTATGCCAATATTATTATTATTTAGTTACGTTATCTTGTTTATGCTATAAAACTTCAAAATCGAGCTTTATTCTTAAAATAAACTATTCGTGAGTATTAAATAAAGATTCGCTCGCATATATATGTAAGTGCGCTTATAAATATAACACATATATTTATATATGAAATAAAAAGCTCTGTTTTGGAAAGGATAAAATGTCTAGAATTAAAATTCATTACAAACTTATCATCACCTTAATGAAGATTTGCTTTTAAAGTTGATATTTTAAATAAATATTTAGTTAAAGTGATATAAATACAGCATAAATCTATAAGTTTATCTTTTAATTCCCCATATGTTGTAATTCCCCTTAAGCTAATTAAATTAAAGCCTATATAGCTAACTCTGTAGATTGGATTCATAAATTCCCTTAATTAGTACTATTAAGAGTACTGTAACTTGAACTGATGTGGGTAGTTTCATGAAAGAAATTTGTATTATGGCATCTTAATTTTTAAATATAATTTTCTAGTCAGTGGTGCATATGTGTCCTTATGAAATGCTACAGCATATTTTCTTATTGCTGTATTTCTTTAATGATTGCATGTCATCGTCCTGCATCATTACTTTAGTTCAGGCAATTATTTCTTCAGATGGTGACTGGTACAGGCCAACCCATCCTGCATATCTTATAATGGAGCATGAGACTCGTCCACAGCATAAGACTCCCACTCATATATATAAATTGCTCGATCTGCCGAATGAAAATGGCCTCCAATACCACAGCAATGAGAATCGTTTCCAGGGAAACTGTTACTTGGTAAAAATCTCATGACTAAGGCACATATGAGATGCAATAAGACTTGAGAGTTAAATGTTTTTCTTTACATACTTGTATCTGAACTATAACTTCCATTAGTCAGTTCAACCCACCATTTCCATAGTTAATTCAGCATTGATCTGAAAGGGAATCCAATCTAAATAGTATTTTACTGTATAGAGAATATATTAAAGGATTTGTGCTAGTTAAATTATGTTAAATTATGTTCTCTCAAAATTAATTATTACTTCCACTAATATAACAAATCTAGATCTTTAATAGCATAAACCTCACATAGACAACCATGAGCAAACTCACATCCTTCTCAATTAAAATTCATATTAAGCTCATGTACAATTTTACTGTAATATCATTTTATCACCTGCGAGTGACAGAGATATATATGTGTATAGCCAACTAAATAATTAATTGTAATTTACATACTATCACCTGTGTGATACAAGGCTACATATATATAGAACGGAAATGCAAAACCTTCAAATTTTATCAAATGTGTTAGAAGCTTAAAATCACTTATAAGTAAACTAACTTATATATATATATATGTAAACCAAACTAATTAATGCTGTACATCCAAAATTTGCTATTGATAATGCATCACTTAAGTGTGAATCCCTTTGAATTGTAAAATCCTTTATTCACCTGTGTGTGAAATCATAGAAGTTACTTACACTATTGTTATTTTAAATTATTGTTTACATTGAATAATATTAAATTGAATTTAAATTTACTTTAGTTTCTAGTCTTAGTCTTGCTCACCGACTCACTTTTAGTTAATATTTAGTAGTTAGCTTAATGGTTTATTAAAATGTTATATATAATTGATGTGATAAGTGTGCCACATGATACCTATATAGATATGCTATATAAAATACTCATTATTACCCGTCTTATGTACTATTGATGAGCTACTGCCGGCACATGAGGAATTGAAATGCTGGGGTGACCTCAACTGTGTCATTTGTAAGGTCATAAGTCTATGAGCAATGGTAGGGGAACTAGGGTTAGGCCAGAGCTGTGGCTTTCACCACCATAAACCTGGTCAGCCTTAGGATGATTTATCAGAGTTCTAGATTTTGTTGTGCAAATGCACATATTTGATCATTACAGTAGATTTTTTCCTTACGGGTATGCCACCACAACGTGGGGCTTTATGACCTCTGAACACAACTCTGAACAGAGTGGAGTGGAACCTCAGCATGGAAGGGCTAAAAAAGCAAAAATATATATGGATAAAATTTTTCTCCTGAGTATGAATGCCCTTACCTAGATTTTATTAGTAGTTTCATTTCTGAAAAGTTTACTTGTTAAAGATGTAAACATATATTAACTGTATACCTGTAAAAAAAAATTTCCAAGTTTGAATCTGGTAAAATAAGTAAAACGGATTCATATTAAATAAAAGGGTATAGCTGTGTATATAGGATATCAGTAAATGTGGCTTATCAAAATTATTGCATGTATTTCTCAACTGATGATAGCTGGCACCCGAGGTAATTTAAAACAGCTAAAATTATCCTCACATAAATATGCTATCAGAGGGAGAGAACATGTTATAAATTTTTTTTCTCAAAATTGATTATTTTATGATGAGGGTATGAGTCAAGACAAGATGTGAACAATACTAAAAACCACTAGGTAAAAATCAGGCAAGAGAAAAATATACGAGTGTTTGGTGTTCAAAATTTGTCAAACCATGGGAAAACAAATAAATAACTAATACATATATTAAAGTTAATAATAAACTATAATTGTAAATTTAACAGAAACAGAGTGAAGAAGACAAAGGCAAGCCAATAAGTGAGTTCCATTTTAAATATTTTAAATTTTGTTTCATTTTATATTATCTTGATGTTGTGTTAGTAGTAAAGGGGAGGTAAAATACTGAGCAGGTTATAATAATAAATTAGCGAGGTCACATAGAGCAGTGACAAAAACTAGGTGATAAGTTAGCCTTAGATGGGTTTGTCAGAAAAGGGGGCCGGATAGCTGCATAGAAATTTAAATAAAGAAATTTTAATAATTGAAGCTAAAGAAGAGAGTATGGAAGGAATAATAGAGGATGTAGAGGAAATGAGGGAGGAAAGGAGAGAAAGGCTGATAGGAAAGAGAGGAAAAACCCTTAGGTCAGTGAAGGAAATAATACAACATGCAGATAGTAGCAATACAAAAGAGGAATCAGAAAGTAGTGAGAGAGAAACTGTAGATGGGAAATCGATAGAGAATATGATACCAGAGGCAGAAAAGACCAAAGTACAAGAAAATATAGACGGGAAACAATTATATGATTTGTTTATGTGCCACATGGAAAATGAAAAAAGGAAGGGGAAGAAAAGGAGAGAAAGGACAAAATAGAAAGGGAAGAAAAGGAGAAAAAAGACAAAATAAAAAGAGCAACAGAAAGGAAAAGCGATAAAATAGAAAGGGAAGAAAATGAGAAAAGAAGAGTACAAGAAAGGGAAAATGATAAGAAAGAAAGGGAACAAAGTAAAAATGAAATATTAACAAAAATGGAAGCTATGGTCACAGAAGAAGGGAAAAAGATGAGCCAGAGGATGGAAATCATAGAAGGTGAAATGAAAAAGCTTAGCATAGAATGTCAAAAGCGGAATGAGGTGGCTCAGAAAGAATGCGAGAATAGATTAGTCAGCCACACAGAAAGTATGAAAGAAAATATTAGAAAAGTAGAAGGGAAAAGTCTCTAAGTAGAAGACAATGTAAAACAGCAAAAGAATTACACACAGGAGGAGGGTGTGAAAGTGAAAGAAAAATTAGAGGGCATGAAGGAGAGGTTAGACGTAACCCAGAGCCAACAAAAAAGGCAAAGTGGAGAAATAGCAGGACTGCAAGACGAATTATATGAATTTAAAGAAAACATAAAAGTTAGGCAAGTTAAGGATGAAGAAAAAGCAAGTTTGTTAATAAAAAGGGTACAAGGTATAGAACAGGTTATTATTAAGTTAGAGGAAAGGAGAGGTAGGACAAGTGTGGGACCAGCTATAGAATATGAAATGGCTAGGTTAGTAAACAAAGGAGACAAAGAAGATAGAGATAAAAGTAAAGCAGAGTAAAGCATAAAGGAAATAGGAGTGTAGCAAATAAACATGGCAACCATGATCCCATATCTTACTGAGGGCACAGAGTCTGTGAGCTGCACTGATCTTGCTGGTTCCAGGGAAGAGAATAAGAAATAGTACTAGGGATATAGACGCTAGCTCCCATTCATATATGGCCAAATTAATTCAGGTGAAGACATTCAAGATGAGATAGGGGAGAGTCCAAGAGTATACCTTCAGAGTCTCAAGGAGCTGTTCCGATTCCATTCCAACATGTTCCTGCTCAGGATCAAGTCACTTTGGCAGACCATTATCTATACGGGTATGATTTATCTTGGTGGGACTGTTATTGTGAAAAACCAGAGACATTTGAACAATATGCTCCTGCATTGATAAGGATGTTTGGAGTAATGAGAGGCAGCATGCTATATATATGACTGTCATGATGGAACAATATGGCTCTATTACCAAAGAGACATATTCCCAATTCTTTGTTAGGCAAGTGGCATGCCTCAGATCCTTAACTGCATAGGTATACCCAGAAGCCCATATAATTAAATTAATTCAATATAATATGCCACCGCCTGTAAACATATGATGATTGGAACCCGCACACAAACAGTGGAAGAAATGTCAGAATTCTTGACATCAGTGGATTATTCACTCTTTCCAATAGAACCACCAAAAAGATGAGGAGGATAGAGCCCAAATGTCAGGCAGTGAGGATAGGGAATGATAGCTTTAGGGAAATAACAAGGCCAACACCCTATAGTAGTAACCAGAATAGATATAGAGATAATAGAAGGCTGTTAAACTCCAGAGGGTGCCGGTAAATAAGTCCCTACACCCAACACCCAAAGTAAAGGAAAGGGATAAAACAATGGAGCAAACAATGGACACTATTAGGGAGGTAGTAGAAGAGGCGGAGACATCAGTTACTGCTGGATCCTGCCCCTTGGTAGCCATTACCATTAACCAGAAGAAGGTGTGAGCATTAGTTGACATGGGTAGTCAACTCTTGTTTGTGGCAAAGGAATGGGTGACTTCTAGAGAAAAGGAAGGATTTCTATGGCAGAAACTACTATTCAGACCACTTGGCCAATGGAAAGAAGACACCAACCGAAAAATTTCAGGTTTGGTGTGAGATCGTCTAGGGGTCCAGAGAGATAGGCCATACATTCCTGGTAGTGAAATGACTCATACAAGAGGTGGTGATAGGTACTGAATTTCTGAGGGAACACAATGGTGTTATTAACTACAGCACTGGGAAAGTCACGCTAGGCAAAGGCAGTATGGCCATGAACAAAAATGAGGCAGAAGTAGAGGAACCATTAAAATAGAAACAAAGAAAGGTCTGCCACAACAGATAATAGAAAAGAGCATAATTAAATTGGCATGCATAGAATTAAGTAGTATGAGGAAAATGGATAATTACTACAAAGAAAATGAAGACTGGAGTGTAGGAACCAGGAAAACAGGGAGAGCCTGTAGAGATGTAGTTAAGCCAGATGCATATGTCTTATGCAAGAAAAGGAAAATTAAATGGAGAAAAGAAGAGGCAGGAAAGAATATAGAGAGAGGTGTAAATAGCCAACCTTTAAATGTATAAAGAAGAGAATGGATGGAATAGAAAAAGGTAGGAACTCAAAAAGGGATAGATTAAGTAATAAAAGAAGCAGAATAGAAGATAAGAGAAAATGGAAACTGTTAGTGGCCAATATGGCAGAAGATAGAGGAGGAAGTGAGGGAGTGATTGATAGTAAAATCTATGGGAAAAGATCGAGATTTAACATTTTAAAACCTTGTAGAACTGTGATAGCTAAGACTGCAGATCCTACTTAGGATTCTGAAACCTTGAGTTTTTTTATAATATATATATATATATATATATATATATATATATATATATATATATATATATATATATATATATATATATATATATATATAAGTAGTTAGTAGTATAGCATATTCTAGTCATTAAGTAGTAGTATAATTTATTAATATTTTTTGTTATTAAGTAGTAGCCTAGTATGTTTTCATAGGCAGGAGAGTAGGGCAGAGAGGGTTTGCGATTGGTGCTAAGATGTAAAAATTGGAATAAGGTATAGGAAGAATTTTCGTTAAAATTTAAAAATAAATTTTCTCCCCAAGTAAAAGAATCAATTCATTAAACTTCCATAACACTTCCCATGAGTTTGAGAATATGAAACAGTCAGCTTTTCAATCCAACTGTTTCACCTGCTATATATGCTATATAGCAGTATTCATACACATATAAATACCACCAATCCACATATATTTAATAATAATAATCTAAATAAATCCCGTCGAAATTTGAATAGAATTAAGTCAATCATATATGTGTGCATATATCTTTAAATATTTACTAAATTATTCATTTATATACTCCTTAAGCAAAATGCGCACATAGATAGATTATTAATAATTGCAAAGTGAAAAACGAATTGTATGTGTAACTTTGGACTATATATATGCAAGAAAATAAATGTTAATAGATTATAAAACATGTTCGTTTTCTATAATTTTATATGTTTATTAAGTTATATATTATCAAAATTATATAATTCGGCATATATTGGAAATTAGAATGGCAGGTTACATATATAATAAAATGTTTTTCATAATCTTAGAATTGTTTTCAGGACAGACAGTCGCCAATATAATTAATCTTTACCGATAATAGATTAATTAAAAATTTATATAAAGAATAAATCCTGGAAAACTGAATAAATTATAGCCAGTGAATCACTTTTTTTGACCTATTTAAAATTTAAAACAGCAGGCTCCTGCGATAATTGGTTACTATTGTACAGGCCAGGAAAATAATTCTAGGAAAATAAAATAATGAAAGAGAGGGGGCATAAGAATATATAAGATGTAGCTGACGTCTTTAGGGGATTATACATTAAGGCACTCAATAAGATTATTCAATAAAATATTTTCTAAGAGTGAATTAATAAAATGTCAGGGTAATAGGCTTCGAATCTAGCCTCCGTCTGGCAAACAGTCAGCTAAGCCGCCAGAACAGGAGCAGATCACTGACAGAATATAAAACAATGTCACGCTATCCAGAGAACCTGCAGTATGTAGAAACATCAAGATTAACAACAGTAAATACTATTCTAATCTAAAACCTTCAACCAAGTCCAAGTAAATGCTAGCTTAACATCAAATTAATGGCCATCTCCATTTTGTAAATGAAAATTACGTATATTTTGTTTTATAATTTTAATCTAAAAACTCACCTAAATTATGATTATTAATTACTGTCTTTAAATCCTAAAGTCTTGCCTGATAAAAATTGATTCCTGATACAAATGGATATCTGATACTTTAAAAACTGATAAAACTGATTTACTTGATTTTAGAACTGATATATATATATATATATATATATATATATATATATATATATATATATATATAATTGATATGATTTTAAAATAATTTCTGATTTCTAATAAATTAACTGGGTTATTCAATAGAAAATATATTAAATGATATAAAATTATAACTGATAAAATTGAGTTAATTGATATAATTTAACCGATGCGAGTGCTTGAGTTGATTTAAACGCATCTATAAATGAATTTTGATTTAGCTAAAATATGCGCATTCACACACATCATTTTATTAATATAATTGTATGATTTTATATTTCGGTTTACTCGCAAAATATAGTTTGATTTGGTTCTGTATTAATTTAACTATAAATGATTAAAGGTTATCTATTTCAATTTGCTTAATGTAGAAATTAAATCTTTTATCTAATTTTGTCATGTGTAATATACAATAAGCTGTTTAAAGTAATATTAAGATTTCTATGATAATTTATATATGTTTTAAGTTAATGATAGTATTTGCAGTCCTTTATTTCTGAGATAGCATTATAAAACTAAATCAAACATGTTTTAGCGATTATCGCACATCATTCCTTTTAAAATAAACAACTAACAAATTTCACCTGTTTATAATGTTATTATGATCTAAAATGCATTTCTTAAGTTGATCTATGCCAATATTATTATTATTTAGTTACGTTATCTTGTTTATGCTATAAAACTTCAAAATATCGAGCTTTATTCTTAAAATAAACCATTCGTGAGTATTAAATAAAGATTCGCTCGCATATCTATGTAAGTGCGCATATATATATATATATATATATATATATAACACATATAATTATATATGAAATAAAAAGCTCTGTTTTGGAAAAGATAAAATGTCTAGAATTAAAATTCATTACAAACTTATCATCACCTTAATGTAGATTTGCTTTTAAAGTTGATATTTTAAAAAAATATTTAGTTAAAGTGATATAAATACAGCATAAATCTATAAGATTGTCTTTTAACCCTTAAACCGCTAATTTTATCATTGGTTGTATCAGATAAAAATCAAATCTTTTAATTGGCCAACTCACAAACTGAAGACAAAGCCTATTGTTAAAACATATTCGCCTATAATATTAAATTCAACTCAGATACGTTTATAAAAAGTATATAATTAATTTTTAAGGTTGTGAAGACAACGAAAGTTCTTTCAAAAATAAATTGCTATTTATTTATTCTAAGATATTGAATATCGGCAACATAAAAGTTATAATGTAAACAAAAAGATCGACTTTTACGTTATAGAAAAGTAAATATTTCTTTTTATTACAACTTCAATATTTGTACTAAAATCTTCAATATTTTTCGAAAATAATTTTGTTTTTTTATGATTCTCTCTGAAAATTATGTTTAATTTCCATAAATATTATTTAATAATAATTTAAATCGTATTCTAAATGAAAATCTCAGCGTTTTTCTTTATTTTCTTTGATCAGGCAGTTTCTTTGTTCTTTCCAGCCAATCAGAATGTCTTTTTCGGCTGAGAGCATGCTAAGAACCAATCACAAATAATGTTCCTTCTTTGTTTAGGTTTAAATGCGTTTTTTTCTATTTTTTACTTCTAAAATAAATCGGAAGATGTCACCATCGTACAGAACTTTTAAAAACGAATTCAATACGTATTTAACGAATTTTATCATATGAAAACGAACTGAGTTAGAGTGATTTCAGATGTCGACGAGGAGCCTCGTCGAGCACGGGAAAAGGGTTAATTCCCCATATGCTGTAATTCCCCTTAAGGTAATTAAATTAAAGCCTATGTAGCTAACTCTGTAGATTGGATTCATAAATTTCCTTAATTAGTACTATTAAGAGTACTGTAACTTGAACTGATGTGGGTAGTTTCATGAAAGCAACTTGTATTATGGCGTCTTAATTTTTAAATATAATTTTTTAGTCAGTGGTGCATATGTGTCCTCATGAAATGCTATGGCATATTTTTTTATTGCTGTGTTTATTTAATGATTGCATGTCATCATGCTGCATCATTACTTTAGTTCAGGCAATTATTTCTTCAGATGGTGACTGGTACAGGACAACCTATCCTGCATATCTTATAATGGAGCATGAGACTCGTCCAGAGCATAAGACTCCCACTCATATATAAATTGCTCGATCTGCCAAACTAAAATGGCCTCCAATACCACAGCAATGAGAATCGGTTCCAGGGAAACCGTTAGGTAAAAATCCCATGAATAAGGCACATATGAGATGCAATAAGACTTAAGAGTTAAATGTTTTCTTTATGCACTTGTATCTGAAGTATAACTTCCATTAGTCAGTTCAACCCGCCATTTCCATAGTTAATTCAGCATTGATCTGAAAGGGAATCCAATCTAAATAGTATTTTACTGTATAGAGAATATATTAAAGTATTTGTGCTAGTTAAATTATGTTCTCTCAAAATTAATTATCACTTCCGCTAATATAGCAAATCTAGATCCTTAATAGCATAAACCTGGCATAGACAACCATGAGAAAACTCCAATCATTCTGAATTAAATTTCATATTAAGCTCATGTACAATTTTACTGTAATATCATTTTATCACCTGTGAGTGATAGAGATATATATATGTATAGCCAACTAAATAATTAATTGTAATTTACATACTATCACTTGTGTGTGATACGAGGCTACATATATATAGAACGGAAATGCAAAACCTTCAAATTTTATTAAATGGGTTAGAAGCCTAAAATCACTTATAAGTAAACTAACTTATATATATGTAAACCAAACTAATTAAAATTGTACATCCAAAATTTGCTATTGATAATGCATCACTTACGTGTGAACCCCTTTGAATTGTAAAATCCCTTAATCACCTGTGTGTGAAATCATAGAAGTTTCATACACTATTGTTATTTTAAATTATTGTTTACATTGAATATTATTAAATTTAATTTAAATTTACTTTAGTTTCTTGTCTTAGTCTTGCTCACTGACTCACTTTTAGTTAATATTTAGTAGTTAGCTTAATGGTTTATTAAAATGTTATATATAATTGATGTGATAAGTGTGCCACATGATACTTATATAGATATGCTATATAAAATACCCATTAAAACCCATCTTATGTACTACTGACAAGCTACTGCTGGCACGTGAAAAATTGAAACACTGCGGTGACCTCAACTGTGTCATTTGTAAAGTCATAAGTCTATGAGCAATGGTAGGGGAACTAGGGTTAGGCCAGAGCCATGGCTTCCACCACCATCAATCTGGTCAGCCTTAGGATGAGCTATCAGAGTTCTAGATTTTGTTGTGCAAAGGCACATATTTGACTGTTACAATATATATATATATTCAAATTTATTTCAAACGTTATCTTCACTCTTTCTCAAAATGAATGGTGGTGTTTAAAATGAATTATGGGAAGGTTTATTGTTTGTATATATATATATATGATAAACAAAAATGCAAGTTAAAAAACTTGCTAACGCTTGTATTTATGTCCACAGATGGCATTCTACCAAAAACACCGATCAAGCATATGTTTTGTTTACATAAACGTCAGAGTAGTATTCACTATCTCTAACTATAATTCCACTTTCAGATCATGATTTCAAGCTATTTGCTATCATCAGTGAAAGACAGGAATAAAGAAACTAGATCTAAATACAAACTCTGAGCGTTTATGAAACAATTTCTATTCAGCTTGCAAGCGTGAATTTTTTAGACACGTAATGTCTTCAACCTCAGCATAGCAAACCAGATAGCTATATGGGTCTGATCTCAGTTCAGCATCACCACATAGTAGAAGCCTCTGCAATCTATATCATTGCAAGAAAGACCTCAAAGGTACATTTATGATAAACAAAAATGCAAGTTAAAAAACTTGCTAATGCTTGTATTTATGTCCACAGATGGCGTTCTACCAAAAACACCGATCAAGCGTATGTTTTGTTTACATAAATGTCAGAGTAGTATTCACTATCTCTAACTATAATTCCACTTTCAGATCATGATTTCAAGCTATTTGCTATCATCAGTGAAAGACGGGAATAAAGAAACTAGATCTAAGTACAAACTCTGAGCGTTTATGAAACAATTTCTATTCAGCTTGCAAGCGTGAATTTTTTAGACACGTAATGTCTTCAAACTCAGCATAGCAAACCAGATAGCTATATGGGTCTGATCTCAGTTCAGCATCACCACATAGTAGAAGCTTCTGCAATCTATATCATTGCAAGAAAGACCTCAAAGGTACATTTATGATAAACAAAAATGCAAGTTAAAAAACTTGCTAATGCTTGTATTTATGTCCACAGATGGCGTTCTACCAAAAACACCGATCAAGCGTATGTTTTGTTTACATAAACATCAGAGTAGTATTCACTATCTCTAACTATAATTCCACTTTCAGATCATGATTTCAAGCTATTTGCTATCATCAGTGAAAGACAGGAATAAAGAAACTAGATCTAAATACAAACTCTGAGCGTTTATGAAACAATTTCTATTCAGCTTGCAAGCGTGAATTTTTTAGACACATAATGTCTTCAAACTCAGCATAGCAAACCAGATAGCTATATGGGTCTCATCTCAGTTCAGCATCACCACATAGTAGAAGCCTCTGCAATCTATATCATTGCAAGATATATTATATCAGTAACATCTAATATTATCCTATTTAAAAAAAATGAAATAATGTGAAATTTTAAAATTTTTTAGTAAAGACTTAAAATTGTGCTTAAAAATATTTGTACATGCAATTTGAGGATTATTACATGTTCAATATCTTACTTTAGGGTATAATAAATGATAGGATAGGGGGGTGGCTTGTCAAAAAAGTATTCAGTTTAGTTTAAATTAATTCTAATATGTTTTATTAGTTCACAAAACAGTATTAAGATTTGTTTGAGTGATTCTCTACTTCATTTACTTTACATATTTTTAATCTATAGTATAAACTGTGAAATATGTTTAACTCATTATTATTAAAATTGTCATTTCAGTCATATCAGGTTAATACCTACTGTATATTATTTGTAAATATTCATGTATTATCCTTTTTCATTTTTCATTCATATAGTTCATTAAAGCATTAAATATCATATCTCATATCCCAAATATTTAATTGTACCATTACTAGTTTAAAAACCAACTTAATTACATTTAAAATGAATTGATGGATCATTGGACTGGTGAATTATTAAACAACACATACGCTGCAAAATATTTTATTTGTTAAAGTAATTGTTATTAATTTTATTCTGTTACTTTAAAAATATAAATTGTTAGTTCAATTTAATATTTAATATTTTTTTTATTTATTTAAAAGACAAAATATTTTTTTATTTCTCTATTCTTTTCCCTACAAAAAAGTTTCTTGCATAAATTAAGTCTTAGTCTCTATATGATGACCTTTGATATTTCAAATGACTTTAGATTGGAAGAATAAATGCTGGGTAATTTTTTGAGGGCTATAAAAAGGGTTAATGATAATTCTAAGGGGATTTCCAACGAAAACTTCTAACAAAGACTACTAAGAAGGACTGCTAACTAAGATTATCTATTGATAGAACTCCAAAGTATTATCTAAACAAAGCTTAATAGTACAATTTTTATTAAAAGCATATTCTTCTAAGAAAAAGTCAAGTTAGAAAGTTTAAATACTACCAGTTTTTTCTAACATGATAGCATGAACAACATAAAGGTATATTAATTCTTATTATTAATTGACAGTTTCAGAATTGTCAACATTATTTTGAATGCATGAGTGTATCTACATTATAAAATATTTAAAATTAATTAGTAATATGAAGAAGGGAATGGAAGAAAGTAATTATATTTCAAAATCACTTTATTTAAATTTTATTCCTACTTGTGAAGAAGACAGAAGAATGTTTGTTTATTTTTCAAAATTATTTTTCTTAAATTTTAATTATAGTATTAAGGAAATAACTGAACCATGTATATACTGTCATTACATCAGAAAAGTGTGTGAACTATTATTAAATATCGCAATAACTCTTTATGATAGATTTGGTGCTAGTTATAAAAGAAAAAGATTGAGAATGATTCATATAAGTAATTTATTTTTATTGTTATTATTATTGCAATACTTGCCTGACTATTTATATTTTTTGCCTGTTGGAAATTGAGACTAAATGTGTAATTCAACTAATTACCTGGTTATTTTCCCCAATTATTATGAGAAATGGATTTAGAAAATAGATAAATCTGAGTGTGACTTTATTAATTGTTTTCTTTATTTGCAATGGAATTTCTTATATAGAATATTGACAAACAGCTCAAGGAAAGTCAAATAGATACTATCTCAAATATTAGCAGTTCAAATAATTATATACATGTTATGAATGGCTCTGGAAAAAACATGAAATAAATGCCTAATACATCTTATGAATGAAATATGAATTATTACTTTTTTTTATAAAACATTAACAGCAATTTCATTAGCTTCGCTAAAAACATTGAATGCGCTATAATGGAGTCAAAATAATATATATTTGTTTTTCTGCAGGAATGTGTGTTATATATTCATCATTATTTATCTTTGTGCTAATAATTTTTATTATTTAAAATATGATCAAGAGATGTCATTTATAAAACTATAATAAACTTTTCATTTTATAACCAAGAAAAAGAAGACAAAAAAATAACTTTATTTATTTAATAGTATTTAATAGGTATATAGTTTAAAGGTCATTTTATGATGATGATGATGATTATTATTATTATTATTATTATTATTATTAAAATTATTATTATTATTATTATTGTTTTCTACTAGAACATCTCATTAAATGTATAATATGGGAAATATTGTCAAGGTATTTTTTTATCAGTTTAGTATAAGTTTTACCATGTGTTCTTATTATAAACATACAAGGGAGACATCCATTTAATGTTGAAGGGGTACTAGTTTTTTTTTTTTTTAAAAAAGAAGCTCATTAGATAAATTCTTATAGGTATATCTATGCATTTTTCAATAAATTAAAAAAAGAAAACTATTTTCAATAATTATTTAACCTACAACAAAAAGCTTTATTTATCTAAGCCAAACTATTGCTTTAGATTTGTGTTAATATAAATGCACTATAAAAGATTATTTTGTCTTACCTTGCCAATAGAAATTATTACCTTGTTTTTCAACTGTAATTAATATGTTTTCAAGTTATAAATATTATATCAGATATGAAATGTTTACCCATTAGTGCTTTTACAGTTGATAATTAATATTTTTATAGTAGTTCCTTACCTACTGGGATTTGAATTGTCTGTGTATTATTATGCTTGTATATGTGTGTGTAGTATTAAATTCAACTATAATATTGTTGTAAGTAAAATTGTTAGAAAGTCTATTGGTTTCAGAGGAAGGAAATGGACCATTAAATTTGAAAGATTAGAATTTGTTAAGTATGAATTTATTGTTCTTTATTATGTTTGATGAGAAAAGTATTTAGTGGCTATTTGTAGTAAAGTTAATGATGTTTTATAGTATCTTATGGGATTGAGTAATCTCTCCCTTTTGTATTTGAATATTTGACATGGTTAGATTGCCTAGTGTATTGTATGGGATAAAGTAAAAACTCTTTTGTTTATCGAAGTGTTTGATAGGACTGGATTGAATCCTTCAGTTTTGATATTTGATATTATGAATTAGAGCATCTGAAGCCAGATATTTTATCTCCCTGATTAGTTTGGTGATGAGATTTGTCCCACCAGTTCATTTAGTCTCAGAAGTTAGACTTGGGAATTATTACCATGTTAGTTATAAAATTAGAATTGTGAAAATCTTTTATTCCCATGTATCTTATGGAATGTTTTTCATCTTACTCATACCCATGCGCCAGATAATTTATTGATAAAAATAAGAATAAAAGTAGACTTGATTTTCTCATAAAACAGCTGAGTTAGAATTAGTGATTAAAGCTTGATTGTCCATTGTCATTGTCCATATTATGATTTATTGACACATTCATAAGTAAACCGATTAGATTGATTAGTATTAATTATTTATTGTATGACACACAGAATAATGCAGATACATGTATAAAGTACTAATTTAAAAGATATAAAAAAAAATCCATCATTAATGCTTAACATCAATCATTTTGCATTTATCATTTAAATTTCATGTCTTCAGCTTCCATAATATTTAATCATCACTGGTGTAGGCAAGCAAAAGAAGACAAATCATGGTTAATTAATAGCATTATTCATTTCTATTTTGCAAAGATAAAACATAGCTAATTGATAGAATTATTTCCATTTGCAAAGTATAATTTGATCTTATTTTGTGTTTATTCTTAGGTTCAAACCTCTTATTTTAGTTAATGTGCATTTTAAAGTAAAAATGCCAAGATTTTAGTTTTATTTTATAATGTAATTGAAATATTTAACCTGTGTTGTTTGTTATAGATTTATTAGACTAATTAATAATTTAAGAATGATATAAAAGACAAGATGTCAAATATAAAATAAATTTTGTAGTTGATTTCCAGAAATGTAAGACTATATTATTTCAGTTCCATATGTTTATCAGAAGTGACTGATAACTGAAAACCATTTTGTAATGAAATCTAAAAGAGTTTACTTTAGTTTATTATTTTGGTGTTAAAGATATAATGTGTTGCCAGAAGTCTATCAAAGTGACTCGATAGATGAAATGTGTCAGATTAGAAGTTAGAAAATTATCCTGTGATTTCTGCTCTTATGTAGGTTTTCAACCATTGATATTAATACATCCAGAACTTATATCTGTACAAATTGTAAAGAAATTAAATGTTTGCTTAACTATATTTTTTTTAATAAATATTTTATTATTCCAAATTGTATTCAGGGTTCTTCTTTAACATACATTTGTGTTTCATATTTCCACACATGCTCACACATTTATTTTTTCCAATATGATATGATTGTACATTTTATTTAATTTAATGATGAACATATCCAGATATGATGATAGTGATTTCCTTGATCCAAACACTGTATGAAATGTTAATTGTTTACTGATTGTCTAAAGTTTTTATCATTCCGTTATTGTTTAGATGATGAATTGAAATCAAAATGTACCCCATTTCTTTCATTATCTAACTATTATTATCTTGTTAGGGTATTGCTTAATTTATTCCATTACTGTCATAATATTAAATAATAGTTGTTGAGAGGTAAAGACTTTAGATCAAGCCATGCAACCAATTGATTCCCTGAGATAGTCAATTATTAAGTTAGATTAAATATTAAATTCAGTTAACTAGTTTAGATTAATGTGTAATTAAAAAATTAGTAATGATAGGTTTAGTTTAAGTTCAGATCCAACTTGTTATACATTATAATTTCTAAATGTTAAATTTTATTTATTACTTTAATTTCTAATATGGTAGAGGTTGTTCAATGCATGTGGATGATGGAAGGATGTGAAGTATAAATTATAACTTGTTAATTTTAGGTAGTAGAATTTTACCAATTTAATTCTTATTTATTATATAATTTATTAGATGTTTTATTTCCTATTAATTATAATATTTTCTCCCACCGTACATTTTATATCTCATAAGCCTCTGTATCCCTCAACTGAGCTAAGCTAAGGCAAAACTTTTTTAAGAGCCTCATTTATAGTTTTAGGTTAAAGTCAGATTAATAGTTTATTCTATGATCCATAGAATTGGCACCCCTGGGTATTTGTGTTTATTAGTGATCAGTGGTGAGGGATTACAATATATATATATATATATATATATATATATATATATATATATATATATATATATATATATATATATATATATATATATATATATATATATATATTGTACCCTCACTTCTCAATATATAATATAATTTAAAATATGACTAGCTCAATTAAATCATTATGCTCAGCTAAAATATGTACAACTATCCTTAATATATTTTTATAATATTATAACTTATCAGATTTATTACAAACTTATCAAAAATTAATATAGTTCAATATTAAGTACTAATTAAATAAATATTTACTAAAATCATGAGACTGTGAAGTGAAGTTACAAGTGGTAATTGGACTTACATTGAGTCAATGTCTTTCCAAGACACTGTCTCAATGGCATAAGAATACTATTACTTCTCATTATCTCATTACTAACTCTACTGCATTCTTATGACTTTTATAAATGAACTATCTTTAATAATAATAGATAAATAAATCTCAATCTTTTGTTAAGGAAATATAATTAAATGATCTCAGGTTCTTCTAATTATCTTAAAGCAATAATAATTCGTGCAGATAGGAATGATAAGGGATTTAATATCAAACCTAAATACACCTATCTTATTCTAATAACAATAACTAACAATAATAATAATAATCTTTAGTGTATAACTTAATCTTATCTATTTGATTATATTATGAACCATTAAGAAAATAAGTAAATCATATACATGTCTTTCATTTCCATATAGTATCTTAATTTTAAAAATAAACCAAAATCTTATAATTTAACAATTTGTGGCAATAAATAGTATTGTACTCTTATATTGTGCATTATAATTACTTTGTGACCATTGTAATATTATATGTTAATGTTAATCAATTTCTATAAATTATATTAAGAAAATATTATGTTTCTTTCTCAAATAATAAAATAATAAATTCATATTGTGCAAATATTATGTACATTCAAATTATCTGTTGTCAAATGCTGTGGTGTAAAATAATGAATTCGACACATTTTTTAAAACAACTAAAACAAATTTATTTACATCAACTTTAACAAATAACTTATTTACACTATTTACAATACAAATGGAACTAAAGAAAATAAAACAAAAATAAGGAAAATAATAATACAAGATTTTTACACTGTTACTATTTCCAGAATCATAAATAGATAATTTATATATTTCTTAAAATGTTCTATCAATAACATTTAATTAAGTTTATGACTTTAATTTTAATAAACATTATTTGTCATCAATTAATACAAGAAAAGGTTTTATGTGAGATATCATTCATGTAGCATGTATGTAAATAAACAAACTTTAATAATTAAAAATGCTATTTCACTTAAGTCTTACTGTTATTTATATTATAATGTATTAGGATGTATTACATTTACCATCAGTATTACTCAAATATTAATTACTGTATAAACTGATGTAACTTTGTAATATAACAACAATTATTATATTATAACCATTTATTCCATTCCGATATAATGTTATATTACATGTCTTATCAAAATATGCAATACGTATATGTACTTTTAAAAATAATATTTTAAATTATTCAATAATTTCAACTTTTATAAAGTATTATATCAAATAAAATTCTATGATTCTTTTCATATAAATTATTATTCTTTTTTTTTACTTGTTATTCTTATTCCTTCCTAATAAACTTCTATCTACAAAAGTCATTTTAACCTTATTTAATTTCAGGAAAACAAATGACCAATTTCAAAAACAAAAATAATGACGATCCAAACTCTCTTATACCTCATCCTCTATATACAATAAGCCTTCAATCAAGATATAAATTTCTATGTAAAATTAACTTACTTATCTAATAAAAAAAATAAAATATAGATTTTTATATATCTCTTACTAACTTGAAAAGAAAAAAATAAATAACTTACACTAATCATATATCTAATTCCTAATATTGTAACAGAAACATTAAAATTTATTCACGAAAGAATCATATAATTATTTCTAGGTTCTCATATTACGTTGTACTAAATTTACATCATCAATTTAAAGTATGCATATTAAAATAAAACTGCTATTATTAATCTTATGCGTGTATATTATTTAAATATTAATACATTCATTCAATAATCATATAACACTTGGTTGATCTAAAGAAAACATAGTAAATACATCAAATTATTACTATTATTACACAATTTTTACCATAAATGATACTTCAATGTACAGTCCGTCACACGATGTCCTCCAAGATTTCAGTTTTACAAAATAATTTCACATTTACACTCAACAATTATTCTTTAAAATATTACGTGTTGTATAATTATAAAATAAACTTTATGCAATAAAAAATTATATTAATATTTAGTTATTACTTTAAAAATAAAAATGTAAATGTACCTTTCCTATCTTTCAATAAATCAATAATTAATTAAATATTTATGTTAGTTAATAAATAAAACATATTACATAACATCCAACGGTGTCTTCTTTTCACTATAATTGTTCTTTTTCCTAGGCACAAATTTTCACCAAACATTACTTCCTTTTCCGGTACATCACGTGTTTTTAAAAGTTTTTATGAAATAAATAAAAACGTTCTTTTTTTTAAAAATAAAATAGAAATAAGAGTCAGTTCCACCATAAGAATAAAATAATAATTAAAATAGTTTATGGAATCCGGATTCACTTCTTTTTAAGGAAAAAATATTATTATTTAAAAGTTATTATTTTTTTTAGAATTAGTCTATAATTTACAAAGTTCTTATTTAATTATTTTAACTGATTTGGATATCCACGTACATTTGATTTGCGCATTCCTTAACAAATATTTAGGTAAGATTACTTTTAGATTATTCTGTATGACCAGTGTTCAGACTTTAATAATATCATAATTTTTATTTATAGGTCTTTCTTTACCTATTAAATTTCCAATTTATTTGCCTTTTAAAACTGTCAGAATTTAGTCTTTTAAAACATAAAGACTTAACAAGGCAAGTATTTATATAATTTCTGTTAATTATCATATCTTTATCAAGATATGTATACTTAAATTTATACTTTACAGATACTTTCTTCATAAAGAAGTATTTCTGTTTTATAAAAACTAATTACAATCAGCTTTTAAAATTATATAAAGTCCAACGTATTACTTTTATGCATCTAATAACTCTCCTTGTTAATCCAGCGTTTGTTAATTTTTTAGTGTAAAGTCTCCAATACATTTTATCCTTATTCGATGTTTTCATGACCATTTGATAGTAAATTGAGCTTCAATAGAAAAACGATCAATAGGAAATTATAATAAATTAACACTGCATATTTATCGGTAACTTTTATAAATTATTTTTAAAAAACTACTCTCTTATAATTTTAAAACGATTTTGAGAGCGTCTATAATTACTTAGCTATTTCTAATAGCACACTTTACTTTAAGAATTTCAATTACAATCCCCTCCGAACAATTGAACCTTGATTTTATACCGGAAGAAAACTCCCACTTGATTGGTGAGTTAAACAATCAACTTGCTAGCTTATTTACATATTTTACCAACAAGACAGAATTAAAAATAAATAATGACTTATTTAATATTTATTATTTATCACATTATTAAATTCTTAAATTAATCTTTATCATTTATTTAAATCCATTAAACATTTTTTTAAAATATTCTTTCTTACTTTATTTCACTTTTAACTTTTATAAGATTATTTTTATAAACAAATTAAGTCTATTTTTATTCGTTATGTTTTTAAACAGTATTTTAAAAATCAGATTTAATATTTCACATTAATTATCTTTATTTTTATTTCATGATAGCCAATATAATATTTATAAATTTTATAACAAAATTTTTAAAATAGCTTTGCAACTTTACTAAAAAACTCCCAAGCATGTGTGTATGTGTCTAACTAACATCTGTTTTACAACAGAGCTACAGACGCTTGTAATAATCTAAAAATAAACTAACAATTCATTTTTTTAAAATAAATATTTTTAAAATAAATAATATCTTATAACAATTTTTTAAAATAATACTTCGATATTATTAAAATCAAATATTAATCTTCTATCATGTACTACTAATAATTAAAATATTTATATTCATTTATTAAATATTAATCTTTATCAACAATAAATATATGCATTTAATTTTAATTTGTCTTTTTAAAACTTTTAACTTTAAACATTTATTTATTAAATTTATTAATGCAGTATGGATTATGGCCAGTTTTCCCAACCATATACTATTATCATCCCCACTGAAACGTCTCTCTCAAACATCAGCACAATTTTTACATATCAAATACTCATGAATTACTTTAATTACACTTTTAAAAAGATTGTTATAAACAAAATTAACATCATATAATTAAATATATCTTAAATTTAAAATTTTTTAAATAGATTGATACAACAATTTATGGAGACCCATACAAAAGGGCACAATATATATATATATATATATATATATTGTGCCCTCATATATAAATATATATATATATATATATATATATATATATATATATATATGTTTGTTCCTTTACTTTGATTTTCACTTGGAAAGGTCTATTTGTAGTAGATGAAACTATGGTCATGTAAGGATTTTGGTAAAAATTTTGAATTTTTATCTAGTATTGTATTGTTTTATTGTTTTGCATTATATATTGTAACAGTTTTTCTATTTACCATTACCTCAAGCAAGAAGCAAATACAATCACAACTTATCTTTTATGTCTGTACTTCTGATCAAACCCTGAAGCAATAGAACATATTACTTCAACATTATTTTTCCTGATCAGGAACTCCCAACTGCTGGATAAAGCCATTTTTAGGAATGAGGTAATAGGCCTCCAGTGCTTTAAATATATATATATTTTTTGATATTGCCAACAAAAACAAGACAAGTAGTATAAATGAATGTACAGCCATTTCTCATTTATTTCTTTGCTTTCAAAATAAAATCACATCAACCTTTAATAAACCAAGATTTATTTAACCCTCAAAGTTTATTCGCTTGGTGAAAGACGAATTAAGCAAGACAAACAATTTTAATAGTAATAACACTTTTAATAAAATCACAAATTAAATAATATAAACAATATAACATAAAGAAATACATAAAATATTAAAGTAATATAATTAATTCTATTAATGAATATGTAGCAAATGTCCCCTATCGGAAGAAATTGTTCTTTTTGAAAACCTTTTTCCAGAAAATAGTTCTTACTTCTTTCAAATATTGTACAACTCAAATTAATGCTTAGTTTTATTTATCTTTTCTTTAAATAATGTAACACAAAAACAAAAAATGTGTTCATGTTTGATACAATATACCATTTAAATAGGATTTGAAGTTCTATAGAGCACTCTGGGATTCAACCCATTTCGTTGACAAAGGTGGTCAGTCCTTCTATGTACACTTCAGCTGAATAGGTCTTTCCGTATTCACTTCATATGAAGGGGTCCTGCTTGATATAATTTGTTGTTTCTGGTTTAATTCACAGTTCCTGCTTTCATATCTCTTGGTTATATAATTTCTTCAGACATAGCAGCAGACAGAGTGGCAAATCTATTTAACATGAGCCAACAGGTGTTATTCCTTTGAGAGTTAAAGGTTAGGGGGCAGAGAATAAACCAACATCCCTCTATGGCCACTAGTCATGCATCCTGAAGGAAATACACATGCCAATATGCTTCAATTTCTTTTTTTAAATGCTGATCTCACATGTTATAAGTTCTCTTACTCAAGCTGATAACCAACCAAAAAGAAGTGAAAGGTATTTAATAATCTTGGTCTGCCCTATTTATAGATTTGTTCATCTATTTGCTGGAATGCAATTAATTACAACATGTTTTTCACATGTTTATGGTTTTATCTTATACAGATTTATAATATATTACTTTTGTTTTTCTACACAAGTTTAAAACTCTTCATTTAAACTTTATTTTATTTTACAATTTCCAACAAGTTAAAATAAAATAAATTTCAAATACCTTTTTTCTTTTTTATTATTTTTCTTATATGTAAGTAATTTAAAGAGAGAAAGAGACACATTTTTTATGCACCCTCTTCCCTTTTTCCTCAAATAAAATCATTGTAACTTTCTACCCTTTTAGCTATTTTAACTCTTTTCTTTTTAAATGTCTTGTAACTAAAATAATTAACCCTTTCCTGAATTTCAAAACATACAACTACACTGACTTCTTTAATTTCACACTTCACTTTTACCTTTCAACTAAATTTTTCTCTTTCTATTTTTTTAAACTAATTATTGTGCTAATTTTGGCATTTTCAATGTATGTTTACTTTCTATTATTTAATATTTATTCATATATTAAAGATATACACATATCCAACTACAACTGTATGTAGTCATCATATTACACTCATCCTGGTTTTTGAGACTTAAAATCGGGTCAAATCTTTTTCTGAGATGAGGGCTATTTTAATTCTTCACTTTATATCTCTTCTCTTCTACTTAAAGGAAAATATTGTTAATACTACCTTCTGTGTTATAAATATATTATGCTAGATGATGATGAGAACTGCCATAGAGAGACCACTAGGCAAAAGCCATCTATATCCATCCCAATCGATCTCTACATAAGTGAGACTACAGTGTGATTTAAATTCATGCCAACCAGCCCTAAATAAAGGGTTCAAAATTTGTGAATGGAAGGGATTTCTACTGACCATTCAACTTACACAAAACAAAATCCTAATTCTTGAAATTCTTGATTCTTTAAATAATAATTCTTACTGTAATTCTTAATAAACTGGGAAATTTCCATATCACAAAGATAATGAGCCCAGGATTCGTACTGGCACTTCATTATTAGAAGAGAAAAGTTTACTGCAGGTAATCATCTGTAGATCTACAGTTAACAAAGAGAGAGCTTAATCAAACTCAAAATATGATCCAAATACATTGCCTTCCACACACACACACACACACACACACACACACACACTATATATATATATATATATATATATATATATATATATATATATATATATATATATATATATATATATATATATATATATATATATGCCTCAATCCATAACCTTATCCATCCATCCTTGACATGTACCATTTAATCATTATTACCATTATTTATTTACTTTACTTTATTTAGTATTAATTAATCATTTAATAAGCTTTGATGATCATCATTTCTCTTTTTTTGTTTATTTCTTATTTCTAGCTTTATTTGCAAACTTACAGATTGTTACATTGATAAAGTTACTTAAAGATTTTTTTCCCTTCCTTTTTGACATTTTGTCCTGATGTACATAGCTGTGCTTTATACATGCCAGCTAGGTTAATCATTAACTATACATTTAATGAATACTATATTTCTTTATATATACTGTTACATTTAAATTTAATTATTCTCAGCTGTCACAATGGCAATCTTACAAGAGTGTTTTATCCTACTAACAATGGATATAGTCAATATATTTTACTCATTGTTTCTATTTTATTTATGGTCATGCTCAACTGTATTTAACAGACTCACAAGCTCTGAAGTTACCATAACAGATTACACCTTGCTTTGTTTAACATAACTTTATTCTACATCATGCATTGCACATTTATTAACTCTTCGCCATCTCCATTACCTTTCTCCCTCTAATTCTTCTCATTATTTAAATTAATTTTATAAATCCTCTTTCTTATTTGGAATCCAAGGGCATTAACATCTGCAGGCTCCTTATCGCTTTTTCTTCTGGATATATAGCCACTTGTATTGGGAAACTGAGCCCTACCCTTATATTCATAACATCTTTACCCTTGTCCAGATGATTTAAATTGACTCACTTATGATCTTCCTGAATACTTTAGTTCCTTCTGGGCTACCAGAAAATCTTCTCTCCTTATTTTATTCCCAGTACTTCTGATGAGGCTTTGATTGGATTATATTTATGGTCAGATCTTTGAGATAAGGTTTGAATCCCTGATACTCAGCCTTATAACTGGACCTAGTGATGTCAAATGTGTTAAGTAATTCAGTGACTTGTTTGACAGTTTTTTTTTCAGTGCCTATGAGCATTGGCTCTACATTATGTGGAAAATTATGCCTCATGATCCTAATGATTTGTTTCTTCAACAGAGGATTAGCCATTAGTATGCATAATTTCACCATCTGGTGATGGAAAAATGGAGTTAATGGCTCCCCAGTCTTCCATTTGTCATGCGATGTCTGATGTAGAATATTTTCTTGGTGTTTGTCAGTCCAATAACTGGTGAGCAAAGCCATCTTGTACTTCAAAAATGTATTTGGTTTGATAAACAAAGAGTCTCACCATGCTTGTGAAGCACCTTGCAGATGACTACAAGCAATAGCGATTATTGCTCCATCACTCAGCTTGTTTAACACAAAATATCTTTCCAGACTGCCAAGATGCTCTATTGGGCTTTCCCCTGTGTGACCAAAGAAGACACAAATTTTTAAAAATTGGTTAACCATGGCAGAATTAATCAGATTATTTTTATTGTTCACATTCACACATTCGCTCATGCTCATCTGTTTTTTATTATTAGTTTTAGGCATTTTTATTATACTTTCTACCCTACTCTCACTTTCTTCTACTTTTAACTCTATTTTCTCAATTGTTACCACTAAATGTTTGACATCGAGCTATACATTTTCTATGACTTTCTCATTTTCATCTGTAATCATCTCAATTGTTTCATCTCACTCCATTTTAAACTTCTCTACTTCTTGACATACCATTTCTAGCTTATCTTCTACATATGCCACTTTTTCATTTACCTTCAACATGACCTTCTGTTCTAAATTATCCCACTTTCCTATGAGTCACTGCTTTTATTTTTCAAGTAATTCAGCCTGTCTATTCAACCTTTCATTCATAACCACAACCTGATAGGAGGTTTGTTCAAATTTGTCACTGAATTCTTCAATTTTTTGATTAAAAGTTTTATTCCATTGTTCATGTAACTCTTCCAGCAATTTTTATTTGTTTCCTCTCTTTGCTCATTTTTTTCATTTAACTCCTTAGCAAACTGCTACTGACCTTCCATTATTTTCTTTAACATCCCCATTAAATCATTATTTTCTACATTATCTTTCTCTCCCTGTTTGTCATTATCCTCAATCCCCTTTTAATTATTAATTTATATCATTTTTCCACTATCTATTTCTCCAGATAGTTCCATCTGTTTTTCACTAAGGGTTTTTTCTGCTTTGTCTCCCTGAGTGACTATTTTTATTTTTGATCTCATGTGCATTGAATCTATCCTATGAAAATATTATGTAGGCAATTTATTTTATTATGAATGCTTTACCAATATAATTATCAATTTACAACACTGATTATTCCTTTTAACTTATGATTCTTAGTATTAGGTACTTTTTATTCATATCCCATACCATACCTACTAACTTTCACTCACCTGTACCTGCCTTAAAGACTCTTGTCACTATTTCTATACTACAGTATAGCTTCCTTAAACTATACCACTGCCTCATTTTCTCCTTCCTTAATTACCCTCCTTATAATTCTACTAATTTACTTATTGTCTACATGAGTTTTATCATTGTGAAACCCTTTTTTCCCTGGTTGTTCCTTGATGTCATCTCCCACTAAGTTTTTTCCTTAACTCTATTTACATCATCAGTCTATTTCTTATTATACACTATATACCCCAATTTGATTGGGTTTTTACCTTCACTGCCACTTGTAAATGTGGCCATTCTGGACTGGCCACCAATTGTAATAGTTTTCGTAGTGTTTTGTAGAATGGCAGACATGTTTGTGCACTCCAGAAAAAACTAGAATTTATTCGAGAGGCTGTTCTAGATCACACACTGATAACTGTGGAATTTAATTAATGCATTGACATAATGGCGATCGACAATTCTAAGAAATATTTGCTGATTACAAATATTTCTAGATAAGAGATGTTACCTTATTGGACAGTGCATTGATTGATTGTTGCACTTATCAGAAAGCAATAAGAACACTAAGTAATAACTATGCAGAGCAGTATTAAGTAAGCAGTATTGGAGAGACATCTGTTTAACACCAGCAGAGATATCTCACGTTTGTGCTGGCAGTTAATGACCAGCGCCCAGTGGAAATGTAGTTCACAGATATAGCTGAAGGAGACTGCAGCAGAGATATTCAGAAGAATTCAATTGCAGAGCAGAGCATTAGTTGCAGAGTAGAAGCATTTGTTGCAGAGCAGAGCATTAGTTGCAGAGTAGAGCATTAGTTGCAGAAATAGACCATTCGTTGAAGAACATTAGCGAATGTTATTGGATAGCCACACAGTATGACTTGCCGATATACCATTGGCACAGTTGTAAGTGTGGATATAACATTGGCACAGTCGCATCATTTGGAACATTAAGTAGCAAATAAGTTAGACAGAGAAACCTGGTGAAAATGGAAGTCCCAGTTAGTAATGTTAATAACAGAAGTGAATGGCTAAAGTTTTTGTTGCAAGTTTACGTGGTGAAACATCGGTGAAAGTTTGGAAATAAAACGTTTGTGCAGTTAACATCGGAAGCTGAGTTTACCATGCTTGCACAGTCACCATTGAATGTAACTGGTAAAAAAATTTCAGCAGCAGTTAAATCATATATTTCTGAGTGAAATAACAGGAAAGTAGGAATAGCAACAAGGGTTTTTCAGGAGTGGAGGGAGGTGTAGTGTTTCGTAAAATGGCAGACATGTTTGTGCACTCCAGAAAAAACTAGAATTTAAACAAGTGGCTGTTCTAGATCGTGCATTGGTAACTGTGGAATTTAATTAATGCATTGACGTAATGGCGATCGACAATTCTAAGAAATATTTGCTGATTACAAATATTTCTAGATAAGAGATGTTACCTTATTGGACGGTGCATTGATTGATTGTTGCACTTATCAGAAAGCAATAAGAACACTGGGTAATAACTATGCAGAGCAGTATTAAGTAAGCAGTATTGGAGAGACATCTGTTTAACAGCAGCAGAGATATCTCACGTTAGTGCTGGTGGTTAATGACCAGCACCCAGTGGAAATGTAGTTCACGGGTATAGCTGAAGGAGACCACAGCAGAGATATTCAGAAGCATTCATTGAAGAGCAGAGCATTAGTTGCAGAGCAGGGCATTCATTGCAGAGCAGAGAATTAGTTGCAGAGTAGAGCATTAGTTGCAGGAATAGACCATTCGTTGGAGAACATTAGCGAACGTTATTGGATAGCCGCACAGTATGACTTGCAGATTTACCATTGGCGCAGTCGTAAGTGCGGATATAACATTGGCGCAGTCGCATCATTTGGAACCTGTAACTAGCGAATAAGTTTGATGGAGATACCTGGTGAAAATGGAAATCCCAGTTAGTAATGTTAATAACGGAAGTGAATGGCTAAAGTTTTTGTTGCAAGTTTACATGATGAAACATCGGTGAAAGTTTGGAAATAAAACATTTGTGCACTTAACATCGGAAGCTGAGTTTACCATGCTTGTGCAGTCACCATTGAATGTAACTGGTGAAAAAATTTCAGCAGCAGTTAAATCAGATATTTCTGAGTGAAATAACAAAAAAGTAGGAATAGAAACAAGGGTTTTTCAGGAGTGGAGGTAGGTGTAGTGTTTTGTAAAATGGCAGACATGTTTGTGCACTCCAGAAAAAACTAGAATTTAATCGAGAGGCTGTTCTAGATCACACACTGATAACTGTGGAATTTAATTAACACATTGAAGTAATGGCGATCGACAATTCTAAGAAATATTTGCTGATTACAAATATTTCTAGATTAGAGATGTTACCTTATTGGACGGTGCATTGATTGATTGTTGCACTTATCAGAAAGCAATAAGAACACTGGGTAATAACTACGCAGAGCCGTATTAAGTAAGCAGTATTGGAGAGACATCTGTTTAACACCAGCAGAGATTTCTCATGTTAGTGCTGGCAGTTAATGACCAGTGCCCAGTGGAAATGTAGTTCACCGGTATAGCTGAAGGAGACCGCAGTGGAGATATTCAGAAGCATTCGTTGCAGAGCAGAGCATTAGTTGCAGAGTAGAGCATTCGTTGCAGAGCAGAGCATTAGTAGCAGAGTAGAAGCATTCATTGCAGAGCAGGGCATTCATTGCAGAGTGCAGCATTAGTTGCAGAGTAGTGCATTAGTTGCAGGAATAGACCATTCATTGGAGAACATTAGCGAACATTATTGGATAGCTGCACAGTATGACTTGCAGATATAACATTGGCACAGTCATAAGTGCGGATATAACAGTTTTGCTATTTAGTATTACCTCAAACAAGAAGCAAGTACAGTTACAACTTATCTTTTATGTCTGTACTCCTGATTAAACCCTGAAGTAATACAAACATATTACTCAAACTTTATTTTTCCTGATCACAAACTACCAACTGGTGGACAAAGCCATTTTTTAGGAATGAGTTAATAGGCCTCCAGCACTTGATTATTTATTTTTTTGATATTATCAACAATACAAGTAGAATAAATGAATATGCAGCTGTTTCTACTTATTTCTTTTCTTTTAAAATAAAGTCATGTCAACCTTTAATAAACTAAGATTTATTTTAACCCCCATAGTTCATTCACTAAAATCACAAATTATATTAACAAATATGTAGCAAATGTCCCATATCAGAAGAAACTGTTCTTTTTCGAAACCTTTTCACAGAAAATAGTTCTTACTTCTTTAGTTTTATTTATCTTTTCTTTAAATAATGTAACACAAAACAAAAAATGCATTCCTGTTTGATACAGTAAATCGTTTACCTAGGATTTGAAGTTGTATAGAGTGCTCTATGACTATCTTGTGGGATTCAACCACTTCTTTTGCAGAGACGGCCACTCCTTCCATGTATAATTTGGCTGAATAGATCCTTCCATACTCACTTCATATGAAGGGATCCTGCTTGGTTTAATTCCCAGTTCCTGCTTGCATATCTCTTGGTTATATAACTTTATTGGACATAGCAGCAGACAGAGTGGCAAATCTATTAAACAGATGAGTCAGCAGATGTTATTCCATCAAGAGTTAGAGGTCAGGTGGTTAGAGAACAAACAAATATCCATCTAGGGCCACTAGCCATGCACTGCAAAGGAAATACACATGTTAATATGTTTCATTTTTTTAATTTTAAATGCTGATCTCACATGTTATAAGTTATCTGTTCCAAGCTGATAACAAACCAAAAAGAAATGAAAGGTATTTACTATTCTTGATCTGCCCTATTTATAGATTTGCTCATCTATTGTTTGTTGGAATGCAATTAATTACATGTTTTTCACACATTTATGGTTTTATTATACAGACTTATAATATATTATTTTTGTTTTTCTACACAAGTTTAAAATTCTTCATTTAAACTTTATTTTATTTTACAATTTCCAACAAGTTAAAATACAATAAATTTTAAATACCTTTTTTTATTATTATTTTTCGGTGCTGATTTAGTATGCGCTCACGGCCGCCATTTTGAATTACAAGAACCACCCAAACCATGCTGAAACATCCAACCGATAAATGACATCGCTCAAAATGGCCATTTTCGTAGGGGAAAAAAAACAAAAATCGGAATTTTCATATTAGTCAATCACGTGATTAAAATGGTAAAACATAAAAAATCTTAATTTACATTAAAAAATCATGTGATTAAAATATTAAAACACAAAAATCACAATTTTCATAAAAAAATCACGTGATTAAAATATTAAAACACAAAAATAGCAATTTTAATAAATAAAAAAAATCACGTGATTAAAATATTAAAACACAAAATCGTATATGCCAAAAGATTATAACTTATAAAATCTGAATGCTAAAAATGGTAAAAAATAATGATGAAAAGATTTTAAGCAATAATTATATTTTCATTCACTTATAGAAATGGAATCACGAGACCAAAAAGGCGGTAAAGATCTTGAATACACGTTATCTACATCAATCTTTTTAAAAAAAATCATAAATGCTTTAAATCCAAGCATTGATAGCAAATCTCAAACGCTATAAATCTGAGCAAGATAATTTTCAAGAATTAGAGTTTGGGATGGGCCTTTCTCTTACTAAGATAAAAATGTTAAGTTAAACTTTCAAATTTAAAAAAACAACAACTGTAAACCAGCTAATGGACTTTTATGCTTCAAGCCTAACATCATTACGTATGTAATCTTATAATAATGTATTTTGATGTATAATATCGTATGTTATATATTAGATGTGCGCACATACACGTAAACATACGTTATTATACATCAAAGTTCATTATTATAGGATTATACACGTGGCCTGGGATGGGTTTGAATTTGACCAACAGACCTACTATGATACTTAAAAAGTGAAACGGAATGATAGACAGAATTAGCAACAATAAGTGAATATAAAGAATATATTTTATTAGTCATTCATATACCCATTTTCAAATCATATGATCACATGAACAAACACCCTTTATATTTCTTTTTTTTTTTTTTTAATATTAATGAAAAGGTCTCTTTTTGTTTTTGCAATATTTTCAGAATAAATATATATGAGTACAAGTTGTGACTTGTAATATGTTACAGTGCGATTATATTTTTAAATCATTAATTTATTTTTATATTTTTTTATAATAAATTACCAAATAATTTTACTTGTGTCTTTAAAGTGTTAAAACTAAAATCTTAAAAGTAATACATGTATCGGCATACATATATATATATATATATATATGAGTACAAGTTGTGACGTATAATGTTACAGTGCGATTATATTTTTAAATCATTAATTTATTATAAATTTTTAGCCCTCTTTTGCATTTGATGACTAGTTAGGCTTGAGGCATAAACGTCCATTAGCTGGTTTACAGTTGCTTTTTTTTTAAATTTGAAAGTTTAACTTAACACTTTTATCTTAGTAAGAGAAAGGCCCATCCCAAACTCTAATTCTTGGAAATTATCTTACGTCATACATACCTGCTGTTATTTGTGTGAGACTTAAATACACAGTTTTAAAAATAAATTTGAAAGAGACCATATCAAGCTACGATATTTCCTGAATAAATTAATTTTACTGGCATCTTCTTTACAGTAATAAACCTAAAACCAAATTTAGCCTGAGCGACACCATCCATCCGATTGAGAATGTTGGTAATTTTTTTAAAATTCTTAAAATATTGGTAAAAAATTACTTAAATAAATGCTGTCTATTATTCAGATTTGTGATTCATTATTATAACTCTTAGTTAGAGGGATAATCCCAAAGCCAAATGTAAAATATTATATTTTTAAAAATAAGTTAATTAGGTTTTTTATTTGTTGATAGTGTTGAAAGTGATGGGTGTTCCCGCCATTTCACATTTACCAATTTAATTTTTTAAAATTATAATACTGATTTTTGAGCTTTAGTATATACTGTTGAAAGACCGGAGTAATCTTGATAGAAGCATTTATCATTTTTTCTAATTATCACTATGAAAATATATTTAGGTTTTACGACTTTTTTTAAAAAATGCCTTAACACACGTTAATTTTTTGAGATTTACGATTGCAATATTTGATTTTCATCACTATATACATTAGCATTTTTGGTTTATCTTAAAGTATTTTTTAATTTTCAATGTTCACCTCCTCTTCTTTTCCCGCACTTTTTTTCCATAGTATAACCTTTGGCTATTTAATGTGACATTACAACCCAATGTTTGATTTATAGCATTATAGTTTTTAAATATTGTTTTTTTAAAATTATAATACTGATTTAGTATATAGCATTGCTAGACCGGACTGAGCTTTTTAAAATAGCATTTATTATTTTTCTAGTGATCGCTATATTTTAAAGGGTTTTTGTAAATATCATTTACGATTTTTTTTAAAAAAATGCCTTAACATAAGTTAATTTTTTTGAGATTTACAATTACAATGTTTGATTATCACTCTATAAATTACCGTTTTTGATTTATTTTAAAGGATTGTGTAATTTTTTTTAATTTTCAATATTAGCTTCTTCTTTTGCTTTTTTTTCTTTTCCCGCACTTTTTTCCATTGTAGCATTTTAGGCTGTTTAATGTTACGTTACAATGTCTGATTTATAGCATTATAGTTTTTAAATATTGTTTTTTAAAATACTGATTTAGTATATACTGTTGAAGACAGGAATAAGCTTTCTTTTTGCAAATAGCATTTATGATTTATTTTTAAAGGCCGTAAGATACGTTAATTTTTTGAGATTTACTATTACAATGCTTGGATTTATAGTGTTTTTGATTTTTTGAGATTTACTATTACAATGCTTAGATTTATAGCGTTTTTAATTTTTTGAGATTTGCTATCAATGCTTGGAATGCTTAGATTTATAGTGTTTTTAATTTTTTGAGATTTGCTATCAATGCTTGGATTTATAGCATTTTTGATTTTTTGAGATTTGCTATTACAGTGCTTAGATTTATAGCATTTTTAATTTTTTGAGATTTGCTATCAATGCTTGGATTTATAGCATTTTTGATTTTTTGAGATTTGCTATTACAATGCTTGGATTTATATGTTTTTGATTTTTTAATTTTTTGAGATTTGCTATTACAATGCTTGGATTTATAGCATTTTAAATTTTTTGAGATTTTCTATTACAATGCTTAGGTTTATAGCGTTTTTAATTTTTTGAGATTTGCTATTACAATGCTCAGATTTATAGCGTTTGAGATTTGCTATCAATGCTTGGATTTATAGCATTTATGATTTTTTTTAAAAAGATTGATGTAGATAACGTGTATTCAAGATCTTTACCGCCTTTTTGGTCTCGTGATTCCATTTCTATAAGTGAATGAAAATATAATTATTGCTTAAAATCTTTTCATCATTATTTTTTACCATTTTTAGCATTCAGATTTTATAAGTTATAATCTTTTGGCATATACGATTTTGTGTTTTAATATTTTAATCACGTGATTTTTTTTATTTATTAAAATTGCTATTTTTGTGTTTTAATATTTTAATCACGTGATTTTTTTATGAAAATTGTGATTTTTGTGTTTTAATATTTTAATCACGTGATTTTTTAATGTAAATTAAGATTTTTATGTTTTACCATTTTAATCACGTGATTGACTAATATGAAAATTCCGATTTTTGTTTTTTTTCCCCTACGAAAATGGCCATTTTGAGCGATGTCATTTATCGGTTGGATGTTTCAGCATGATTTGGGTGGTTCTTGTAATTCAAAATGGCGGCCGTTAGCACATACTAAATCGACACCTATTTTTCTTATATGTAAATAATTTAAAGAGAGAAAGAGCCATTTTTCTTTATGCACCCTCTTCCCTTTTTCCTCAAATAAAATCATTAACTTTCTACCCTTTTAACTATTTCAACTCCTTTTTTATTTTAAATGTCTTCTAACTAAAATAATTAAACCTTTCCTGAATTTCAAAACATACAACTACATTGACTTCTTTAATTTCACACTTCATATTCCACTTTTACCTTTCAACTAAATTTTTCTCTTTCTATTTTTTTAACTAATTATTGTGCTAATTTTAGCGTTTTTAGCATATGTTTACTTTCTATTATTTAATATTTACTCATATATTAAATATATACACATGTGTGAATACAACTGTATGTAGTCATCACAATATATATTGTAACCTTACTTCCTATGCTTTTCCATACAAATTAATGTACCAAAAATTAAAATGTTAGAACCAAAGATATTATTTTCTGACTATTGAATTGGTTAGTATGAAACTACACATTTAAAGAAGATTACAAGGTTATTATGAAGATAATAACTTCTGGTCAAACTAGCTTTAAAATCCCCAAATAAAATATTATGAGATAAATTTACTATTTGTCAAACCAATAAATAATTAATCCAGTCTATGAAATGAATATGAGATTATAATTATAAATTATGTAGTAAATAAATTAGGATGTAAATAATTAAATGGATGATGACAATAAATAAAAAATAAATAATAAAATGAGATGAGTCTAAGAGCAACGAGAAGAGTAAGATGTGTTAGAATACTGAAGGGTTAAGATGATGATAGACAAAGAGCTAATGACTGATTAAGATGTTAATAGAATATGAGCTAGTGAAGGATGAATTAATTATTATAATGAATTAAGATGAAATAAGAATGAAGAAATAAAGAAAGATTGATATGACAGATGAGAACAATGATGATGATTGAAGATGATATCCTGAACTCTAAACTGATATTGTCTTAAAGGATAGCAAGATAAACTAAAGTAAAATTTGGATTCCAAGCTTAACCAAACCAGAATATTTACCATCAAATTAAAACAAAATATAATCTCAAAAGTAAGGAAGAAAAACTTTACATATTAAGTTATGCTGATTATAAAACAACTGTGAAAATAAACATAACTCAAATTAAAATCCAGTAAACAATCCTAAATATAAAAACTTAACCATAACTTTAACATTATACAATGAACTACTAACTTATTCTCAGGGTTCAAATAAATTAACTATTATACTTTTTCCAGATATACCAGGGTCAGTGAGAGGGACTTTGCCACTACTCAAATATAACAGCCAAAACTTCTTATAAACACTTATACTTACTAAAATATCTAGCAATCTCAATACCAATCAAATATAAAATTTAAGCTCTATAAGGTACACAATACTCTTAATCGAGCCAAATAACTTACAAACTCTCTTTTATTCAATCATTATAGTCTATGTGATCGTAGATCAGTGAATGATGTATTTGATGATTCAAATCAATAAGCTATATCAAAATTAATTATTTCATTTTTATTATATTATTTAAAATAATATATGCACTTCAGGTGGACAATGTTTAAATCACCAAATGGTGATGCTTTAAATGTACCTTTTCAAAAAAAAAAAATGCACTAAATTTATTATGGTATTAATGTATAGTAAATTATACTACATTGATTAACAATGAATTTTAAATAACAAGGTAATGTGTGGATAGAAATAACAATAATAATGTGGTTGATGATTAGCAATAATGCCACAGGCAACTCGATAACAATTTCAAAATAACAAGATTTATTTACATTATTTACAAAATTTTCTTAATCTTATAAACACATAAACATCTATTTCCAGAAAACATATATGAAACAAGGTATTTTTTTAGATAGATGTATGGTGAATAAAATAATAAAATACTATAATACCCTTATTGCCCCATCATTGTTAATTAGGTTTTCACTACTGTGTATTATAAAATAGGTATATTACACTGCTTGGCATAAATAAGCATTACAATCCAAGATAACAGTGTTTTCTAAATTATAAAGATAATTGAAAAACTTAATATTTAAACTCAATGCTTGAAGCAGCATTTTTCACTATAGTTTTCTTAGCTGTATATAACAATATGATAATGACAATTATCATATTAAGCACAATTATAAGAATTTTTTTTTGGGGTATAATTTGTTCAATATTATTTAATATGACATTAGTGAACCATACGGTTAGATTATTATTATTTAACCCAAATAATATTTCTTAATAAAGGTAAATACATCATAAGTCAGACATATACATGATATTAATCCTGCCTATGTCTGTAAACAATTATACTGTTTATAAAACGGTTTTACCAATCCATTGGTGAATCACTGCATGATGAACATCAATGACTGTATGTATGTGTGCATCTCTTATTATGTGAGACATAAACTAAGTCTTATAATTATTAATAAGTTTTGTTGGTAAGTTTTATTGGCTTGTCCATAAGTTGTCACAGCTTAACTTATACACTATTTGACTTCATTAAACACTATAGATAACAACTGTCCTTGATTCTCTTTACCTTATCATTGCCATACAAATATTTAAAATTCACAAAATATCTTCACCATACCTGGTGAGAAAATCACTCCACATATTCCTAAAGAATAAGACACTAAACGAGGCTCTTCACAACAACATTACCTTATTGTATAATAATATGCAAATTCCCATACCTTTTTCCTAGGTATATATATGTATGGATCTTGTCTCAACACAGGGAAACAAAATATGTGCCTTAAAATAACACTCTCTCTAAGGATTGATGATGCTACTTAAGCATTCTTTATTTATATATATATCTCAATGAAATAGTCCCCTCATGGAGTAAGCAATGGTTGAGACTATTTTCTCTCTGCCCATGCATCCTATACATAACACAGTGTTTAAAGCAGCTTTATATTTTCATATATTCATCAGTTGTACTCTCACAAATGTTTATCACTACAATGGCAAGATAAACATAATTTTCACATTAAAGCTAAAGATAAATATCTCACTTCCTAAAGCAAAACTGATAGTGTAATAAACAAGCCAACATTTTATAAGTCAAACGACTTGGAAATTTTTTAAAATTATGATAAAATATAGCTATAACAAGAAATACACACACAATCAAAGAAACATAGCAGATTATACACTAACTTGGACATACTGATTATAAGCAAACTTTGATAAATATAAAATGCTTATATGGTAATTCTATAATATAAAATAACTATGTTATCATAAAGAACTATTATTCCACCTTTAATGAGTGACTCTGTCTGTTTACCCATAATAAATTATTCACATATGTAAGAAATGAATATCTCTATCTTGTAAAACTGAGTGTAATATTAAATTTTAGACCAATCTGTAAAAAGAATTACATGTATATAATTTTCTGTTTACAAACTTATTATAAATTTATGTCATAAAAATATACCCTAATAATATATAAAATTCATATATAAAACCTTTGATAACATGAACAATAACAACAAAAAATATTATTAATGTGATATTCCATTCCCTTAGTTCATCCTTTTAAGTATCTTTAATATGAGCTAAACACTGAGGAAATGAAGTCATCCAGAACACACACTTCAAGAACAATGTTTCCATAGTTTTTTCTTCTCTTTTTATATGTATGTATTTTGGCAATATAAACAAATAAGGCCTTCTACAGTTTTATGAAAACAAAATCTTGAAATGAAAAAAAAACACTTAAAAATCTTTCTACAGCATTTTATCCAAAAGTTAGCTATATAATGTGAGTATCTGGTTTTCCAAGAAGGGCGACAACTTTTTCAAATGCACTTATTGATTTTCCTTTTTGTTCACCGCAATTTTTTTATAATAATAATCTGGAATAGTTCGAATCTTTTAAAACATTTTTCAGCATTTATTATGTCTCTATTTCTATAATACTAAATATTATATTGTCTTTGAGATATAATAATTTCTATTAACTATTAATACCATGAGTTAAACATTTTATTTACATTTATCGATATAGGATACATCTTTTAATTTTCATCATTTTTATTGATTGGGGAAAAAGCAACACTACAACAGATTATCCAGACAATTTCCTTTTGCTTAATAGAACAATAATATATAGAGTAAGTTCCCACATTTGTAAATCAATTATTTTTTCTTCATTTCAATTATTATTAAATGAAAGTTTTCTACCAATTCTCAAGGAGATTTTTATATAGTTTTATTTTATCAGTATTTATAAATATTATTATTATTATTATTATTTTAAAACTATGAAGATTTATTATTTTCCTTTATTAATCTTTACATTAATTGGGTTGAAATTACAATTATAAACATCCTTCGTCTTTATTAATAGAATAGCTGTTTTAGAATTATGTTTTCCATAACAATGAGTTTTAGCACTTTTTAATCCAAAAGCAGACAATTATTGTTTCCTTTAATCAGATTAATTATTATATGTTTCTATATTTATAAATTGGTCAAATACTATGCTATTTAAAAAAAAAATTCACTTGATTGAATTACAATTTCAAAATCTATCCAAATAATTTATTTATTTAATTTTTTTTTTACGACGATAATTCAAAATAAAACGTATATATTTTTTTCTAGAGAACGCTTACGTTTTCTTTTTTTAGATTTAAATAATATACCCAGAACTTTTAGATTTATATTATGATTAAAGTTATTATATGCAAAATAAACTTTATGCTTACTATTTATTCCAGGTTAAGCCTGAAGTCTCATCTTGTAATATACAGATTTATTAATATTGTTCCCATTTTCCTTCCAGTATGACTTTGTCAATTTTCAATCAATGAATTGTAGGCTGAAGTGTATATTAGGGTAGAGGTTTTTTACTCCATACTTGTAAAATTATGATCTCATTAAATTTTGTTCAATTCTAAAATAGTGTTATTGATTTTTTTTCAACTTTTTCTTGTTTGAAGTTTGCAGGTATCAAATGTTGACGTTCTGTCTCTCATTTCTCTATTTAGACTCCCCCTCTCTGTTAAGTTATTTTTTTATTTTTATGGCAATGGATTGAGGTACATACAATGGACCAATCATATGATAGGGTGCATACTAATTAATAGCCCTCCCTCGAGTGATAACTAATTAGACCATTTCATATCTATTTAAGCTAAAATACAATGTACTTGAATATTGATTACAAAATTTAGAAGAATTATAATTTGATTTTTTTCTTTTAATTATTGTTTAATAATAATAATATTAGAGTACTAAATATTTTTATAGTTCCAAATTGATTCAATACCATTAAATTATCATTTTAAATATTATTGCTACTAGACCGTATGACAAAATGTATATGAACTTCATAACCATTCTATCAGCATTTCTAGTGTATATCAATTAGTCTAAGTCTCCATCACTCTAAGGATATTTATTGGTGAGCTTTTACTTAATTTGAAAATTATAATTCAACAAGCATTTCAACCTACTATTGATTTTATAAACTCATTTTCAATATATTATAATTATTGTCAATTAAAATTTAAAATTTTTCATATTGGATCACTTGAATAAGGCTTAATGTAATTGAGTCAAACCATATGGTTACTATATATATATATAAACTTATAAACAAATATTAGAAAATACCATAAATAAAATTTGTTAAAATAAGCAAAAAATATATATGTCATTTAGAAGTGCTTTCAACTATCCTTGTAGTCTTTGTCAACTAATACTTTGAAAGCTAAACTTTCCCATAATTTTATGATCTGAACATTTGCTGCCTGCCTATTGATTAAGTTTTGCTTGTATTTATATATTAACAAAGCTTCCTTGATTTTTATTTTATTATTATTTTTTTCAGTTTGCAATATTTTTATGTTATTATAATTGAAATCAAAACCATATATACATGATTTATTATGGTCAATAGTATGACCATAATAAATCATGTATATATGGTTTTGATTTCATTAAAAATATTGGAAACTGAAAGAAATAATAATAAAAGAAAAATCAAAGAAGTCTATAATAAATCATGTATATATGGTTTTGATTTCATTAAAAATATTGGAAACTGAAAGAAATAATAATAAAAGAAAAATCAAAGAAGTCTATAATAAATCATGTATATATGGTTTTGATTTCAATTATAATAATATAAAAATATTGCAAACTGAAATAAATAATAATAAAAGAAAAATCAAGGAAGCTATGTTAATATATAAATACAAGCAAGACTTAATCAATAGGCAGGCAGCAAACACTAAAATCATAGAATTATGGGAAATTTGGCCTTTCAAAGTATTAGTTGATAAAGACTACAAAGATAGTTGAAAGTGCTCCTAAGTGATGTTTATATTTTTTGTTCTTTTTAACACATTTTAATTGCTGTATTTTCTAATATTTGTTTATAAGTTTACGTATACTATTTTGAAGAAATATAGATATCATTTTGTAGTATATATATATCATTTATATATATATTGTAACCAGTTGGATTACATAGACACACTAATATAGTGTGTGTGCATAAATATATATGTAAAATTGAAAGGAAAACTAGAAATAAACACAGACAAAAATATAGTAGACATTTTTCTACATTTTCTAAAATAAAATACTAACAAGTAAAGGGTTAAATAACTCTGGGTTTAAAATAAAATTTCATTATGAAATTAATGTTTTAAAAAAGGTCTTAATAAATATAAATATTGTATTGTTATTATTATTATTCTGATTGTGAAATATAAAAACACAATACTTGTTTTTGAAATTTTTTTTAATTAATTAAAACATATATGTTTTTAAAGGGATTAGAGAGCTAAAAATAAAAACTTTGTTTTCAATGAAGGTGTTATTATCACCTCAGATAATTTTATAAAAAGGGCTGATAACAAACTAGCTTCAATCTGGTTAGTGATTTTTGAAGAGAACAGGTCAGCTGCAGACTTGGTTACAATATTTTGTTGCAACTTGTTAAAGGGCAGCAGTTGGTTTTAGCTGATCATATAGTTGGCAAAACATTAGATTGGGGAGCTGCCAATATTTCCTTCACAGGAGTTTGAAATTTACATGGAGAAAATGACCCACTTCTTTGTGCTGAAATTCATAGCCTTAAACATGCAGAGGATGATTGATTGCCTGAAATCCATCAAACCAAGACAGCTGCTTGCCTGGAAAAAAAATCCTAGACAGAAGGAGACCAACTACTGACCAAGATTTTACATGGATTATGTACCTTTACCTGATAGTGACAACAAACCTGAAATTATATTTTTCTGCTGGACCAAAAACCAAGCTTGCCAAGAGAAAGCTTGAAGAAGTTGGTGATATACAGTGAGTCATTTCATTTTAATATTTCTTAAAATGACTTTTAAAATCATAACTTCATAACTTAAAGTTAATACAAACAAATAACTTTTGCTTGAGTTGCAATCTAACAACAGTGATATATGATAATAAAATTTTAAATAATTTCTTTGGTCTGAAGTGACAGATATATAAACGATTTTATTTTTCGTTTATTAAGAAAATAAAAAAGAGACATTTTATATTAAGAGACCTTGATAATTAATCAACAAGTATCTATCAAACAAAAGTTGACTTTATTTAGTTTGATTAAAAAAAAAATAGAACTTATAAACTGCAACTAAATTGTAAATTATATCTATGTTTTGTTTATATACACGTATATGTGTTTTCCAAATGAATTATGAAAATATAATATTATTGCTGTTAAGTTAAAATATGATGTAAACGTCAGTGTGTGCACACATGCACACACATATGTAAAATTACATTTTGAAAATGATGCGTGAATTTGTACTTTTTATGCTTGTGGTGAGTATATAGTTGGACAGGACTGTTTGGATGCAGAGTATTCATGATGCTCCGAAGTATATGCTCGGCACTGTCTAGACATAGATATTGAGCTCCCAGGGTAGTCCAGTGGGGAATATATATAGGCCTCATAAATAGGCTTTGGTCTCATGAATAGACCACATTTATACCCCTAAGTCTCACAGAGATGAGCAGGGTTGGCGCAATGCCTTTATTTTTTTTCTGGATAATACTCTTTGAGTATGATCTGTTTAGGTACTTAGAAGGGCAGTGCTTAAAAATGAGGTATTTTCTCACAATGTCATGGAGCTTTGTGTACTGATAGTCCAGCTTGGCTCTCTGCTTATCATGGCATGGAGAGCTGCAGTTCATGTATCCATTTTTACTATCGCACCTTGCCTACTTAATCAGCATTAACTAATCAAGCAAAAAGGCATTTCAAAATTTATATATATATATTTTTGGGGATGCTATAAAAGGATATTATCTTTCATTTATTGAAAAGAGAAAAAGAGACATTTTTAAAGTAAAGCAAACAAGCAAATAACTTCATGTATTAAAAGAAAGAAAAAAGTTGATAGAAACTAATCGATAAATAGTGGAGCTTACTATAAAATAAGAAAAGCAATTTATACATTTTCAACAACAAGTAATTGTGAAAATAACTTTTATGGTCATAACAAGTGTGTAAATTTTATGAAATTATTAATTATAAAAGTATTGTGTGACAAAATTAAATTTGTTAATAATCTGTGCAATTCTATATACGTGTTGTAGTAAATCTGGCATAAGTATTTGTATTACTTAAAACATAATTTAAAAGCTTAATCATGTATTATTTTATGTAAAAATTAAATATGTTCAGAAATCACATGCATGCATGTATGCGTATATCTGTCAATTGTATTGCAGATACCAATGCTTATCAATTGTAACACATATGTAACATTTAATCATTTTTTTTATAATTATTTTATGTCAATTGTATTGTAAATAACAATGCTTGTCAGATAGACACTTATGTATAATTTTTTTGATAATTTTTCTAAATTAAATGTTAATTCAAACGTTTATTTTGTATCAAGCCACATGCCTGTGTGCTGAATGGGTTTTAAATAAACCTAATTTATTAATCATGTAACTCAATGTATACCATTCAAAATCAGAACCCTTATAAGACCTTAAATATCATTTATTTTTTTATTGTTATTAATAAACTCATTTAATTGTTAAAAATGTTTTCCATCATCTCTTGTTCACATACAGTAATAGAGCTCATGTTCTCTGAGCTAGATTTCAGACACGGATAAATGGGGATGTGTTTAGTGCTTTGGGCATCCAGAGATTATCATCATCATCCTGGTTGGTGCAAAAGAGGATACTTTTTAAAGCCCATGTACTATCTTTTATTTTACTTTAGTCTTATTAAAAGTTAAGTTTATAGTTGGCCAGTACCTTAATAGTACTTTAGTGGCCAGAGCATTGATGATGATCAGCATGCTTTAAATGTCCCAGCATTATTGTTCTATTTCTGATTATTGTATATTTTAATGGATGGGCACTAAGCTGGTGCATCCAAATTATGTTTATATAATTTCCCAAGCTGGCAAAGGCTTAATAGTTAGCCTGGTCCACAGAAGACCCATTTTCAATCCAGTCACAAGATTGACTGTTGATTTATTGTACTAATTTGTTTATTTCCATCAATGATGATGATGGATGGTTATTTCTCTTGAGTACTCATACTTACTTTTATTTATAATGCTGGTTGATAATAATTATGATTTAGTTGCTCTTTTGAGTTATCTTCCGATCTATCAATGTTCTCAGAGATTCTCTAATCTCATTTTATTATTAAATATACTTATAGATACTTTGTAAATTAGTGATATGTGAAATATTTCATTTTAAATGGACTGGAAGTGATGATGAGTTTCCATCACCCCAGTTCAATTCTAAACTTTCCATCCACTTGCTACCCCTATCACCCCATCCCGTTACAATATATATATATATATATCACCCCATCCCGTTACAATATATATATATATATATATATATATAAATGATATATTCTTCTGGTTAATCATATATGATTTTGATAATGAATATACTGACATTTTTGTTGAATTACACAAGCCATCAACTGGTGATAAAACATTTCAAAGATGGTTGTAGAAGAGACATTTTCATTTTTTTAGTATCTCAATGGTTTCTCTGATCTTGCATTCATAGACAGTTTACCATCTGAATACAATCCTGTCATTAGACAAATCAATATTGTGTTTTGAATCCATAGAATAGAGTGGCAATGTTGATGATGGTGAATGTTGTTTAACTGCATAACTATGTTTATCTTTTCTAATATTGATGCAGACAATTGCTCTTACCTATGCAAGAAGCTTTACAAATGTCAGTCAAAATTTCATAAACTCCATGAGTCTCAAAAGAGATTAAATCTTTAGATTTTGTTTATAATGTTACTAATTTTTTGATAAGTAGTATATGCTGTTTTTATGTTGTGGCATTTTAATATATGTCCTACACTATTTTTAGTTTCTTTTATATAAGGAACACAATTTCTAATAGTTGTTTCTTCTTTTTTTATCTTGATTATTTTGGGCTTGAATTAAGGCTTTGTGTATAATTTTATTATTACAACAATTAGCTATTAAAATACTATTTATTTGATTTCCTTTTTTAGATGTGATTTATCTGAAAGATTAATTGCTCTAGTAAAAAACGTTTTGGATGCAGAAAAAAAATGAGTTGGATAATAATATGATGAAAATTGTAAATATCAGCACTTATAAAACTTCTTATTTGGCTCAGATATATAGATGGCACATTCCTCATATGGCAACATGCTAAAAATAAATTAAATGATTTTTTTTCTCACATTTAAATAATATTTACTCTCATATTAAATATACAATGGAGACAGAGATCAATAAAAAAACTTCCATTCCTTGAGATTTTTTATCAGGAAACAAAATAATCTATCATTTTCAGTTTTCTTAAAAAATACACACAAAGACAGACAGATACTTATAATTTTTAACATGATTTTGTAGCCAAAACTCGTTTACTAGAACAATTAATCTTTTAGATAAATTATATTAAAAAAAAAACAACATATAAATAGTGTTTTAATAACTAATGGTTATAATAATAAAATTACTCACCATGACTTAGTTCAAAAATCAAAATGAAAAACAAAAAGAAGAGACAACTATTAGAATTTATGTTCCTTATATAAAAAGAACAACAGATAGTATTGAACCATACAAAAATGCTACAATCTATAGCAAACAATATACTACTTATCAAAAAATTAGTAATATCATAACCAAACCTTAAGATTCAATTCCTCTTGAAGCCCCTCGAGTTTATGAAACTTTGTCATTTGTAGAGCTTTTTACATAGGTAAGAGTAGTCACATCACTATTAGAAGAGATGAACATGCTTATGCAGTACACTCATCTCATCAGCACTCACATCTCTTGCTATGGATTCAGATCACCATTGATTTCTTTAACATCAGGATCCTATTCAGATGTGACACACTTTTACCAATGCAAAATCACTGAAGCCATTGAAATACTAAAAATACTAAATTATATCAATAATCGTGATGACCCATGCAAACTTCCTCCAATTTGAAAAGAATTATTTGTTAAAAATACATAGTATAGTATCTCTGCACCCATATGTAAAATATTGTATTTATCACCCAAGTGATGGCATGTGTAATCAAACTGAATTCTTGGTATGTTCATTATAAAAATCATAGGGATATATCGCATCTGCAATGTATATTATTTATATACATTCATATACTATGTATGTGGTGACTGAGTCATTAATATGTATTTGAAAAAATAATGGTGAAAAAAAAATTTGCAATGCTATATTTAAAATACAAATGTAAAAATATTTTAAAATAATAGCTTCACATGTGATACAATACCTTAAATGGGTTTAATGAAATATAAAAGACAAGTTGTTTGTTTTTAAAATTATTTATAAAGTTATTTGTTGTTGTTGTTGTTTTTTGTCACTTTATTTACATAAAACCTCTTGAATTAATTACCTCAAAAATTATCTATTGATAGTTTTGAATAGAATTTATAAAGTGGCTGTTCAAAAGATAAAGGTATTAAGTAGGGAATGTGAAAATCCAGAAAACTATTTAAAAATAATAAAAATAACTTCAAAACAACAAAGGATTTTTTTTAAAAAACATTAAACCATATTCTTGTATAAAAGATAGAACAATCAAAAAGCATGAATTACAATTTTGAGCTGTGACATTATACCAATCTTTAGTGAATATTAACTGACCAACAGCAAGTTATACACATTTTAAAGAACTATTATACTACAGTATATCCATAGTAGTACATACGGTTTAAAAGATATTACATCAAAACTCTAAATATTTCTGTAAAGATGCAGATCAATGTGTCTCTACCAAAAACTAACAGATAAAAATTAGAAATATATCTTAAAGCTTTGTTAAAGATTTTAACTTAAGTAGCAAGTTGTTAAAACTATATTCGTTCACATTTCCAGAGATTATATATTTTGAATAGTAAGAACAAAAACATCTACAATAGGGGAAAAGCATCCTTAATAAACAGCTTAAATTATTAGTTTGTTCAACCGCTGAAACTAATCAGAGTATTTTATCACCAGCCTTAAAATCTTTACTAGCTATGAAACTAGATATGTTCACTCTACTTCAATAATGAATCTACAATACCAGCTGATAATTCTTGGCATAAGCCTTCAAGTTAATAATCCAGTATGCTAATTCAATTACATGTGAGTCCATAAGTCCTATTGTTAGAAATCAATTTATGTTTAGCAGCAACGAATACTCCAACGATTAGTATTATTGTAAATACTAATAATTTTACTGCAGATCTCTAGCAATGAATTATTTGACAGCAAATAATGTTACCGAATACCTCATCAGCTGATGTACATACTGTGAATAAAATATGTTACATTTTATCTGCACACTTCCATTGTTCTGGGTAGTAACTCGTCAGATTTTAATTAGCCAATAGCCTTTAGTATATAACACTTCTCCTCCCACTACACTGAACTAGGAGTAAACATGAAATATATTTTGGGTTTTCTCTATAGTCCAACATAGCATTTTCTGTTTTCTCCTCTCTTTTCTAACAGACATAGTCCTTTAAGAATTTGGGTGACTGTTTTTTTTTCTCTGAGGTCTTACTGATCTTTCTTTAATGATCTCACCTGCTACTTCTGTTGGAATCTTTTCCCATTGTAGTGTATCATCATCTACCACTTGTTCCTACTGAGTATCTGGTTGTTCAGTCTGTGGTTTATCTATCTCTGATTCTGTCTCTGTCAGTTCGATGATTTTATTTCCACTGGGTTTATTGTTCTCCCAGCTTGGAAAACTGCAGTGGCGTATGTGGTTTATGTGTCGCTTGTATACTGTAACAGTCAGAAAATGTGTGAATCATTAACATAGTGCAGAATTGGACCACCGCACAGAACTGCAGCACCATCTAGATAGCGAAGCTACACAATAGTACTGCGTTTGAACATAGTTTATCGGTTCCACAATACAGTCTATGAAACAATGCATCTGATGCCACATTAGTAAACATTTCTTTAGGCACGGTAATTAGGGAGATGCAAAAGAATCAAGAATTTTATTTCGAGTTAGCCAATTAGAACATTAATCTTAAACATTTATATCTAAAGAATCGAGGAGATATTATATAGAATGGGTATCGAATAAATAAATGTAACTGCAGAAATATAGTTTGAAATTATTTATTGAAACATTTTAATAATTAATCATTTACTAATAATATTGGGTAATATTTAAATTGAGTAACAGAATTTTCCGATACTGTAATAATTACAAAAAGAAATGCATTTATTTGATGACATAATCTAGCTACCTAAAATTCTTGAGCAAGTATTTCTAAGGCATGTCTTTACAGATTTATACCTTTGCAATGCAAGAGTCTAAAATAAGATTTATAATAGTAGCGGTGGACATAAATTTATTTACTTAAAAATATATACTAACAACAAGGGGCAAATATTTATTTGAGAGCGAGTTAGGTCAGTAATGCAGGGACGGAGTTATACAGAGAATATAAAGTTAATAAAAGAAAACACGTGGTATGTCTAGAATGGTGATATGGAATGGCAGTATATTGAAACTGCAAAGCTGTGAATGAGTTGAGAACAACGGGCTGGCATTCACCATAGGCCCAAAGAGGTAAGGTGTCATATAAGCATAACCAGGGGCAATTGGTTTATGCCACGATTGCTACCAGGCTGCATGACGGTCATCAAATCCTATGGGACATTCATTTGTCAGCTTGTGTAGGATGACTGGAGTTAATTTCAACCCTATAGAATTCAGAAAATTTAAGGCTTCTAATGGGTCATCGCGTCTCTAAAACGTAACATGTGGATAATGTATAGATGATTCTGTTTAGATTTAAATATATTTCATAACTAGGCCCCACATTATCAACATTTAATAAAAGAATGTTTACAACTCCCAAAGAAATGCAATTTTATGGAATTATTAGTTAAAATTTAATAAAATATAAAACATAGATAAACTGGGTGGGGATTATAGCCAATATATCAGCCATTTGCTAAACAGTAGACCCCTGCATTACAATAAATGAAGCATTGAATGCATGTTGATTTATATGAAAATATTAAGTTATTTATGAAAGTAAATATTAATGAAAATTTGACATGCATCCACTGTTTCAAGCGATCATAGATTTATACTTAGAAAATTATGAGCATGTGATAATTATATAATAAAATGTACATTTTAGAAATACACACCCAAGAAAGATAGAGTTAGGCCAGCTAGATTATTAAAGAAGTTTACATATTAAATTAATTATTAAATTTATAATTTTACAAATGAGTATTTTACAGTTTATAAGTAATATAAAGAATGAGCTATAGCATGATATTAGTAGAGTACTCTAGAGAATGTAGATACAGGTACCTGTTTATGAGAAGTTTTCTGATTCTGTGATCAGTAGCAAATTGTTCATGATTCTAGCATTAGCAGTTCTTTACAGCATTTAGCTGATTCAGGTAATTTAACAGCAGCAGCTTTCAAATTATTTTAGGCAGCAGATCTTGATGGTTGAATTTATGAAGGGCAATGGAAGGTTTGGCATCCGATAGGCCATCTCCGGATGGAGAATAGTCTGGGTGCTTTCTATTCATGCATATTGTGGCACATAAAGTAATTTAAGATCTTGGGACTCTCATCTGACTGAGAGCACAGCTCAAGTTAAACTAAAAGTTTCTAAAAAGTCCAAAATGACCTCCTTTCTTAGATCTTATCTTTACATTTTTGTTAGTTTATTTTTGGATTCCAATTACTCTGCCTTGAGGATAATCAATGCATTTTTGTTAGTTTAATTATGGAGAAGGCTTCCATTCTATTGTTTACATTTAGATTTTACATTTAATTTTTGCAATTAGATTTTAGGGAATTTTTCTTTTTAATTAATCTAGTATCTCTCACCGGCTGTTGCTTTTAAAATTTCAAATACAAAAGGGAACACATGAGTTTTTTTACTTTTAATTAAATATTACAATCTATTTTTAAAATTATTACTAAATGAAATTTAAACAAAGCAATAAATAACAAATTTTACAATTCAAAATAAATGATTAAAATTACAAATTTTTATATAACTAAAAGAAGCAATCTAAATTATATTATTTATCTTTATTTATTGCCTTAAATTTGATATAGAAATGTGTGCGTGTTTATGGTGAATTCTACATATGTCTGTACATTTTTAATATTGCTACATACACAATTCGATACCAAAAAGTTTAAATTTGGGTAGGATAGAGTGGTGAGTGAGAGACGATAGAAAAAAGGTGAAACTTAAGATTCGAATACAAATCTTACTGTTTCATTTCCCCGTACTTCCCTTGAACAATTAAGGAAGAACAAAGGAGGCAAGGAAAGAAGGAAAAAAATTTTGCTACATCACATAATTTAAATACATATATATATCACATAATTTAAATACAAATATATATATATATATTTAGAGATATAATAAATATAGAAAGCAGATATTACATGAAGCAACAAATATTTTATATACCCGGATCTAGAATTTATAGTTTAATTTAAAATTGCCTAAATTGGCCATGTCTGGTTAGAAATCATATAGTAATATTAGTTATCTAAAAAAAATTTAGAGTAATATTAGATAAAATAATATGTATAAAAATTGTTAAGAATAATAGTAATATATAACAAAAAACTTCTATCCAAAGCCCTATTTGACTAATGTAAATTCCATTCAACCAAATTCATTTTACCAAATTCATTTTAATATTCCTATATGCATTTAATAACCATCCTAAGAGGCTAAAATATTTGTATAACTCCGGGTCAGGTGGATAATATCTATCTCTCATCATCGATGACTGCAGCCTTGGGTTTTCTAATATTTGTCTTCTATCAGGTGGTTCTTGGGCCCAATAGTTAAAATCCAATGTAGTAAGAAATTCAATCATTTCTTCTATGTCTTTTATTTGACTGCCTGCCATTAATTGTTGGATGGTTAGTGGCATGTTACATAGGGTAGTTCTATATTTCCATTTCCCCATATTCCACCAGTTTTTGGCAGAGCCTTGCAGATGGTAACTGGCCATAGCTATTCGTAAATCTGGTCCTTTCTTATAAAATTGGGAGAACTTTTGTAAGCTCTCTAAGTGGGTTTGAGGGTTTTCTTCTATCTTTCCTTTAATAAATATTTTAATGTGGATCATCTTTGCTAAGTAGCTCTGGTGTCCATTGTCCATTTTCATGATTTCTTCCATGACCTTTGGTCCTTCTATATTTTTGTCCCCATCTATGCTCATCTCCTTTTTACTGCTTTCATTCAACAGTTCTTGTGGGCCTTCATCTATTGGAATGAGGTCTATTTGCTCATCTATTATCATAGGTTCGTCAGATCTTTCTAATTTACTTTCATTTTCCATATCTTTAATCTCTTCTTCCTTTTTACTAACTCCGAATATGCTTGTTTCCTTTTCAATGCTGTCTTCATTCAATGGTTTTTTTTGGGCCTTCATTTGTTGGAATGAGGTCTCTTTGCTCTTCACATTTATCTACATTTATTACACTATCTATCTGTTCTATTATCATAGGTTCGTCAGATCTTTCTAACTTCCTTTCATTTTCCATATCTTTAGCCTCTTCCTTTTTATTGACTTGGGTTATTCTATATTCCTTTGCTATCATTCCTAACTCTCTCAAGGCAAATTTCTGAATTTCCTGATACTTCCCATCCCTTATCTTTTCTTCTTCCTGTCTCTTTTTTGATTCTTCATCTCTTCTTCTCGATTCCTCCTCATAAATTTTCCTCATTTCTTCCCTATTCTGTCTAAGTATTTCAAGCAACTTTAAATTAAAGTCCATTGACTCTCCATAAGCTTTAGATAAATCTACTTGCTCTATATTAATATTTTCTGCTTCCATTTTCTTAATATTATTTATTTAGCATTAGACTATTCCCCACCGGTATCTTGGCCCTATCACACTCTTTCACTGCCATCACCTACTCTACATTGCCCTATATCTATATTTTCTATATTGCTGTGTTTAACATATATATTATAATGAACTACTGCTAACGCATATAATAAGCCACTGCTGTCAATATATATAATAAAATATTTACTGTTAACATATATAGCAGCCACTGCTGTCTATGATATATATAATGGTGCTTTAATAAAATATTTACTGCTACTTGCTTTCTCATTTAGCGACTGATTACTTTTTTTTTTACATATATATAAAAAATATTTCATTAGATCCGAGTATTTTCGTTCCTTCTTAAATTATACACACATCACTGCTTTCCTTATTTTGTTATTATGTCTACCGTCCTTTCATTCACTCGACCCACATTATTTCACTCGATTTATTTTTTTCATTATTTTTATCAAAACAAACTCGTATAATATATAGAATAATTAGCTAACTCGGGTAACGAACACTAAAAAAAAATTTACATGCGTTATAATTCTGCTCAGGGTATATATGGGTTTTATGGGTTTTATAATCGAAACCTCCACATTTGTTGGCATGAAATGCTAAAAAAAATATACTATGGAACAGTCAGAAAATGTGTGAATCGTTAACATAGTGCAGAAATGAACCACCACACAGAACTGCAGCACCATCTAGATAATGAAGCTACATGTAGTACTGCGTTCGAACATAGTTTATTGGTTCCACAATACAATCTATGAAACAATGCATCTGATGCCATGTTAGTAAACATTTCTTTAGGCACAATGATCAGGGAGAAGCAAGAGAATCAGGAATTTTATTTTGAGTTAGCCAATCAGAATATTAATCTTAAACATTTATATCTAAAGAATCGAGGAAATATTATATAGAATGGGTATCAAATAAATAAAACTTAACTGCAGACATATAGTTTAAAATTATTTATTGAAACATTTTAATAATTAATCATTTACTAATAATATTGGGTAATATTTAAATTGAGTAACAAAATTTTCCGATACTGTAATGTTTACAAAAAGAAATACATTTATTTGATGACGTAATCTAGCTACCTAAAATTCTTGATCAAGTATTTCTAAGGCATGCATTTAGGGATTTATACCTTTGCAATGCAAAGGTCTAAAATAAGATTTATAATAATAGCGGTGGACATATATTTATTTACTTAAAAATATTTACTAACAACTAGGGGCAAACATTTATTTGAGAGCGAATTATGTCACTAATACAGGGACGGAGTTATACAGAGAATATAAAGTTAATAAAAGAAAACACATGGTATGTCTAGAAAGGCAATATGGAATGGCAGTATATTGAAACTGCGAAGCCAGGAATGAGTTGAGAACAACGGGTTGGCGTTCGCCATTGGCCCAAAGAGGGAAGGTGTCATATAAGCTAACCAAAGGCAAGTGGTTTGTGCCACGATTGCTACCAGGCTGCATGACGGTCATCAAATCCTATGGGACATTCATTTGTCAGCTTGTGTAGGATGACTGGAGTTAATTTCAACCCTATAGAATCTGGAAAATTTAAGGCTTGTAATGGGTCATCGCATCTCTAAAACGTAACATGTGTATAATGTATAGATGATTCTGTTTAGATTTAAATATATTTCATAACTAGGCCCCACATTATCAACATTTAATAAAAGAATGTTTGCAACTCCCAAAGAAATGCAATTTTATGGAATTATTAATTAAAATTTAATAAAATATAAAACATAGATAAACTGGGTGGGAATTATAGCCAATATGTCAGCCATTTGCTAAACAGTAGACCCCTGCATTACAATAAATGAAGCAATGAATGTGTGTCAATTTATATGAAAATATTAAGTTATTTATGAAAGTAAATATTAATGAAAATTTGACATGCATCCACTGTTTCAAGCGATCATAGATTTATACTTAGAAAATTATGAGCATGCGATAATTATATAATAAAATGTGGATTTTAGAAATACACACCCAAGAAAGATAGAGTTAGGAAGGCTGGATTATTAAAAAAATTTACTTATTAAATTAATTATTAAATTTATAATTTTACAAATGAGAATTTTACAGTTTATATGTAATATAAAGAATGACCTATAGCATGATATTAGTAGAGTACTCTAGAGAATGTAGATACAGGTACCTGTTTATGAGAAGTTTTCCAATTCTGTGATCAGTAGCAAATTTTTCATGATTCTAGCATTAGCAGTTCTTTACAGCATTTAGATGATTCAGGTAATTTAACAGCAGCAGCTTTCAAATTATTTTAGGCAGCAGATCTTCGTGGTTGAATTTATGAAGGGCAATGGAAGGTTTGGTGTCCGATAGGCCATCTCCTGACAGAGAATAGTCTGGGCGCTTTCTATTCATGCATATTGTGGCACATAAAATAATTTAAGATCTTGGGACTCTCAACTGATTGAGAGCACAGCTCAAGTTAAACTAAAAGTTTCTAGAAAGTCCAAAATGGCCTCCTTTTTTAGATCTTATCTTTACATTTTTGTTAGTTTATTTTTGGATTCCAATTACTCTGCCCTGAGGATAATCAATGCATTTTTGTTAGTTTAATTATGGTGAAGGTTACCATTCTATTGTTTACGTTTAGATTTTACATTTAATTTTTGCAATTAGATTTTAGGGAATTTGTTTTTTTCATTAATCTATTATCTCTCACCGGCCATTGCTTTTAAAATTTCAAATACAAAAGGGAACATATGATTATTTTTATTTTTAATTAAATATTACAATCTATTTCTAAAATTATTACTAAATGAAATTTAAACAAAGCAATAAATAACGAATTTTACAATGCAAAATAAATGTTTAAAATTACATATATTTATATAACTAAAAGAAGAAATCTAAATTATATTATTTATCTTTATTTATTGCCTTAAATTTGATATAGAAATGTGTGCATGTTTATGGTGAATTCTACATGTCTATACATTTTTAATATTGCTACACACACAATTCAATACCAAAAAGAATTTGGGTAGGATAGAGCGGTGAGCGAGAGATGATAGAAAAAAGGTGAAACTTAAGACTTGAATATGAATCTTACTGTTGCAATACTATATTATCCTCTGTTCTCACTGCTGCTATAAATTTGGATGTTAAGTTCACAATTTCTCCCTTTATCTATGTGTTGTGCAGACTATCTCTGATCCATACTTTTTTTCCTGTTATGAAAGTTTTATGTTCGGTTTTGGCCCGCATGTACATGTTTTTTGGCAGTAACAGGGTCAGCTCTATTCTTAACCTCCATTTCAACAATAGTTCTGCTGGGAACTTTCCACTTATTGCTGTTCGTGTGAAGTGTTGATGCAATAATATGCAATGCAGTGTTTCCGGCATTTTTGTTGACATTTATTTTTTCAGTGCACATTTAAGTTGGTTTGCTGCATTTTCAGCCAATCCATTGCTCTCAGGATGGTATGGAGGTGAATACATATGTTTAATGCCCCTGGTCTCTAAGTATTCTTCAAACTTTCCTGAAGTAAATCCAGAACTGTTATCTGTAATGAGAGTCTCTGGATAGCCTTGTGTTGTGAATATTTCATTTAGATGATGAATGACTTCGTCTGACTCAGTGTTTTGTACAATTTGGTATTCTACCCAGTGGGAATAGGCATCTACTAGTATCAAGAAGGTATATCCCATAAATGGACCTGCATGATTCATGTGGACACGTTTCCATGCATTTTTAGTTACTATGCATGTTTTTGTGAAGGACTCGATGTCCTCATTAATCTTAGGCCACCAAACATAGCTTCTGTGAAGTGCTTTTGTCCAAACAACTCCTGGATGTCTATTATACAGCATTTTGAGAAACTGGTTCCAGCCCTGTGAGGGTATTATGACTCTATCTCCATTTAGTATGTACCTTTTGCAGACTGATAAGCTTGCATGAGCATTCCAGAAAGCCAGTGGCAAGTTCTTTGGTCATTTGTTGGGCCAACCCTTTAACTAATCCATTTTATAAGCAGTTGATATCCTGGATCATTATCTGTCCATTCTGCTACTTTTTTACTATTTATCCGTGAATTCCAATTGTCTATGTACTTGATTTCCACATTGACTTTTTTATTTCAGTTGTCTTTGGCATCCATGAGAGTGCATCTGCATGTTGTATCAAACTTCCCCCTTTATAATTTAGATCATAGTCATAAGCTAAAAGTAGTATTATCCAGTGCAGCATGCATGGGCTAAGATGATCTGGGATTGGTTTTATATATGCCAATATTCCCAATAGTGGTTTGTGATCAGTTATGACTGTAAATTGTCAGCCATACACATATTGATGAAATTTTTTAATTCCAAAAACTATGGCCAGGCTTTCCTTGTCAAGTTGACTGTAGTTTCTTTCTGCATTGGTTAAGGTTCGTGATGCATATGCTATTAGTCTCTCTTCCTCATATGTGGGATGTGTCAACACTGCTCCAATTCCATATTCTGATGCATCTGTGGTCAGTACTATCTTCAATTTACTGTCATAATGAATCATCAACTTTTCTGATACTAATAGGGATTTTGTTTTCACAAATGCCTCCTCTTGATCTGTTGACCATTCCCAGTTTTGATTTTTCTTCAAGAGTTTATATAGAGGTTGAGCCATGTGTGCTTTCCCTTTAAGGAAAGTACTTAATCACTCCTAGACATGCCTGAAGTTGTTTTGCATTTTTTGGTCTGGGTGCATTCATTACTGCTCTAAATTTATTTAGAGAAGGGGCTTTCCCATCTTGTGACACTATGTGTCCCAAAAATTTAAGTTTTCTGGTGTTCCATATGCATTTGTCAGCATTTAATGTGGCTCCAAAATCCGTAAGCCTCCTGCACACTTGTGTAATTTTCTCTCTGAGTGTTTCTTCAGTGTTAGCTGTAATGAGAATATCATCAAAATATGGAATTACCCCCACTATACTATTGAGCAACCTATCAATTTTTGCTTGAGAAATGTTTGGTGCCATGCTGATTCCAAATGAAAGACGGTTATGTCTGAATATTCCTAAGTGAGTTGTAATTGTCAGTATTTCTAAAGTTTCCTTACATACTGGTATCTGGTGAAAAGCTGCATGGAGATCCAGTTTAGAAAAATGTGATGATTTTTGCAATAATGCTAAAATTTCTCATGCACTTGGAACAGGGTATGCACTTTTACAAAAATTTTTATTTACTGTTATTTTATAGTCTCCACAAATTCGTATTTTCCCATATGGTTTATTATCTATAACAATTGGTGTGGCCCATTTAGAGTTTTCTGTTGAACTTATTATTTCTTTTTGTGTGAGTTCATTTAATGCTTCTTCTACTTTAGTTCTTTGTGCAAATGCCACCTTCCACCCTTTACATATAACTGGGGTTGAATGGTCCTTGAGTTGTAATTGCACTCGTGTTATTTTTAATTCACCTAGTTTTGGCTTAAATAGGTTTGGGAATTTATTTTGCATTTCATTTTCAATATTGATTTTTTTTATTACATTTATGGTAATCCCAAGTGGTCTGAACCAATTCTGGCCTATTAATAGATTTACTTGTTTATAGACTATGTACATGGGTAATTTTTGAATTTAATTTTACTTTTACACTTACCATTCCAGCTATTTCCACCATATTGCCATTTATGACTTTGGCACTTACATTGGTTTTTTCCATTTTATGTGTAATGTTTCTTTGTGCAATGAGAACTTCCCAATTGCTAAAGGACATTAGTGTAACTCTGGAGCCACTGTCAATCTCCATTTTAACATATTTCCCTATTATGAGTATTGGCAGTTCTAATTATGCTTTGTTACATTTTAAATTTTTTTATGCATGTATTAAAGTTTATTTTGTCTGTATATTCTGGTTTTGGTTTGTGACAGACTTTCATTAGATGACCTTTCGATCTGCAATTCGTACAGTACTCTCAATTTACCCTATTACTTCGAGCAATATGTCCCAGTTTGCCACAGCAGTAACAGTTTGTTTTTTTATCATTTACTCTTTGTTGTTTTGACATTTCATTTCCCTGTACAATGATTTTATGTATTGTTTGGTAATAGTTTTCCGATGGTGTAGTATCAATACCCTATAATTTTGAGCAATATGTCCCAGTTTGCCACAGCAGTAACAGTTTGTTTTTTTTATCATTTACTCTTTGTTGTTTTGACATTTCATTTCCCTGTACAATGGTTTTATGTATTGTTTGGTAATAGTTTTCCGATGGTGTAGTATCAAGATATTCTTTAGCCTGGTTCATCACAAACCCGTGTGCAATTCCTCTTCTAATGGCATCTTTGTAATTTAACTCCGAATCAGCTAGTTGGTTCACGGAATTTAGTATCATATATGCCCCATAATAATTGCTCCAACAGGGTTTCTTCTAGAAATTGTCAATAGACACAATTTTTCCTAGCTTTTTTAGTGCTGTGTCAAATTCTTTGAACGTTTCAGCCTTCATTCACTGTCTATTTCTAAAATGTAATCTGGCAACATGTTTCAATGGGAGAAGGCAGAAGTGTGCTATTATTTTTTGAACTATTTCATTGTATTGAAAAGTCTCAGGCTCTGCCGGTTCACATAGATGGTTTGCAATCTCCAGCACTTTCATTCTGGAAAATCCTAGCAATGTGGCCACCTTCATGTGTTTTTCCTTGATATTGTTAACAAGAAAAATTTTTTTCTACATGTTTCACGTATAGTGACCAGTTGGTGGAGTTCTCAACATCAAATTCTCCTATTGGCATTTGTAACATGTAGCCATTGCTGATTTGATTTAATGTTTCTTTTGCAGGTTCTGTACTTGACTGTGCCAAATTTGTTTGTTCAACTGCTGAGACTAATCAGTATATCTTATCACCAACCTTAAAATGTTTACTGCTATGAAACTAGATATCTTCACTCTACTTCAATAATGAATCTACAGTACCAGCCAATAATTCATAGCGCAAGCCTTCAAGTTAATAATCTAGTATGCTAATTCAATTACAAGTGAGTCTGTAAAACCTATTGTTAGGAATCAATTTATGTTTAGCAGCCACGAATACTCCGATTATTATTCTTGTAAATACTAATAATTTTACTGTGGATCTCTAGCAATGAATTATTTGACAGCAAATAATGTTACTGAATACCTCATGAGGAGATGTACATACTGGGAATGAAATATGTCACATTTTATCTGCGCACCTCCTTTGTTCTGGGTAGTAGCTCATCAGATTTTAATTAGCCAATAGCCTTTAGTATATCACAATTATATATCAGAATATTAAATTACACTCCAAATTTTATTTACATATCTGCCAATATAATCTTTCCAACAAATATTTACCATTACTTTGTTCTATGAGAATTTTAATATTTTGTTGTGTTAAATATTTATAGGCCAAATAAGTTCATGGAACAGTCATACATACTGATATGGCTCATCTTACTAATTTAAAATAAAACTTTATCAATTGTTATTTATTTTCTTTTTTATGAAATTATTTTCAAAATTATTATTTTAGAAGATTGTAAACAACTTGTTTTCTTCCTTTATAAGAAAAATTAAAAAGAGAAAAATTCTAATTTGTAACTATAAATAATTAATCTTCCTCGAATCTCTAGAAGTGATTATATGACCACATTTTTTGGGTGAATTGTTAATCATATTTCTAATGAAAAACTGTGTGTTGATAATAGAAATTAATCTTCAAGGATTTTCTGTTATGTTATTACATTATTAAACTTTCTTAGCGTCTATGTCTCATAGAATGAACTGGAATTACTACACATAAAGAGTAAATATCTTTTAGAAATGATGTACAAAAGATATTGAACAATAGTTACTTCATTCATGGCATAATATATATATATATATATATATATATATATAAGCAATCACATACACACACATATATATATATATATATCACACACACACACACATATATATATATATATGTATTGAATGACGTAATACATTCCACCACCCATCCATGAATTATTTGTGAAATTTGGAAATAAGAAGGTATTCTCTACATTTGATTTAACCTCCAGTTATTGGAAAATCGAACTCCATCCTGATGATTGCCAATATACTGCCTTCCGATATGAGGGTTTCACTTATCAGTTTAATAGGATGCCCTTTGGATTGATCAATAGTGGTTCTGGCCTAATAAGGTGCCTGGACAAAACCCTATCACCTGAGGTTAAACAGATTGCAATCATTTATGTGGATGATATAATAATCGCATCTACTACAGTTGAGGAACACCTTCAACACCTAACTATATTCTTTAAAGAGTGTTTAAAAAAGGGATAAAGGTCAACTTCAAGAAGAGTACTTTAGTTTGTAATGAGGTTGTCTTTTTAGGTCACATCATTGGTTGCAGTGGGATAAGACCACATCCAGACAAGATTAGTGCCATACAGAACTTTCCAAAGCCCACTAATAAAAAAAATTAGATCATTTTTGGGACTATGTAATTTCTATAATCGTTTTTATCGAAAGTTCTCTGACCACATGGAACCATTACTAAACCTCCTTAGAAAGGATGAAAGGTGGAACTGGACTAATGAACAAGATGAGGCTTTCTATATATATATATATATGCTTCATGTATATATTTTGCTATGAAGTTGAAAACATTAAAAAAAATTTAATGTGTAAATTAAATTCTAAATTTATAATTATTTAGGAAAAGGTGTCAAAACATGTAGAATGAGATAAAATTAAAGAATTCAGAGTTTCATTAAGAAATACAATTAATAATATTTCAAAATTAAAATGCATTCAGATTCTAATCAATAGGATTCTTTCAGCTAATAAAAAGAAGAATTTTCTTTAAAAAAACATTGAGTAATTTGGAAAACAGATATATATATATTTTGAAGCTGTGCATATATATATATATATATATATATATATATATATATATGCTGGCTTCACCATTCACTGTGGACTAACTAAGACCCTAAGTCCAACCACAGTGAATGTATGTTTCTTTTTCAAACTAAATTTATCGTTTTCTCAAATAGATGCCTAAATTAAAGAAGGAATTGTGTTAAAAAGAAAAGATTTAATAAAATAAAATATAGAAAGTTAAAATTATATTTGCAATTATTTTTAAAATATATTTGGTAGGTGATAAAATAAATTTACTTAATTAAATAGAATCCATTAAGAAAAGGAATTAATTAATAAAACATTTTTCTGAATGAGATAAAATAATAGATAATGGGCATGATTCGCTACTAATTAGTAGATTTAAAAACATAATGGAAAAAAGGGAATAAATAAAGAACTTTTCTTTTGTTCTGGGTCTTATGCTTGCAGGTAACCTGTGCTGAAAGTCAGAGAGAAATATTAAGAATTTTGTTGGAAGAAATTTTGCTGAGAAATTGGATAATATTGCGAACTCTTGCTTGCTGTACTTACTTCAAGCTGCACTCTATTTTTTCAGCATATAAATAAAAATCCAGAAATGTGTTGCTCTGCAAAAATGTGGGGGCAACCTCTTTGCCTTCGCTGTCCTGAGCCGTCCCTGAGGTTGGAGTCATAATCATGTAAGCTGGCCAGAGAACTAAAGTGTCTGCCCTGTATCCATGAATCTCTGCCCTCAAACATGGAAAAACAAAGTTGAAGAACCGAGAAGACTTGCGGTAAACATCTAATGAACTCATCTTGACCCACCCCATTGAGTTACCGGTAACGTTACCATAAATTCACATAAAAATCTCTTTGTAATTTACAAATACACTCTAGAGTTATTTTTTTATATATATGTTCTTTTTTTAAATCTACGTATTCATATCTTATAAAATGGTATTTCATTAATTGGTTTCTTTTCTTTTTTTTTTATATCGTAATGGGTGGGGTTATTATATATAACGGTGGCCATAGTTCTTATTAATTTAATTGAAAAATACTTTGTTTAACATTCCGCCATTATACTCCAGTAGTTTAAGTTATTTATTTTATTTAGATATTTTAGAAAGAAAAGGAAGCAAATCATAGAAAGTGCAAAAACTCTATTTTTAAAATCAAGATTTAATTTCTAAATATTTTATTAGAAAACTTTTCAATATTTTAATTTGATTTTATATATATATATATATATATATATATATAAAAGAAAGATCCTTATCAAATGCCTTTATATTTTAGTCAATGAAGGGTTACTAAGTTAAAGTTATATTTTAAAGAGTGTGAAATAAAACATTCGCATTTACATTTTAGTAATAAGAGAGTGTACATTTGACAATATGTATATGTATTAAAAATTATTAAATTGCATTGACTCTGTGGTGGGTTGGTTAAACTTCAACTAAATCAATAAAATATCGGCCCTCTTGTTTTAGTGATCTGAATTTTATAAATGGAAAATTACTATTTTCTGCAGATTTACAGTGGTAGTTGAGCGTTTGTAATATATATATATGTTTTAAAGAGGGTTTCTTTTTTAAATTTAAAGGTCATTGACCGTATTTATATGGTATCGTGCCTCGGGTGATCTATTGGGCCACTCAGCATAAATTGTAGTGCTTCTTTTGCCAAGTTTGCTTAATTTAACATACCTACATTCGGACCTTCTGAAAAATAAATAAATTGTTCTGTATTTCATGTCAATCTCAGTCCCTTCAATGTACGTAACTGGACATAAGCAATAAAAACTCCGATCCTGAATCCAGGTCACGTGTTTAGCGAACAGATTCCATTTTTCTCTCAAACTTAGTTTGGAGACAGAGAGCTATCCAATCTTGTGTTAACCTCTTGGTATCTGTTATGTCTAGATCCTCACAGCCCACTATATGCTATCGCCTTTGTGCATGGGCTTGTATATTTATATTTATTAAGAAATCTTTCTCAAAATTTCATCGAAATGTTGCAATTATAGCTGGAAATTCTTGCTGGGGGTTACTTTCTCATTTTCTTTAATCATCAGCAGGGCTATGATTCAAACCGGTCTAGAGTCTTTAGTTGAGTTTGACCACTTATTTAATTCTCTGTTCCCCATCCATATAGTTAATGAATCATCTCTCTCTCTCTCTCTCTCTTGGTTTCCTTCATGTAACACTTCCATTGGCTGGGATATTTTAAAGATGAAATTATAATGTAAAATTTTGTCTGATTCTTATCATTACGATCAATGGATCTTTCATATATGTTTATCCGGTTGCAGTGAAAATAGCCTGCGACACTATTAATAAAGCATTGTATGAATTTTTTTAATGTAAATAATAAAAGGTTTTGTTATCTTTCATTCACTATAAATAAAACCACTTAGTATTTTCTTTTGTGACATATGTATGTACATCTGTTCATTATATATGTAAAAATTCCTTTTCGTGGTTTCTTCTCTCCTTGACCACCAGGCATACATTAAGATTAAATTCTAGTGAGGTTTGGGGAGTAAGTCGCTCAGTAGCAATCTAGAGGAGTAGGTGAGGTTCGAACCCCCTCTATCTGCATATCTAGGTTAGGTTAAAGCAGCTCTACTTTTCTTACCGTTACAGTTTTTTTGTATAATCTGGCATCCCAAGTGTGGCCTTACTATTTAGGGACAGACACTGAGATATAAATAGGAATTTCATGATCATTAGAAATTTTTTTGTGTTTTTTTTTTTGAAAATAAATATAGTGAATGACAGAAGTTTATATATTTTTCTTTTGCACTTTCTGTGTTTGCTATCAGTTGTCCAGTTTACAAGATGTGAAATCAATCAGTTCGGTTGAAAATTAAAACCAAATCAGATATTAATGTATTTTTCTTTCTTTTGCTAGGAAGGGAGACAGAGTGATCAAACAAGAAGCAGAGAAAAGATGGGCTCAAGTAGAATTTTTTACCCCCCACCTCCGGCAGTAGTAATCATATTTTATTAAAGTGTGTGTCAAATACACATAGTTATAGTCACATATATAACACACAGAACAGGGTAGTAAATAAGTAAATAAACACGGATAGGGCAGGAACTATGCATAGGATAAGAGATAGATAGAAAGCTGGCAGGTTAAAAAAGGACAACAGTTGAAGGAATGGTTGGGAGAGTGAAGCAATTTTTTTTAAAAGTAAAAGTAGAAAAATAAAAATAATTTTAAAGACAGCATTAAAAATAAGAGCAAACCAAATATTTTTTTCTTATATATTTGTTTTAGCTATTCGTATTTCTCTAGAAAATGTGTACAGTCCAGAAGGAGACACAGATACACCAGAACCACAATGGCTACAGAAATTGATGGAAACTATGTTACAAAAAGTAGAAGAATGCAAAGAAGAATGTAGACAATATAGAGCAGAAATCAACAGGAGAAAAGAAGAGAGAAACAATGAAGCAGAAAGGACACAAGAGAATCAGCCAAGAAGTGAGAATCTTCAAAATGTGAATAAAGAAAGCGTAAAAGTCATGGAAAGAACAGACAATCCAATGGTGGCAAGTTTTATCCACATCAAAACTTTTCAGGGTGACATAGGAGAAAACCCCATGGCACACTTGCAAAGTTTACAAGAGCTGTTTATGTTCCAGGAACTCAGAGAAGCTGAAAAGTTATCAGTTGCAGTTAATCATTTACATTGTGGGACTGTATAAGTAACAAACCAGTAACATTTGCAGATTACCACATTGCCTTACTTAAACGTTTTTGGAGTGAAGAGAGGCAAGATGGAATAATGCACCGTATATCTCAAGAAAAGTACTGCACTTGGAAAGGAGAAATTCAAGCTAAGTTTTTCTTGTGGCAAGTGACTTTTTTAAAATCATTGACTGCTTTCCACTTTTTGGAGGGGCAGATTATTTGGACAATAAGGTAGAATATGCCTCTCCACATACAACAATTGATGCTGGGCTGCCTCAGCTGTGGAATTGATGAGATGGTAAACTTACTAACTGCTATTGATTTTGGCAACCTAAATAAAGAGCATGCCAACAAAGGAAAAAGAATTGACACACCCAAAATACAGATGGAGGCTGTCAGGAACTGCTATGATGATGATCAAAACACACAGCAATTCCAGAAAAATATGGGTCCTATAATTTATATACCCCAGATAGAACTCCAGGATGAAACAGAAATTATTGAGGGAAATGAAAGAGTGGCATTAGCGTTCATGTGCGAACTGGAAGATGATCACAGACCACCACTCTCGGAGTGCCTCATAATTAAAGCACTGTTAGAAGATGTCCCAATTACAGCTTTAATAGACACTGGCAGTCAAGTGTCACTGGTGTCAAAAGAATGGTGGGATGCAACAGAAGGAACTCATGTACTACCGATCTCACCGAGAAAATCTTATGCTATATAGGCTAATGGAGGAAAAGCCAACATAGGAACACATCGTCTGGGACTGGATATTAAGATAGGAGCAACAAATGTAAAACACATACTTCAGATAATGCCAGGCTTAATTTATGATGTACTGTTAGGGTCAGACTTCTTAGAAAGACATGACTCAGGAATAAACTTTAGAGAAAATAAGTTTACATTTTACAACAAGTTAGATTTTCACAAATGTAAAACCCAAGAGACAACCAATATAAGCTGTATACAGGAACCAACTAATCTTGAATGAACAGAAAATGAAACAAAAGTCCAGATGGAAATAGAGATAGAAGGACAGAGCACACCTCACCTTGCCTTCATGTGTTTTACTTATCAATTTAATGATCATGAGATAGTTCCAAAATGCACCATGGCAGGTCAGGCAAAACAAATTACTTTATCAAGTGGCAGCATAGTTCTAGGTTTGAAACCACATTTACCCATACCAAAATCACTGACCAAGGGATCTAACCATGAGCCAGTTTCATCATCAGAATACATAAGAGGGAAACAGCTAAATAACAGAGCACCATTAATAAGGATTTTCAACTTGACTTCTAGCAAAAGAATTGATAGAAGACATGGTAATAAGGTGGACACAGCTCAGAGAGCTAATAATAATGCCCAGAGAGGAAGATCCATTGAAAAAAAAATAGTTTAAATAGAGTGCTCCATTCAAAAGTAAATTTTTTTAAAAGATCCCCAAGGTACAACGAGGACACATCATATGGACAATGAAATCGTATTATAGGCTTTCAGTTTTTTTTGTGTGTGTATGTTTTGTAAATATTGGCATTGTTATAATATATTAATTAATATTATTATATACTTCTCTATCTATTTATCAGTATTATTATAAACTTTCAGTTTGTTTTTATAAACTGCACATATCAGTATTATTTCATGTAAATACATGAATATTCTGTATAATAGGAGTGCTCTTTCCAGATCACTCTGCTTCTCTCTGCAAAACCTTAGCTTTAGTCATTTTTTTACTTGCTTTTTAATGGGTTCTAGGAATATTAAGCTGTGCATATATATATATATATATATATATATATATATATATATATATATATATATATATATATATATATATATATATATATATATATATATATATATATATATATATATATGCTGGCTTCACCATTCACTGTGGACTAACTAATACCCTAAGTCCAATCACAGTGAATGTATGTTTCTTTTTCAAACTAAATTTATCATTTTCTCAAATAGATGCCTAAATTAAAGAAGGAATTGTGTTAAAGAGAAAAGATTTAATAAAATTAAATATAGAAATTTAAAATTATATTTGCAATTATTTTTAAAATATATTTGGTAGAATTCGATAAGATAAATATTCTTAATTAAATAGAATCCATTAAGAAATGGAATTAATTAATAAAACATTTTTCTAAATTAGATAAAATAATAGATAACAGAAAAATTTGAAACAACGGGCATGATTCACTACTAATTAGTAGATTTAAAAACATAATGGAAAAAAGGGTATAAATAAAGAACTTTTATTTTGTTCTGGGTCTTATGCTTGCGAGTAACCTGTGCTGAAGGTCAGAGAGAAATATTAAAAATTTTGTTGGAAGAAATTTTGCTGAGAAATTGGATAATATTGCGAACGCTTGCTTGCTGTACTTACTTCAAGCTGCACTTTATTCCTTTAGCATATAAATAAAAATCCAGAAATGTGTTGCTCTGCAAAATAGCGGGGGTAACCTCTTTGCCTTTGCTCTCCTGAGCCATCCCTGAGGCTGGAGTCCTAATCATGTAAGCTGGCCAGAGAACTAAAGTGTCTGCCCTGTATCCATGAATCTCTGCCCTCAAACATGGAAAAACAAAGTTGAAGAACCGAGAAGACTTGCGGTAAACATCTAATGAACTCATCTTGACCCACCCCATCAAGTTACTGGTAACATTACCATAAATTCACATAAAAATCTCTTTGTAATTTACAAATACACTCTAGAGTTATTTATATATGTTCTTTTTTTAAATCTACGTATTCATATCTTATAAAATGTTATTTCATTAATTGCTTTCTTTTCTTTTTTTTTATATTGTAATGGGTGGGGTTATTATATATAATGGTGGCCATAGTTCTTATTAATTTAATTGAAAAATACTTTGTTTAACTTTCCACCATTATACTCCAGTAGTTTAAGTTATTCATTTTATTTAGATATTTTGGAAAGAAAAGGAAGCAAATCATAGAAAGTGCAAAAACTCTATTTTTAAAATCAAGATTTAATTGCCAAATATTTTATTAGAAAACTTTTCAATATTTTAATTTGATTTTATATATATATATATATATTGTAACAGTCAGAATCATCTATCTCACTAACACACTGCAGAATTCAAACCTCAGACACGAAACTGAACATTCTAGGAGGGGTTGCCTTCTAGATATACTAAGTTCAAATCTAAAGTCCAAATTTCACAGTGCCATCTACGTGACAACGCATCTGATGCCACTATTAGTATGACCTTTGATCGATGCCTGGTGGTCAGGGAGAAACAAAATACTCTATACTAAAAAAAGTTTGAGTGGCTAATTAACATCTATAGATTTACAAAGGAAATGCAGAAAATATATATATAGACCAAGACAGTGATAGGAATCAAATAAAATAAGAGATCAAATTTAGTTTTAAATAATTTCACAAAATTTATTTATATAAAATATATATATATAATGCTACTGTCTGCTTATATGAGACAGGGATGCGTATTAAATAATTGTGGGCATTATATTTCAATAAATGACAAAAAGGTTTTAAAGCAAAGTGATATATTCTATTCCTCGGGTTAATAGCATTACGATAATGTGGTTGATGAGATAGAAACGTGTGGGCATTATATTTCAATAAATGACAAAAAGGTTTTAAAGCAAAGTGATATATTCTATTCCTCGGGTTAATAGCATTACGATAATGTGCTTGATGAGATAGAAACGTGTGTGAGGTACTTTGAGTAATTATACAAGTTTAAGAAAATATTTGAAAATTAAGTGCTTTAAAATATTTATTGATTTCGAGAATAGCATGGACAAAAGCTTACTAAGCATCAAAGTGGGAATGTGATCAAAGCATTTATTTGAGAATAATAATAGAGTTGCATTGGGAGGTCAGTATTGCTGACAATGAATTTATTAAAGTTGGAGGGTGTGACATGTTTAAGTCACGGATGCTTTGTAAAATAAATATAAAATAAAACCATATTGAAGATCCGGAATAATTACAGAGGGCATTTCGCCACTACCCTGTAGAAAACTATTTTGACGAACAGACGAAACATAGCGACTGGGTGACGATTGTCTTTAATTCCCAGGTGTGTCACTTGTGAACACACTCTGCCTGGAAACTGCAATAGCGAAAAGAGTCCTTTGAAAATTAAAACAAAGTGGTCTCAACAACCAATTCATTTACCAGCAATACGAGATTAGTGTATATAAAACATACTGAATTGGTTTTACTTGGATTAAGAGAAATGCTCAATCAATTTTCCAGAAATTCATTTAAAAAAGTCCGCACATTCTCAACGTCAATGACGAACTTTGTAATTAAAGTAGAACACGGTAATTAAAATAGGAAAATGCATGCTTGCGGGTTTGAAAAGTAAGTATAGATTTATATACGCAATCATGCATTAGGGGACACATTTAATCATTGACCTCGCACATACTCTCATACTAGATTAAAATCAATAACATGTAGATTTTAAATTATGTGATTATATTATATATTAAAGAAAAGAATCGCCCTTGAATGAATGATTTGCAAGATAATAAAATTGGAAAATTATAAATTTAAAATATGCCTTAATAGCAGCGTCTTACTTTCAATAAAGGGAATAGTTCACTCGGTGAAAGACAATTCCGACACATTATCATAATAAAATAAAAGAAAGCTTTATATATAGAAAATATTAACCCAAGGATAGAGCAAAACTGTTGATTATATTTTAACACTTTAAAGAAGTACATAAAAAAGTTATGTGACATTTCAGAAAACAATTTAGAATAGCTATAGCATGTTAGTTAGGAATCACAAGAGCTCTTGGGTTAATTTAGGTTAACTCTGGAGATGCATTTGCAGGTAGATGTTCAGCAGGTTTTATAATTCAGCAGCAAAATCTGGAATGTTCATATTTTTGCAGCAGCATCAGTTCCAGGGTTCCTTATGCGATAGCTTCCGATAGTCTGGAGCAGCAGCTGGCTATTCCGAGGGGACATAGCCATCTTAATGCCTCTACTCTATCATGTCAAGGTTAGCAAATTATTAGAATAGAACTCAGAATAATTTCTTTTAGAAACATTAGAAAAAAAACTGGAGAACAAAAGAAAACCCTTCTTTTATAGTAGACTTTAACAATAGAACTGCCCTGGAGCATTACAAAAATATCGGACTTATCAGCTGTAATTCAATCTATCCAAATGTCTAAAGGAATTCAACATTAATTAATTTATTTTGTTAATTTCCCTGTCGACATTCGAATTACAAACAAGATTGAATTAAAATTACTTTTATTAATTAAAGAAAACCTTAAGTGGACATCTGCTGTTTTTAGATAAACTTATATAATATTAACTAATTAAACCATTGTCCCTCATTTATTTTAAAGAAATATTTGGAATGACTTTTATTAAATTAAACGAAAATTATTTTACTTTTAACTTGCAATATTTGAATCTATTTACTAAACGAATATTTACTAAATGAATTTTATTTTAAATCAAAATATATTACGACGGTAATATATTTGTAAATAGATTCAAACAAAATAACTTTAACAATTTATAATTTTAATATGTCTTAAAATGCATATCATAGTGTGTGCGCAATTACGAATTATATAACCTACTTTTTAATAAATCAAAATTATGTGAACATATACATAATCTATAATCTTTTATTTATTTGGGAATGACTTATATATATAATACGAGCATTGTACTCATGGTTTAAAATTAGGCGGGATTTTCAGTATATAAGCGTATTGCAGACACACTATGATAGATTGGGTTTCAAACTAAGGTATGAGGTAGGAAATAGGTGAGAAAAGGTGAAACGAAGATCTGTAAAGCAGACCTCAGTGTTTCACATTCCCTTAGTGATGGAACAAAAAAAATTGTTAAAAAAAACAGATCTTACAACAGGTGTCCACCTATGAAGCCTGCATAAACAAAATTTACAAGATAATCCATAATGTACAGGATATAAATATAATGAAGAAATGAAACTGAATTATATACCCAGATCATATTAATAAATCTACCATCTAGCAAACATTTTTTATTATCTTCCCCCCTTTAAACAAAATTATATTTAAAAAATCTAATAGTTTAACACTGTTTATATCCGATCTCCTTTTTATATTATCCTGTGACTTGTCCATTTCTCTTTTTTTTGTTGTTGTTGTTGTGGTTTTTTTAAAAAACTACTATAATCCTGAGTCTGGTGAGTGATATACAAGGGATTTTAGACTCCTAGAATTATAAGTCCTTCTTATGGTCCCATTATCCTCCAGTAATTATGCATTTGGGCCACTTACTAGTTTTATCACATATGGCCCTTGATACAGTGGGAAAAACTTCTTGTATTTACACTGGTTCTGGCTACTCGGCTTTGGAGTTCTGACCCATACATGATCCCCAAGTTGAAATTGGTAGGACCTTGTTTCCTTTAATTTTTTTTCTGCCCGGGCTTTCAAATGATGATGAACTGCTCGCCGGTCCTCTTCTCTGTCAACTTCTTGATCATCCTTGGGCAGGGGTATTTTAATTAATGGTTGCTCTGGCTTACCAAAATGGAGATGCATTGGTGTTATCCCTGTAGACTCATTAATGGTTCCATTAATATACTGAAAAATTTCTTCCGTTCGGTTGACCCAGCCCCGGTGGTTATCGTGGATGTATGTCCGAAACAGCCAGTTAATTTTCTGCATGACCCTCTCGCATGGGTTGGATTGGGGGTTTGTAATGGATGTCATCACATGCCTGAGACTTTGGCTTATTATCCAGGGCTGCCTTTCTCGTGAAGTAAAAGCTGAGCCAAGATCTGAGAGTATTGCTTTGGGCTTGCCAATAGTAATGAATTGCTTGCACTGTAATGCTCTAATTGCACTTTTTGAATCTGATTTTATGACTGGGTAGGCCCATGCATACTTAGAAAATATGTCGTAGGTGACAAAAAGGTACTGACATCTACGATAGGATGGTAGTGGCCCATAGTGGTCTACTGCTAATACCTTGTTGGGTCCCAATGGGATAATGGAGGCGGGGGTACCGCTGAAGATCTTATTTGGGGGTTTGCTTTTAGCGCATGTATTACATTTCTGGAGGGTATATAATATATCACTATACATCTGTGGCCAATGAAACTGCCACCTCAGGGCTTCTTTGGTTTTTCTGGGACCATAATGTCCCACCAGGCTGTGCATATAAGTGATTAGTGGGCTTCTTAAATCAGGTGGTATGAGAATTTTCCATAATGTATTCTCAGTTTGTTGCAGCAAAAGTCCATTTTGCAATCTGTATCTCCTTTTCCACCTACTAGTGGTACATCCTTCATCAGAGTTTCCTTGCCTTTGGACTTCATGTATTAAATCTTTGTACTGGGGTTGCTTTTCCTGCCAATACTGCAAATTCTTAAGTTTCTTTTCAATTTCCTGGTCCAATACGTTAGTCATGATTATTAATGGCTGGTCTGATATCATGGGGTTGCAAGGTTTAACTTCCACAGGGTGACGACTCAATACATCGGCCACAATATTTTCAAAGCCTGGACAATAAATTATCTTGTAGTGGAATTTCTGCAGTGACAAGCTCCATCGTATAAGGCTATAATTGTTTAGATAACTTTTATTCAGAAATTCCAAGCACTGGTGGTCCATAATTATAATTACATCCAATCCCAGCAATATCTGCTTGAATTTGCTGCATGCCCATACAATGGCTAAAGTCTCTTGTTCAGTGACAGTATAATTTTTTTCTGCACCTCTTATTGTACGGCTACTGAAGTACAAGACCTGATGTTGGCCTGCTTGATTAACCTGGAACAGTACAACACCTAGACCTTTTTGCTGCTGTCAGTCTGCAAATAGAATGGGTGAGTGAAATCAGGATAACATAACATCACAGTCTGGAGGAAATTGTCCTTGATTTTATTGAAATCTTGCTTGTGCTGTTCATTCCATTCTTACCGACGGTGTTGCTTCAATAGTTCCAGAAATGTGGAGCTATCTTTTGCAAAGCCTGGATAGAACTTATGGTAGTAAGTGCAGAGGCCTAAAAAGGATCTAATCTGCTTTCTATTGATAGGTCTTGGGAAGTTCTGGATTGCTTCTACCTTATCTGGATGGGTCCGAATTCTTTGTCCATTTATGATGTGTCCCAAAAATGCAATTTCTTTTAGAGAAAAGTGACTCTTTTCTAGATTCACAGTAATATTCTTTTGGGCACATTCAGAAAAGAACTGCTTCAGGTGTTCCTGAGGGTTGCGTGATGCAATGACCACATCATTGATATAGCACATTAATTTTTTTTAGATCTTTGGATAGAACTTGGTCCAAGCACCTCATTAGTCCAGCACCACTGTTTATGAGCTCAAAAGGTACTCTCTTAAACAGATGTGTTTGCCCATTGTGACAGAAGGCCGTGTATTTTCTGTCTTGGGGGTGTAATATCATCTGCCAATAGCTAGCAGTTAAGTCTAATGTGGTAGATAATTTGAGAAAAACTTCCTGTACAGTTGATATCGTGATATTGTTGAGCATTCTGGCATCTAAACACAGTCTTATAGACCCATTTTTCTTTTTCACAACCACTAATGGGTTATTATATGGTGATGACCCTTTCTCAATTATCCCGATGTAATCATCTGTTGGATCTGAGTGCTCACTTCATCTTGATATTGGAAAGGAATGGGGTATGTCCGGGCCTGGAAGTGGGTTTTCTCCTTCACACGAATCCGGTGGACATAACCTTTATTTTCTCCAGGGATTGGAGAGAAGATTTGCTGACTTGCCATTAATAGTTGATGCAATTGGGACTGATTCTCGATGGTTTCTAGTGAGGATTCTTTGACCTTATCTTTGATGGTGCTTTCATCGATGCTGGCCTTCATACACTGAACTTGGACTCCAGATAGGACATTGGCTTCATTAAAATCTATCTTCTCTTGCTGGACCATAATTGAATTCGTGGAATAGTCAAGGATACACTTATTTTGGGTCAGAAAATTGGATCCAATTATAACATCATGGACCAATACTTTTATAACTAGGAAAGTGTGCCCAATGGTTATTTTCCTGAAGATTATTTCTAATCATACTTGGTATGCTTCAGTCTTGGTTCTTTTTCCATCAGCCAGTTTCATCTGGATGGGACGGGATCGTAACCTGGGTATACATCCACTTTGTTTTTCCATTTGTAACAACCATCCCTTTGAAATGCAGGAAATCTGACTGCCAGTGACAATGAGGGCAGGAAGTTCAATGGATCCCACTCTGATGTTTATTACTGGACACGGACCAATAGGAACTCCACAGGTGGGGTTCTCTTTCCGGATAACCATTAATACAAGATTCATATCCTTTAAGAGGCTTCCTTTTGTTGGAGGATGAGAGTAGTGGGGTTGTGCTAACACGGTTCTTTTGGGTTTCGTATTCCTCCCATCATATTTTGTTCTGATTGACGGTGGGGATTCCATGGGCCATAGTTGATCATCATCAAAAATTCTGCCATGACTTCCACATCTTTGAACCTGCTGCTGACCATAAGCTGTTGGATAGGTAATGGCATATTCAGTTGGATTGTACAGATGATGTAGGAATCTGAAAACTTAAACGCGGTGAGTGATCTAAATCGGTTTACCAGGCGGATGAAAAAATGCACGCAAGTCTCTTTGATTGCTCGATACTTCTCCTGGCAAATCGTATTTAGAATCCCGCTCTGCTGAACCTCACTCCAATAAAACTTCAATAATGTGTTACAGTAATTGGCAAAGTCGCTCGGTTTTTTAGTCAACATGCCCCACCAATCTCTTGCATAGCCATATAAGTAATGGCTAGCTATCACAGTCTGTTCGCAACAGTTCATCTTACACAGAGAAAAAAATCCTGCAAGCTATCCAATTGTGGGTGAGGATTTTCTCCTATTTCTCCTCGAAATATCTGAATGGTGATTATTTTATCAATCTGGGTTTGAATCCTGAGGTCTGAAATTAATGTACTGCAGGCTGCATCTCCTGTACTATTGTTGATTTGAGAAATTGGTCGATTGCTGTCAAAGGTCTGACAGCTCTGATTTGTAGTTCTGTCCTCTTTCCAGTTTAATAGGTAGCATTCTTCAATATTAAGTTCGAGAGCCCTTTGGCTTTTTTTTACTTTAACAATTTTGTCGAGAAGTAGCCTGTTAAATATTTTATACTCTTCCACTTTTCTTTGGGCTTCCTCTTCATGCTCTCTTGCCCTCTCTTCGCTTCTCTTATACAATTTTTCCAGATATTTCTGATTGAAACCTCCCTGGCTCGTTTCCTGGACAGGTCTCATACTTATTGGAGGAGATTCAAGAAATCTAGATGGGTCCAGTTCTTGTTCATCATGGTTGTTCTCCATATTATCCATGGCATTGGTTGATTATCATGATCGATGATGATGATGACTTTTTCCTTTTATTTTATTTCTAACCATTTAATATATCCTAAAAAAAATTCTTAACGAATAGGTGTACTTTTAAAACACACTATATAGCACTGATAAAGAAAACTTTTAAACTGTTTTACATTGAACTTATTAAAACTAATACAGTTAACAAAATATTATTATATTTTCCTTGTTTGACTCTCTGCGATTACTATTACATTTGATTTGAAATTTTATTAATGGCTAATAGGCTATCTCCATCTCAGTTCTGCTGGTTTAATTGCTGCATTTACATTTATCACTAAAACCCCAACTACTCCCCTTTTACTACTGCTAAAATTTCTTGTTTAAATCTGCTGCCAACATATATATATATTACTGTCCGTACATACATAGAAGATTTCTTAAATTCGGCCTGTCAAATTGTTGTGCTAAAATATATATTTTAAATTCAAGCTTCTTTATTTATATATATATAGACATTCGCTAGATCTGGGTATAATTATTTCGTTCCCTCTTATTTAAGATTTGCAAACATATATTTACATAATTATTGATCCGATTCACGCCTCATTATTTGTTCTAAGAAAATTTACACACGTTGAAAAAAAACAAATTACATATAAAAGAATTTAGCCTTGTGACAAAATTTATTTTAGAAGTAACACCGTTTAATGAAATTACTTTTGGGCGCCATGTCACCAGTTAAAAGGATCCATAGACTGTTAGCTTCCCAAAATGAATTTTAATAACTATTCCATTTAACTATGGGCACTTGTTAAAACATTCGCATTTTTTTTATTTTTATTGATTACAATATTTTATTTATTATTAAATTTTCTGAATTCCATACGATAGCCTATTACATATCTAGGTCATTACCGTACAAAATTATTATTATGCTATCTTGCGTACTGAGCCGATAAAACTTTTTTTTGATAGAAAATACAATATTTGAAATATTCATAGATTGTCACAATATTCACTTGGGACAATATTTAAGTAATTCATGACATGCATATAGATCGTGACTTAAGTGAAACAATAAATACAGGTAAATACAGATGGGTCGTATCGCACTATAGCAAGTTTGGACAAGTTCTGATTATATAGAATAAGTAATTGAATGCCCGAGTCAAACAAAATATATGAAGTATACACGCACATAAACACTAGATAATATAGAGTTTGAAAAATATTATATATCAAAATATAAAGGATTTGAGTGATTAAATATGAAACAAAATGCTAAAGTTAAGCTACAGGGATGTGAGTGTTTATATAATTGAGATCTATAGGGATGTGGGTGTTTAAATAATTGAGGCTCCACATTTGGGCAAGCCATGGACTTGGATAAAAATACTATGTAACAGTCAGAATCATCTATCTCGCTAACACACTGCATAATTCAAACCCCAGACATAAAACTGAACATTCTAGGAGGGGTTGCCTTCTAGATATACTAAGTTCGAATCTAAAGTCCAAATTTCACAGTGCCATCTATGTGACAATGAATCTGATGCCACTACTAGTATGACCTTTGAGTGGTGCCTGGTGGTCAGGGAGAAACAAAATACTCTATACTAAAAGAAGTTTGAGTGGCTAATTAACGTCTATGGATTTACAAAAGAAATGCAGAAAATATATATATAGACTGAGACAGTGAAAGGAATCAAATGAAATAAGAGACCAAATTTAGTTTTAAATAATTTCACAAAATTTATTTATATAATATATATATATAATGCCACTGTCTGCTTATATGAGACAGGGATACGTATTAAATAATTGTGGGCATTATATTTCAATAAATGACAAAAAGGTTTTAAAGCAAAGTGATATATTCTATTCCTCGGGTTAATAGCATTATGATAATGTGCTTGATGAAATAGAAACATGTGCAAAGTGCTTTGAGAAATTATACAAGTTTAAGAAAATATTGTAAAATTAAGTATTCTAAAATATTTATTGATTTCGAGAATAGCACGGAGAAAAGCTTACTAAGCATCAAAGTGGGAATGTGATCAAAGTATTTATTTAAGAATAATAATAGAGTTGCATTGGGAGGTCAATATTGCTGATAATGAATTTACTAAAGTTGGAAAGTGTGACACGTTTAAGTCATGGATGCTTTGTAAAATGAATATAAAATAAAACAATATTGAAGATCTGGAATAATTATGGAGGGCATCTCACCACTATCCCGTAGGAAAGTATTTTGATAAAAAGCCGAAACTTAGTGACTGGGTGATGATTGTGTTTAATTTCCAGGTGTGTCATTTGTGAACACACTCTGCCTGGAAACTGCAATAGCGAAAAGAGTCCTTGGAAAATTAAAACAAAGCGGTCTCAACAACCAATTCATTTACCAGCAATACGAGACTAGTGTATATAAAACATATTGAATGTGTTTCACTTGGATTAAGAGAAATGCCCAATCAAATTCCCAGAAATTCATTTAAAAGGGTCCACACATTCTTGACGTTAATGATGAACTTTGTAATTAAAGTAGAACACAGTAATTAAAATAGAAATATGTATGCATGCAGGTTTGAAAAGTAAGTATAGATTTATATACGCAATCATGCATTAGGGGACACATTTAATCATGACCTCGCACATACTCTCATATTAGATTAAAATCAATAACATGTAGATTTTAAATTATGTGATTATATTATATATTAAAGAAAAGAATCACCCTTGAATGAGTGATTTGCAAGATAATAAAATTAGAAAATTATAAATTTAAAATATGTGTTATAGCGGCATCTTACTTTCAATAAAGGGAATAGTTCACTTGGTCAAAGACGATTCTGACACATTATCATAATAAAATAAAAGAAAGCTTTATATATAGAAAATATTAACCCAAGGATAGAGCAAAACTGTTGATTATATTTGAACACTTTAAAGAAGTACAAAATAAAGTTATGTGAAATTTCAAAAAACAATTTAGAATAGCGATAGCATGTTAGTTAGGAATCACAAGAGCTCTTGGGTTAATTTAGGTTACGTCTGGAGACACATTTGCAGATAGATGTTCGGCAGGTTTTATAATTCAGCAGCAAAATCTGGAATGTTCATATTTTTGCAGCAGCATCAGTTCCAGGGTTCCTTATGCGATAGCTTCCGATGGTCTGGAGCAGCATCTGGCTATTCTGAGGGGACATAGCCATCTTAATGCCTCTACTCTATTATGTCAAGGTTAGCAAATTATTAGAATAGAACTCAGAATGATTTCTCTTAGAAACATTAGAAAAAAAACTGGAGAACAAAAGAAAACCCTTCTTTTATAGTAGACTATAACAATAAAACTGCCCTGGAGCATTACAAAAATATCCGACTTATCAGCTGTAATTAAATCTATCCGAATGTCTAAAGGAATTCAACATTAATTAATTTCTTTTGTTAATTTTCCTGTCGACATTCGAATTACAAACTAGATTTAATTAAAATTACTTTTATTAATTAAAGAAAACCTTAAGTGGACATCTGCTGTTTTTAGAGAAACTTATATAATATTAACTAATTAAACCATTGTCCCACATTTATTTTAAAAAAATATTTGGAATGACTTTTATTAAATTAAAGGAAAATTATTTTACTTTTAACTTGCAATATTTGAATCTATTTACTAAACGAATATTTACTAAATGAATTTTATTTTAAATCTAAATATATTACGACGGTAATATATTTGTAAATAGATTCAAACAAAATAACTTTAACAATTTATAATTTTGATATTTTTTAAAATGCATATCATCATGTGTGTGCAATTATGACTTATATAACCTACTTTTTAATAAATCAAAATTATGTGAACATATACATAATCTATAATCTTTTATTTATTTGTGAATGACTTATATATATAATATGGGCATTGTACTTATGGTTTAAAATTAGGCAGGATTTTCGGTATATAAGCGTATTGCAGACACACTAAGATAGATTGGGGTTCAAACTAAGGTATGAGGTAGGAAATAGGTGAGAAAAGGTGAAACGAAGATCTGCAAAGCAGACCTTACTGTTTCAATATATATATATATATATAACAAAGATCCTTATCTAATGCCTTTACATTTTAGTCAATGAAGGGTTACTAAGTTAAAGTTATATTTTAAAGAGCATGAAATAAAATGTTCGCATTTACATGTTAGTAATAAGAGAGTGTACATTCGACAATATGTATATGTATTAAAAATTATTAAATTGCATTGGCTCTGTGGTGGGTTGGTTAAACTTCAACTAAATCAATAAAATATCCACCCTCTTGTTTTAGTGATCTGAATTTGGAAAGTTACTATTTTCTGTGGATTGACAGTGGTAGTTGAGCGTTCGTAATATATATATATATATATGTTTTGTAGAGGGTTTATTTTTAAATTTAAAAGTCATTGACCGTATTTATATGGTAACGTGCCTTGGGTGATCTACTGGGTCGCTCAGCATATATTGCAGTGCTTCTTTTGCCACATTCACTTAGGTTAACATACCTACATTTGGACCTTCTGAAAAATAAATAAATTGTTCTGGATCTCATGTCGATCTCAGTCCCTTCAATGTACATAACTGGACATAAACAATAAAACTCCAATCCTGAATCTGGGTCATGCATTTAGCGAACGGATTCCATTTTTCTCTCTAACCTAGTTTAGAGACAGAGAGCTATTCGTTCTTGTGTTAATGTCTTGATATCTGTTATGTCTAGAGCCTCACAACCCACTATATGCTATTGCCTTTGTGCATGGTCTTGTATATTTATATTTATTAAGAAATCTTTTTCAAAATTTCATCGAAATGTTGCAATTATAGCTGGAAATTCCCGCTGTGGGTTACTTTCTCATTTTCTTTAATCATCAGCAGGGCTATGATTCAAACTGGCCCAGAGTGTTTAGTTGAGTTTGACCACTTATTTAATTCCGTGTTACCCATCCATAGAATTAATGAATCATCTCTCTCTCTTGATTTCCTTCATGTAATGCTTCCATTGGCTGGAATATTTTAAAGATGAAATTATAATGTAAAATTTTGTCTGACTCTTATCATTATGATCAATGGATCTTTCATATATGTCTTTCTGGTTGCAGTGAAAATAGCCTGCGACCCTATTAATAAAGTATTGTATGCATTCTTTTAATGTAAATAATAAAAGTTTCTGTTATCTTTCATTCACTATAAATAAAACCACTTAGTATTGTTTTCTTTTGTGACATACGTATGTACATCTGATCATTATATTTGTAACAATTCATTTCCGTGGTCTCTTCTCTCCCTGAACACCAGGCATACATTAAGAATTAATTCTAGTGAGGTTTGAGGAGTAAGTCGCTTAGTAGCAATCTAGAGGAGTAGGTGAGGTTCGAACCCCTTCTATCTGCATCTCTAGGTTAGGTTAAAGCAGCTCTACTTTTCTTACTGTTACAATATAGATATATATATATATATTGTAACAGGCACACCACGATCGAAGGCTAAACTTCTCTTTTATGTGTACATATTGGGGAATTCTATAATTCAAAATCATCCACTTTCCGTTACCGCAAGCATAGAGAAATACGGAAATAGACGAGTCTATCTCCGTATTTGACTGAACCTCTATGCTGTATGGGTATAGCCCCAGGTTATATTTCCCGATCAACTTTCTGCCAACTGCTGTAAGATCTGGCAGAGTTACAGTGCTTGGATGATTTTATAAATTTAACGGAATCAAACACTGCACCACCAATTTCCACGTGTTAATTCAATAATAAAAAAAATGAATAATAGTTCCATTTCAACAAAAATTTTATTAATAATAAATAGTGATTACATACTAATAAAGGATAGATAAATGAATAAATTGTACAATAATATGATTGTATAATGTTCTATTTGTCATCTGGCTAGATTTTGTTATGAGAGTACAACTGTTATACTCTTATGTGGTTAGGTATAGTGATGAGATTCTAAGAACCTGTTTAATGGAATAAGCATTTTTTATACAAACATGAATATTTTCTTTTAGAATTTCTTATTCTATAATGCTGGGTAGGTGGGAGTTGATAATCAGGAAAACGAAAGAGCAGTTAAAGACCAGGTGTCATCAAAGACTTTACTGGAGGCCAGGAGCTGGTCACGTTTCTTGATTTTTTTGAGCGTTTGATAAAACAATGGTATGATTTGTGGCGGGGGTAATTCCATTAGAGTTTTACATCTCACTATCCATATAGAATAAAGGACAAAGATAGAAAGCCTTATTATTGAAAAATGCCCATTATGAATGGCATTTTCAAGTGAGAAAATCATATCAGGTCTTATGTTGGAATTAATTATAATTATATCTTTCAGTGTTTTAAGTCTTGGGCACCGGTGTATAATATGGTCTATGGTTTCATCTTCCCAAGCACACAGACCACATATAGGATCAATGCTGGTAAAACCTCTTCGGTGATAAAGGAACCAATTCGTGGGAAGCGCATTAAGATTTATTTTAATAATGAAGTCAAGGAATTTGGGTTCCAGACTCCATCTTTTGAAGTGTGAAATGAGTCTTTGGTTGGTTACTTTTAGGCTGGTTTTAATGGGTTGTTGATTATAGTTGATTATATTGTATGCTTCCCATAAGGTGATTTTTTTGTTAAGGTTAAAGGGCATTATTGGGTTATAAAGTTGTAGGTGGTCTATTAGGGAGGCTATCCATGAACTGTCAGAGGGTGGAGGACGATCTGTTGGTGTAATTTTTTTAATAATGTTGGAATATCCACAGGAGAGGATCAGATTATGTAGAGTGTTGTGGGTTTTCTGTAAAATTATTGCTTGTATTGAGTGGAATGACAGTCCATTGAACCTGCATGGTCGTTGGATGCCTCGCAAGCTAATAGCAACTGTCCTTCCTCTCCGGAGAAGTTTGGTACATAATCGGTTGATTTTATTTTGAAACTGTTTAGACATTTTTATGAATGGAAGATAATATGAGATTTTTGGCATTATGATCATGTTGAGGAGGCCAACCTTTCCATATAATGAAAGGTATACTCTAGAGAGTGATGTGGTGATGGCTTCAGTTGAATGGAGGATTGCATCTTGAATCTCTCTTGCCATTGCAGTAGGTGTTTTGAAGATTGGGAAACCTAGGTATCTTTGGGGTTTTGCAGAAAAGGGAGAGTTAATTTGTTTACCAGACATAATCTTCCAGATGGAAGATTTGATAAAGTTTATTTGTAGGCCAAGTTTCGCTGTATTTCTGTTTAAAATGTTCATGAGATGGGGAAGGTATTTAATGGTGGGAAGAACAACCATGATGTCATCTATATATGCAAATACATTGAAATTTTTATTGAGAGAGGGAAAGAAAATTCCAGGGAGGTTTTTTTCTATATCCATCAGAAGAGGTTTGATGTATGCTGTGAAGAAAAGGGCACTGAGTGGAGATCCTTGAGGGATCAACTTGTATGGCATGAAGCCTGGTGTGATCTTGTCATCAAGAGAGAGAAAAATCTCTCTGTTGTTGAGCAGATTGCTGATCATCTGAACAATCCCGGCTGGGATGTCGCATTCCAACAGACTATCCAGGAGGATATTTATCTGGACTGAATCAAATGCTGCTGCAACATCCAGCTGGACAGCAATAGGTTTTGATTTACGATGTCCTCTGATGTAATTGAATAGTGCAGTTACATTGGACATAGCATGCGAGGTTGATGATCCCTTTTTCCATATTGGTTTGATGAGATATGGCTAAGGATTTGAGTTTGGATTTGATCTTTAATGACTGACTCAATTATCACCATAAGCAATGGGGTCATGGAAATTGGCTGGATATTGTTGATGTCGTTTAGTGGTTTTGCTTTTTTAATAAAAGGCACGAGTGCCACTGGGTAAAGATCTATTATATTTCTGTTGCTGGAGGCTAGGTGATCAATCATTTTTTTAATAATTGGCACAGTGAATTGACTAAGGTGTTTGAGAAGGAAATTTGGGATGCCATGAAGGCCAGGATGAACGCCATCAGGGAGAGATGTTATCTTCTTTTTGATTTGGATTTCTGTGATGCCATGTTCGCCGGGGTCACCAGCATCCAACCAGCTGTTTATAGGAGGAGCACCATCTTTTTGCATTAATTGGCAGAATTGTTTGCTGATGTGCTGCATCATTGGAAAGCCAACGAGATTGGTTCCATTAGAATTAATGGATAAGGGAGTGATTTGTTTTCTATTTTACCCCAGTGCCCATCTAAGGTAGTCTCTCATCCAGCAGTGTTGTTGTGCTAAGAAACATTTGGCTCTTCTGATGGATATATATTCTGCAAGGGACTTTTGCTTGATTTTGTAGAGATTTTTAAGGAAGATGATTTTTTCTGTATTTGTGAAATTTTGCTGTAAAGCTTGAAGTTGTATATTAATGTCTGTTAGATCATTTAGAAGGCCATTAGGTCTTTTGATTTTCCTGGTGTGGTGATTTAATATGAATTGTAGTATTCCAATGAAGGAAAACCAGCCTTCATCAGCAGGAAGGGAAAGGATGTTTATTTTCTGGAAAAGGATGTATGCCTCAGATACTATCGCTTTGGTCATATTTGATTTGGTGATCATGCGCATGGTTTTACCAGGTCCATCAATAGGTGCAAAGATTGAAATAGGTGTAAGTTGTAAGATTAGAACCATATGATCAGAGAAAGCAACAGGGGCCAAGGCTGCATCAAGGTTGGAATGGAGGTCTGGGGTGTAGTAAACCAAATCAATCAGGGACTTTTTAGTTTTAGTATAGAAAGAGTAGGCTTCGGGAGGGAAGAAGCCCTCTCCACACATTAATCTGCGATTTATTAGATGCAAAAATCTCTTGTTGAAGTCATTGTATGTGGTGTTAAAGTCTCCCAGAAGAATAGTAGGGGAGGCTCTGTTAGTGTTGATGGCATTTAGGATGTGGATTATTTTTAGATATTGAGAGGTGTCTTTGGCTGTATATATATAAGCTATGATGATCGGATAACCCCAATAGTCTATTTTTATGATAATAATATTGGCATCTAGGAATAGAATGCTAAAACTGTTTCGTGGTGTTGACTTGCTGAGAAGAATACCGACTCCACCTGAAGTAGAATGGCCTATGGAAAATCTAGTAAATCCGAGAGTTGAGAGAAGAGATAGTATTTTATGATCGGTCTTATGGTGATATTTAGTTTCACCCATAAGAAGTATATGAGGGGAGCAGAGTGAGAGCCAGTTTTTAATAGCTAGAACTCTATCAATTGAGTTGATGCCATGAATGTTAATGCCAGCAATTTTGCAGAACATGATAGATTAATCCAAACCGTCCTCAGCAAAGTGTGCCAAGTCAATGTGGGACATCTCCATGTTAATGAGGTCTGATGTTGTTTGGCAATCAGAGTCTTGTGATTGAATTTGTGGATGGATTGGTGATATAGTTGTTGGTTGAGGAAACACATCCATGAAGTCTTCGGTGTCTGATGAAGTAGTGTAATCTGTCTAAGATTCGTCAGAAGGATCAATGGTATCAATGGTTGTAGGATCCATGGTTTTCCTCTTTTTTTCTATGGATTTGCGAGGCTTTGTGCTTGATATATCTGAAATTTGTTTGTTAGAGGGTGGAGGTGAGTAATGTATCAGATGGGCGCTATCATCATCAGAGCTTGATTTATCTGAACGAATTGATTTTCTTTTAATTTTTTTATTTGTATTTTGGGTATTTGTTGTGTCAGTTTTTTGAGGGTTTTGAAGTTTAATAGTGTTTTTTTCATTTTCCTGTTCTTTTGATAAAAGTGTTTTTTTATTGTTATAGGAATTTGTTTTAAATTTTAGACCCGAGTCATTTTCGGTTTGCTGTAACTGTTGGGAAACATTAACTATGCTGACTTTTGGGTTGAGTGTTTGACAAAACCTGGATGGTTAATTATTGCAGGAGTTGAAGAATTGAGGACAGTTTGTGGATCACTTTGTTTAGGTTTACTGGACTTAACTGACCCAAATGAAGATGTATCAATGGTTTTAGACTGGGTGGGAGTTGTTATGGATGGTTTGTTTTGAAATTTTTTGAGTATATTTTCTTCATCACCTGTATTTTCCTTGCTCTCATCAGGTGGTTTGGTCATATTGCCTTCTTTTGTATCAAGAGTTTGGCCAAGTATTGTTTCTCGGGGATTATTATAATATGTATCGTATGTATGATCTTTAGTCTTATCGGTTTGAGTGATTGGTTTAGGCACAGTATATGTAATTGCTTGGATCTCTGATTCACTACTAGTAGTGTAGAGGTCGTTTGTTCTTTCTTGAATAATTTCATTTTGAAAGATAGGTTTGGATGTGAAAGGGTTTGTTGGAGGATTTATTTGAATCAGGTTGTCTGGGTTTGTGAGGTTGCTGATTGAATTAGGCCCATGTGGTGATTGTCTATTTAAGGATGTGAAAGCCGTGTTAGTAGGTCTACCAGGACATCTGTGAACTTTATTCTTTTTAATACTACAGTGTGTACATATTCTTGCTGCACAATCTTTAATGAGGTGTGTTCTTTGAAGGCAGAAGAAACATTGTGGATGTACTCCCCTGAAAGTCAAAACCATAGGAGAGCCTCTTGCAGTAATAATAGTGGGTATGTCAGTGGGTATAATGTTTTTCTTCAATGTAAGTGTGAAGATAACTGTATTGGACAGGATTTGATCTTCGCAGTGAGGGTTTAATAGGTGCTTAAATTTGCTAACTGAACCATAATTAATAAGGATGTCTTGTAGTTCTTGTTCTTTCAAGTGGACAAGGCAGTTTTGGATTCTGCCAGATAGTGTAACAGGACAGTTCATATCTATGGAGCATAGTATAAAATTTCCTAAAGATCGTATTTATTTTTAAAGTTCATACGGTCCACCCACGTTTTAAACTCAACGATAACATAGCGGTCATTGGGATAATTAAGAATCATATGAATGCCTCTGCCTAATTGTTTTTGATTGATTAGACTGTATAGCTGTTCTAGAGGGAACTTATATAGAGCACATTGTTGATTTGTTATGGCTAAGATTAACGACTTATCGCTGTAGTAGTTAGCAAACGATTTATAAAGGTTATTGGGAATCGTTTTGTTGAACTCATTATTTATTTTTAGGAACATGTCATCATTAAGATCATTTATATTAAATGAGACATTTTCCAAAGTGTTTGATTCTTGTTCTATGTCTAGTTCTGAGATATTCAAATATAGTTCATTGAAATTATCGGCCTTAATATTTTCGGAGATGCTCTCAGAATTTTTAGACCATACGATATTTGCGTACGTAGAGGAATTTTTCAATATTGGTATTGAAGGAATTGGATTAGATTGTAAGTTGGCTGAAGTAACAATAAATTGTTCTGCGCTGTAATCTTTGTTTGTTCTGGAATGTGATTTATTGGTTTCAAAATTTATTTCTTCTTTTTGTTTTTTAAAGTTACTTTTGACAAACTATAATGTGATAGCACTGGTATTGTCGACCTCTGGTGGAAAAGTTTTAACTTTAAAAAATTCGCCGAAATCATCTTGTCAGTAATTTTGTCTATTATTTTCAGATATGGTTTCCAGAGTATTATTGGGCAAAGAAAATTGCTCATTAGAGTCTTCTGAGGGTGCGTAAAGTCTTCGGAGAGATGATGATTGATTTTTGCTTGAATTTTTAAGAATTTCAATAGTTTCGCTTGATGAGATATTAATGCTATTACTTATATTAGGGGTAAATTGAATATTTTCTAAACTTTTGTTAATATTTGTGATGCTGTTTTCTTTTGAAATATTGGTTTGTGGATTTTTATTTGTTGTAGAAGTTATTTTGGATGAATTTAGATTAGATCTAAGGCTATAAAATTTATGACCGATGACTGCATTGCTAGATTGAATGCTGAGATCGGGGCTAACCTTAATTTGCGAGTTATCGATTATATTATCACTTTCCATAATATATAATGATTAAAACCGACTTACCTTGAATAAGAAACGTAAAGGTAAGGGGACAATCGTCCCTATCTTCCTGAAATTGAATCACTAAGGGACGCTTTTTTTAAAGCCAGTTGCAAAGATGGCTGCCAAAAGTGGAAGTATGAATAATAGTTTTCCCACCCTAAGACTAGACTATTCTTTTTTGGACATGGTGAAGAACGAGACAAGACAGATTTAAATAGAAAAATATATTTAATAGAATAAATCAATCATAAAAAGATCTATAAAACACATTAACATTAAATAAAACAGTGCTACAAGAAAAAGAACACATAAAAAAACTCTTATAAATGATGGTACATTTATAAATCGTCATTCTGGGTATTTATCAAAAAAAAATTCAAGAATGTCTTTATCATTCACAAAAAATGCATGTGGCCATTGTCTAAGTAAATGATGTGCACATTGAAATATATAAAATAATAGTATGTATCTTTACCTAGGTTTTAGTCTCTGAATTTATCCGATGTCCTGCCGACCGCCACATGGATTTCTCCACTTCTTTAGGAGGGACGGTTGCTCATAGGTTAGATTTGGTTGTGTATAGCTTCTCAGTATTAAGGCATCATGGACGAGGCATCGAGGACAAGGCAACTAAATAAATCCATCGGCAGGTGCTACGATGGTGATTATTACATATTGACAAGAACCATTAGTACAGTAAGTCCGGATCAACCAGCGATCACGATGGTCTTAGCCAGCCATTCTAGATGAAGCACCGATGTTAAAAGTCATATTTGTTAACTATATCAGTTGATTATCGGAGCTGTATTTTACCACCCTCTCAACACAAAGTCTCTAGCTCTAATCTCTTCTGAAAACTTTTTTTTAATTAAAAAATTCCACCAGCCTTTGTTCTTCCGATCCTTTGTTTCACTTTTATTCACACCTTCTTTCTTACTATGCCTTCAGCCATATGCAAACTCGTTTTACCCACTCTCATAGCACTATGTACCTTTATTTATTTCAATATTCTTGATTTTAATTAAACAGATTTTAATACATGTTTTTCTTTTTTTTTTTTTAATTTTGACAAGCATTTATTATTTCTGTCTATATCCTGCTTCAAATACACTTCGTACACGCATTTCTTTTATCGTTGCTCGTAGGTTAGATTTGGTTGTGTATAGCTTCTCAGTGTTAAGGCATCATGGACGAGGCATCAAGGACAAGGCATCGAGGAAAAGGCATCGAGGACAAGGCAACTAAATGAATCCATTGGCAGGCGCTACGATGGCGATTATTACATATTGACAAGAACCATTAGTTCAGTAAGTCCAGATCGACCAGCGATCACGATGGCCTTAGCCAGCCATTCTAGATGTAGTACCGATAATAAAAGTCATATTTGTTAACTATATCGGTTGATTATCGGAGCTGTGTTTTACAACCTTCTCAACACAAAGTCTCTAGCTGTAATCTCTCCTGAAAACTTTTTTTTAATTAAAAAATTCCACCAGCCTTTGTCCATCCGATCCTTTGTTTCACTTTTATTTACACCTTCTTTCTTACTATGCCTTCGGCCATATGTAAACTGGTTTTACCCACTCTTGTAGCACTATGTACCTTTATTTATTTCAATATTCTTGATTTTAATTAAACAGATTTTAATACATGTTTTTCTTTTTTTTTAAAAAAAATTTTGACAAGCATTTATTATTTCTGTCTATATCCTGCTTCAAATACACTCCATGCACACATTTCATTTATTGTCAAATGTGTACTTTAAAACCCAGATTCTTATCTTTTGATCATGTCTAACTTTCTCTGTTTTGCTCGCTATTTAAGGGTTTTTATTTTTTTTAAACTTTACTTTCTTTCAAAATCGGATTTTAGCTTGCATTTTATTTATATTTCTTTATGGCTTTATTTTTTAACATACATTTTCAATATCTCTAATTTTATATTTTAATTTCACCAAAACCTGAAGTTTGAGGGTAAAAGATAAGAATCTTTTGATTCTAATTCCTTCTCTTTTTTTTTTTTTTAATTAGTTGAAACATTTCTTTGTTCTGTAAATTTTTCCAAGCTCGCTTTTCTTTTTTTTAATTATTATTTTTTTTTTCCAAACATAATATTTAATATTCTTTGAATGTTTAATATTTTTATGTGTGACCGCAGTATGTGCGATCATCACAATATATATATATATATAATACTGGATGGATGGGGATGATGGTTTGTGCTGACAAGATACAGGGAGAAACAAAAAATCTTAAATATTGTTTAGACAATTGAGAAATAAAAGCACTAAGACAAACATTAGCCAAATTGAGTTTAAACAGTTTTTAAGTTTTATTTATAATGTAAATATTGGCACACAATAATCATGATTATCTCAGGTATATACTAGGAAAAATAAAATGTCAATGCTCTGGCAAACAGACTAATTTTCTAATAGTGAATTAAACAAGGAGGGAAAGATTTTCCTTTAGCTGACAATCCACCCAAAACAATTCTGGTTTCTTTGTTGAAAAACTCGAACAGAAAATGGAATGCAAAGCTTCTTGTATGAATCAAAAAACCACCACAGACGAGCATACAATAGCTTATGAGCTAATGACATCATATTGCCATAGTACTGATGCATGGACAAATCATGTTTAAAATCGCCAATGTTGATACCATGGAAGAACAACAAAAAATAAATAAAAAAATATGTCGGAGTATAAATTATAAAACGGGAGTAAACTTATGTCCCCAATTTAATGCAATAGTAAAATTAGAAAATACTCTGGTGTAAATGATTTCAAATTAATAAAATATTAATTTGATGATTTAAAGAAAACAGACATTTAAAACTTGTGAATCCCCAATCAAATGATTGGCCAAAACTACACTGAGTACAATAATTAAAGGTCTCAGTAGGAGACAGGTAAGTAATTATAAAACTAGTTATGTCTGCCCAAGCATTTCAAGAAAGTGTAGTAATTAGAATTACAAAATAAATTTACAAACAAAATTCCCAGGACAATCTCTGACAAATACATTTATAGCAACTTGTAAAAGATAAAATAAATCTACTAAACAAAATATTAAAGTTTGACCTAGTTTTTTATAAATTAAATTATCAGAGAGTGCACGTGAGATAAAAAAAAATAAGAAAACATTACATGCTCTAGCAGAAAGAAACGTTCTATCACCTAGAATTTAAATGGGAATTAATATTATCTTCCTGCTGGCGATTTATAAAATTGCAAAGAACAACCATTCCATTCAATTTATAGATAATTAAAGTAAAAATAAAAAAAACTGCATGTGAAAACTAACGACACAGTGCAAATGAGCTTTTCTTAATCTGAAAAAGAAATGTTAGAACTAAGAATGTCATAATTCTGCAAAACGCTTTTGGACAAGTACTTTCAAACTAAGCAAGGTTAGTCTCATACAATACGGACCATGCAATCTGAACTATGAAATATAAAAATTTCTACAAGGAAAAACCAGAACAATAACAATAAATCACCAGCCAAAAGATTTTTTACTTTGCAAAAGTGCAAATACAGTAAATAATGTGTCAACTTTTCAGGCTTGATGTACTTAATAAATAAGAAGACCAAGTAATTGATGTTACTAATAAAAGACATAGTTTAAAATAAAGTGAATAAATCCTTATAGCATAGTGGGAAGAAGCTCTTGATAATGTCTTCTTTATCATTCTATTTGTTGATCCAATTTTAAAGAAATACATCTATAACATAAATTATTAATTTAACAAGATATCATCAATTTATTTAATTATTTGTTTATTGGTTTAATTTTACAACAGTTTTATACAATTCCTATGTAAATATCAACTGCAAATAATTTTTATTATTGGTAGATCTTTTATTTGATTTATATTAAAAAAATATTTGAAAAACAAAACAGTTTTTTTTATGTTTTCCATATATTTATTTGTGCTATTATAAAAATATAAAATCACAATCTTGGAATAAAGCTTATATCATTTGTTTATAAAAAAAATACTGTGAATTTTTATTTGAAATTTATTAATATCTATTTTTTTAGTACATCAGTTGTTGATTGGTTGACGAATTTACCCATCTGACTAAATGCTACTATTGTGTTAGTACTTTATTTTCACAAGCCATCAGTAATAGGAATATTAAATTACATGAAATCTTATTTCTGAATATATATTTTGGATTAAATAAAATTCCTTTTGTTCCAATTTATATTTAGTAACTAATTAAATTGTTAGTTAAGTTAACCATGAGAATTAATCAGTAGCATGTCTTAGTCAATGCTCTGTAGTGTTTAGGTTTATTTTGTACAACTAGCTGAAGTAACAATATAAGTAGTGATTAGAGTACATTCAGTCATGAGTAATATATTTTATTTATAGTATAGGTTATTTATTATCTGCAACTTCATAAATTAGTAATTTATTCAAATAAAGTTAAACACCATAACTTGATTTATTGTAACTCATACTCAATGGCTGGAATTAGTTTACTTTATTATATTTATCATATTTATATTAATTTTATGATGGAAGCAATGTTATTTTTTATATGATGTCATTATATGTACCATTATAATATATATATATATATATATATATATATATATATATATATATATATATATATATATATATATATATATATATATATATATATATATATATATATATATATATTATAATGGAAACTGCAACCCCAAAGTTGATGATGCCAGATTTACTGGAACCGCAGGGTACACCATATGATGATGCAAATACAACAAAGTAGTTGGATGATTTAGATGAAATGTGTCAAGCCACATCCAAAATTCATGATTCAATAACACATTTGGGTGTGTCAGATGTTACTGAATCAGGAATGGCATCTAACAAAGGGAACACATCTCACTACTGTCAGACCTAGGCTTTCAAATAGGATCCTAAAGATGTCACAATGAAATGCCCAGTTTCAAGTCACACTTACTTTCAATGTACTAACTTATAATTAATTAACAATATTTCAATGTAACCTAGACCAGTGCATATTCATCATGTCTCCTTTTTAGGCCCCATTAGACCACAGAATTTGAATTCAGGGAGTTCTTGCAGTCAGCTGTCATACCCAAAAATTCATGATTCAATAACACATTTGGGTGTGTCAGATGTTACTGAATCAGGAATGGCATATAACAAAGGGAACACATCTCACTACTATCAGACCTTGGCCTTCAAACAGGATGCTAAAGTTGTCACAATGAAATGCCCAGTTTCAAGCCACACTTGCTTTCAATATACTAACTTATAATTAATTAACAATATTCCAATGTGCCCTAGACCAGTGCATATTCATCACATCTCTTTTTAGGCCCCATTACACCACAGAATTCGAACTCAGGGAGTTCTTGCAGTCAGCTGTCTTCAGGGATGGAGTTACTCAAATATAAACCAAATTTTGCCTATATATAAGCATAGATATAGAAAAATACTGATGATTGATTATTTATAAGAGCAATACATAATGATGATGATCATCATCAAAGCTTTAGTGGTGTAAATTCATAATGTGATGATGATGATCAAACATCTAGTGGTATCAATGCATGGTGATGATGGTGATGATCAAATAGAAATCAGATTGATTTAAACAACTTAATTTATTAACAACATATAAAATACATATTTACAAACAAAAATAATAAAATAGATCAATATTGAGTTATCAAGAATGGTTTTTCTTTCATCGTCGTGGCTTCATATAACAGAAACAAAATAATTTAAAGTATACTATATATAAAATTATACTATATAATTCATTAAATATATACATGAAACAACAAAAAAGAAAAACAATGAAAGTTCACTAATTATAAAACTACCCCATTAATATAATTATTATAATGATATTTTTAGACTAGGGTAAATATATTATAATTATAACTATTTCTTAACTATATATATATATATATATATATATATATATATATATATATATAGTTATATATATATATATATATATATATATATATATATATATAAATTATTAATCAATGTCTGTATTCCAATTATAATAAAATATATATAACTATTCAAAACAATACAATAATTAATACAGTAACAATATTTTAAACAAATATATACCAATTTAATAGAAGTACTTTCAACTATCTATGTAGTCGTTGTCAACTAGACTCAAATTGTATTAGAAAAAACCGTTACAAATGTAAACAAAAGCAATACGTCATACATCAATTTTCCCACAATTCATTAATTTTTATATTGGCTGTCTGTCTATTTATCAACTGTTGCTTTTCACTTTTTATTAACATAGCCTCTTTAATTTTGCGTTTATTATTATTTCTTTCAATACACAGAATTTTAATTTTATTAAAATCGAAATCAAAACCATAATTACATGTTACATTATGATCAAAAAATACTGATGGTGATACATCATCATTTCTAACATTCTCTTGTCTTGATTTTTGCACTCGTTTATATAATAACAAATGCTCCTTGATCTTTTCTCTAATGTACATCGAGATTCCCCAATATAAGCCTTTCCACAAAAACATAGCCATTTATATATTGCACAACTTTGATTTAAAATACCACACCTATTTTTTGAATTATTTATTAATCTATTTAAATTAGGAGTAGTATAAAATGCAACTCGACATATATTTTTATATATCTGTTTTATAAATTTAACCTGTTCATTACAAATAAATGGTATTGATATCCAAGTATATTTTATTTTATCAATATCTATAGCATCTAAAATATTTCTATTATTATTAAACTTAGTAACAATATTATAAATTAATTTATGATCATATCCAACATTTAACAAATCCATAATAAATACATTTATGTTACTTATTTTATCAGAACTATATTTACATAATTTATTATTCCTAAATAAAAATGATTTTAAACTGGATAATTTATGTGCAATTGGCACATTTGAATACCAAGGAATATATCCTCTTTTTTCAATATCTTTTATTACCATACAATAATCTAATTTATTTTTATTACGTGTAATTTTAATATCTAAATACTGAATTGACTTTTTTTCTTCAAAAGATTTACTCCATTTTAAACCTTCTAAACTATTTAATTCATTGAATAATGCATTTATAATATCTAAACTTCCACAAACGAAAACATCATCGACATACCTGTAATAAATTTTAATACCTTGGCAATATATATTAGTATTAAGAATTATATCTTCATATCTTGATACCACAAAACTACATATTTGTGAAACTACAGGAAGTCCCATAGGCCATCCATAATCTATTTTATAATAATTTTCATTAAATATAGCATATATATTTTTATCAATAAAATATAATACATCATTTACAAATTTACGTGTAAAGTTTATTGATGATATTTTAAAAAAAGCTAAAAAGAATAAATATATAGATGCTCACACGTATTATCGTCTTTATCCATCTGCTGCAATTTGTCCTAGAATTTTTTCGAATATTAAACTACATAAACAAGATAAATCTTTAAGATTAATGATTGACTTTGGCGGATCATTTTACTATGAAACCTGTAGATTTATAGAAACATTATTAAAAGATGTTCTTGGATTTGGAAAATATACTATTAATTCATCGTTTGATTTTGTAAAAAAAAATTCAAAATATTAATATTAATAATAATGATAGTATTTGTACATTTGATATATGTGAGATGTACGGTTCAATAGATAGATTAAAATCTATAAAAATTATATTAGATGCTTTAAGGTTAAAAAAAGTTGATGTTAAAAAAGTAAAATTTGTAAATGATGTATTATATTTTATTGATAAAAATATATATGCTATATTTAATGAAAATTATTATAAAATAGATTATGGATGGCCTATGGGACTTCCTGTAGTTTCACAAATATGTAGTTTTGTGGTATCAAGATATGAAGATATAATTCTTAATACTAATATATATTGCCAAGGTATTAAAATTTATTACAGGTATGTCGATGATGTTTTCGTTTGTGGAAGTTTAGATATTATAAATGTATTATTCAATGAATTAAATAGTTTAGAAGGTTTAAAATGGAGTAAATATTTTGAAGAAAAAAAGTCAATTCAGTATTTAGATATTAAAATTACACGTAATAAAAATAAATTAGATTATTGTATGGTAATAAAAGATATTGAAAAAAGAGGATATATTCCTTGGTATTCAAATGTGCCAATTGCACATAAATTATCCAGTTTAAAATCATTTTTATTTAGGAATAATAAATTATGTAAATATAGTTCTGATAAAATAAGTAACATAAATGTATTTATTATGGATTTGTTAAATGTTGGATATGATCATAAATTAATTTATAATATTGTTACTAAGTTTAATAATAATAGAAATATTTTAGATGCTATAGATATTGATAAAATAAAATATACTTGGATATCAATACCATTTATTTGTAATGAACAGGTTAAATTTATAAAACAGATATATAAAAATATATGTCGAGTTGCATTTTATACTACTCCTAATTTAAATAGATTAATAAATAATTCAAAAAATAGGTGTGGTATTTTAAATCAAAGTTGTGCAATATATAAATGGCTATGTTTTTGTGGAAAGGCTTATATTGGGGAATCTCGATGTACATTAGAGAAAAGATCAAGGGAGCATTTGTTATTATATAAACGAGTGCAAAAATCAAGACAAGAGAATGTTAGAAATGATGATGTATCACCATCAGTATTTTTTGATCATAATGTAACATGTAATTATGGTTTTGATTTTGATTTTAATAAAATTAAAATTCTGTGTATTGAAAGAAATAATAATAAACGCGTGTAGGAAAATTAAAGAGGCTATGTTAATAAAAAGTGAAAAGCAACAGTTGATAAATAGACAGACAGCCAATATAAAAATTAATGAATTGTGGGAAAATTGATGTATGACGTATTGCTTTTGTTTACATTTGTAACGGTTTTTTCTAATACAATTTGAGTCTAGTTGACAACGACTACATAGATAGTTGAAAGTACTTCTATTAAATTGGTATATATTTGTTTAAAATATTGTTACTGTATTAATTATTGTATTGTTTTGAATAGTTATATATATATATATATATATATATATATATATATATATATATCATCAACCATTATCAATCCACTGCAGGATGAAGGTCTCTCCAAGTTTAATCCATCTTCTCTGCTCTTTAGCTTCTCTTCTCCACAACACCCCTGCACATTTTCTTATTTCATCCATCCATCTCACATGTGGTCTCTTTCTGGGTCTTTTACAATCTCTTGAAATCCAGTTTAAAATTTCAATTGTCCATCTATTATCATCTCTTCTAGCAATATGTCCAGCCCAACTCCATTTCAATCTTTTAATTTTTTCAATAAGGTCAGTAACACCTGTTTGTTGTCTTACCCATACATTGCGTTTTCGATCTCTTCTTGTTACTCCCAACATACATCTCTCCATACTCCTTTGAGTGGTCTGAAGTCTCTGTATTGCTCTTCTATTAAGTGTCCAAGTCTCAGATTCATAAGTAAGAACTGGTAAAACACATTTGTTAAAAACCATCCTTTTCAAACACATAGGCATATTTCCTTTTAGTATCAAGTTATTTCTACCAAAAGCACTCCAACCAAGTTTAATTCTATGATTAATTTCCTCCATATGTTTCCATCTGTATTAATAATCTGACCAAGGTTCTTGTAACTGTTAATTTCTTCTAATTCTTCATAATCAATCTTTATTTTCATATTTTGAGCAAATCGATTAAACATTACTTTAGTCTTTTTAACATTTATCTTTAGTCCTACTTTTCTACTTTCATCTGCTAACTCCTGCAACATTTCCTGCAGCTCTGAAGCATTATTTGCAAAAACAACTACATCATCTGCGAAATCTAAATGACTTAAATACTATCCATTTACTTTCACTCCTTTAGTTTCCCATTTTAATCCACAAAGCTGTAAAGAGTTTTGGAGATATGAAGTCACCTTGTCTTACACCTTTCTCAATGTTGATTTTTCCAGTATCATTATGTAATCTAATTGTTGCTGTTGCATTTTTATAAATATTCTTTAAAATATGACAATATCCTGGATCTATACCTTGAGGATCCAATGCTTTAATCACTGAAGAAATGTGTATAGAATCAAATGACTTTTCATAATCTACAAATCCAAAACATAATGACAACTCATATTCATTTGTCCTTTCTATGACTTCTCTCAATACCTGGATATGATCTATCATACTAAAACCACTTTCAAATCCAGCTTGTTCTCTTGGTTGGTGGAAATCCAAAGTTCTCTGTAGATGAGTTGTATTTATCTTGGTAAAAAATTTATATAAAACTGGTAAAAGGCTGATAGGTCTGTAATTTCTAATATCTTCTTCATCATCTTTTTTAAATATTAATATTATTACTGCATTCTTCCAATCTTCCGGTACATCTTTATCATTTAGACATTTGGTATATAACTTTGCTAAAAGTGTTTCTATTTCTTCACCTGCTTTTTTTAATATATCAATTATAATTCCATCATTTCCTGGAGCCTTTCCTTTCTTCATACACTTAATTGCATGTCTCACTTTTTCATTTAAAATTCTGGGCAATTCGGGAGATGTAATAGATATAGGCGGCACTTCTTCTTTATTACTATATAATTCTTGATAAAAATCTTCTACCAATTTCATGATGTCATCTTTCTTTTTAGTAATAATTCCATCTTTTTTCTTATTGCAGATATAAATTTCCTACCAATACCAAAATGTTGTTTAACATTTTTGAGACTTTTATTTTCTTCTACAGCTTTCCTTACTATTTCACAGTTATACTTTCTTATATCATTTTCAACTCTTTTCCGTACCATTTTACAAAATTTGAGATATTCAATTCTTTTTAATACATCATTTTTGTATATCTTCATATTCCTTTTTTTCTTCATAAATTCTCTAGTCTCAGTAGAAATTTTATTAGTCAATTGCTGCTTTTTTCTACCAGCTATGTTTGCTGCAGTTTTTAAAAATGTATCAGTTATTTTCATATTAATTTCATTCAAATCTGAATCATGTTCAAAATCTCCTAACACTTAAAACCTATTTGTAAGTTCCAATTTAAATTCATTAGAATGTTTCTGAAGATTAGGAATATCAACTGTAAATATTGTTTTTCTTAATAATTTTTGTCTCTCTAGTTTTACATTAACACGTAACTTACACCTTACTAATCGATGATCACTTCCTGTGTTAAATTTATTAAGAACATTACAATCTTGAAATATGTATTTTCTGTTAGTCAAAATATAATCCAATTCTGCTGTACCTTCATTTGGATGCTTCCATGTCCATTTCCTTTTAACATTTTTCTCAAAAAATGAATTCATAATATAAAGTTTTTCTTTTTCTGCAAACTCCACAAGTCTATGTCCTCTCTCATTTCTATTACCATAACCAAAATTACCTACATCAATTTCATCTTTCATTTGTCTACCAATTCTAGCATTAAAGTCCCCCATAACAATTTTAAAATGTTGTTTACTCTGATCAAAAGCCTTTTGTACATCCATATAAAAATCTTCTACTACTTCATCACTATGAGAACTTGTTGGGGCATAAACCTGAATTATCTGCATTTGGTATCTGCTATTAAGTTGTATAACTAATCTTGCCACTAATGTCCGATACACCATCAATCTCCACAATATTGTTCTTCCACTTTTTATTTATAATGAATCCTACTCCACTTGTATTTCCAATATGTGTGCCTTTATAATAGAGTATATGTCCACTTTTTAAATCAATTGTTTCTTCTCCTTTTCTTCTAACTTCACAAAGTCCAATAACGTCCCATTTAATATAAAACAGTTTTTCTTCTAATTCTTGCAATCTTTCTTCACTTGAAAGTGATATGCAATTGTAAGTACCTAAATAAAAAGTCATCATCAAATGGCAGCCTGGGTCCGAAATCAGGGGATTCTTAGCACCCTCCGCCTTCAGCCACCAACTGCTGCCTTGGTTGGTGACTTTACAATCTCCTGGGAATAAGGGCCATGCTTTATTTTTGTCTTTCATAATTGTATATATGTATTGGAAAAATATTTATCATTTACACAAACATTCAATCTGCCTTATCAGGCACTGAGAAGAAAGACCATGGTGTTTCTGGATCTTAAACTCAGAGGTAAAAAAGCCAATAAACTCACCACACTGGCTAGTGAGCAGCCCATCCATGTTCGTATACTATATGAATAATCACATAGTAATAACAGCTGTAACGACAAGAATGTATGGAGTGGACATTAGGAATTTGCCCTGATTGGTTCCTTTAAGGCCTCCAAGAGGAATCAAAGGGTCTCCTTTCAATTAATAGCAAACTCCTTTCTGCAGCCTTTATATATATATATATATATATATATATATATATATATATATATATATATATATATATATATATATATATAGAGAGAGAGAGAGAGGGAGAGAGAGAGAGGAGAGGAGCACCACACCTATTTATTTGTGCATGTAAGTTCTAGTAAAAATTAATTACAGATAAGATAAAGATCATTTACTTAGTGGGTTAATTGCACTCAGAAATAAAACAAAATTATCAGCAAATATTAGAATTTATTAGTAACAAATAGTTTTGTTGTCCTAAAGTTTTGCCCTCAATGTTAAGTAGATAATAACCTTCCTTGAGATGAAGTCACCTTGATGAATTAATGTTGAATTTTAGAGGAATCTGAAATTTTCTTTTATTAAACAACATAATACATATTAATTGAAGAGGATTCCTTTTTAAATTTATATCAACATGACATTTCCCATTGAAACAGTAAGATTCGTATTCGAATCTTAAGTTTCACCTTTTTCTGTCTTCTCTCACTGACCGGTCTATTCCGCCCAAATTTAAACTTTTGATATCGAGTTGTGTGTGTAACAATATTAAAAATGTATAAATATATGTAGAATTCAACATAAACATGCACACATTTCGATCTCAAATTAAAAGCAATAAATATGGATAAAGTAATATAATTTAGATTTCTTTAGCTAAATAAATCTTGTGTAATATTAATCATTTATTTTGAATTTATAAAGTTCGTATTTATTGCTTAGTTTAAATTTCATTAAATAATAATTCTAACAAAATCTGATGCAATAATTAATTAAAGTTAAAATAATTTTATTCCCTTTTGTCTTTGAAAATTTAAAAGCATCGGTCAGTGATAGATAATAAATTAATTATAGGAAAATTCCAAAAAAATGTAATTAACGAATGTAAAAAAAAAACAAAAACAAACAATAGCACAGCAGATTTCTTTCTAATTAAAACCAGCAAAAGCATTGATTATCCTGAGGGCAAGATAAAGAAAACCTAAAAATATCTCATCAGAAAAAAATTAAAAGATCAAGATAAAAAAAAGGAGGCCATCTTGGACTTGCTGGAGACTTTCACTTGAATTTTAGTTTTGCTCTCGAGTGGAGAGTCTAAAATATCTTAAAATAAATTGATATTGCCAAGGTATGACCGAGTAAGCACCGAGATTATTCTCCATTGGGAGATGGCCCACCATATGCCGAACTTCACCTTGCCCATCGTAAAAACACCATAATGATCTGCTGCCTGAAATAAACAAGAAAGCCGCTGCTGTTAAAATCAATAAAAAAAAACCCAAAGACAAGAAAGAAAACTGCTAATCACGAACAATCTACTATTAAACAAATGGACGAAAACATCTTATAAAACAGGTACCTGTGTGTGTATTCCAAATTATAGAGTACTCTAGTAAATAAGCTATAGCTCATCTCCGACTATTTGTCTAACTTCTAAATGTTAAAATTGTAATTTTGTGAACTAAAATTTGAGAATTAATGTAATCTGTAAATTTCTCGCATAATCTAGCTTACCTCCCTCTATCCTTCTTAAGTGTGTATTTCTCAAATCTACACTTTATTTATAAGTATCATTGAAATATTACCTTCTCATAATTGTCTTAGTTTCAAAGCTAAATCCATAATCGCTTGAACATTGAATGCGTGTCGAATTGTCATTAATAGTTGCTTTATACATAACTTAAATTTCATATAAATCGAGACGCATTCAAAGAATCAGTTATTGTAATGCAGGGTCTACTACATCATAACAGCTGGCATGCTCGCTGTACTAAGTCCCCTTTTTAGATATTTTTTATTATTATTAAATTTTAATGAATAATTACGGAAATTTCATTTCTTTGAGAGTCACCAATTTTCTTTCAGTCAACGTCGATAATGGGGGGCCGAGTTTGAAATCTAGTTAAATATTACCATAATCTTTTAGATCTTATACATGTGTTACATTTTGAAGCCACGATGGCTCATTCCACGCCGTGAATACTCCGGATTCTATAGGGTTGAATCAAACCCAGTCGTCCTACACAAGTGGACATGATAATGTTCCTGTAGGGCTTGACGACCGTCATGCAGCCAGCTGGCAAATTGTGACATGGACCGCTTGTCCCTGGTTATGCTCATGTGACACCTTACCTCTTCGGGTCGAGGCAGAGACCAACCCGAAGCCCTTATAAACTTATTCACGGCATTGCAACTTCAGTGCTGCCATTTTATATCGCCCTTCTAAAGCGTACCACATGTTCCTTTATTTAGTTTATCATTCTCTATATCACACCACCTCGGCATTATCTCTGTCATCCACTCTCAAATAAATGTTCACCCTTAGTCGTAAAATAAATATTTTATTAAATAAATGTATGCCCGCCGCCACGGATGACTCTTGCAATGCAAAGTATAAAGCCCCTACAGTACGCATTAGAAATACTCACTCGGGAACCTTAGGTAGCTAGATTACGCCTTCATATAAATGAATGCTCTTTATAAATAAATGTACTTTTATATATAATAAAATTGCCAATTAGCTATTGAAACTCTGAGTATAAAATATGATTAATAACATTAATAATGTTTTTTTTATTAAATACGTAAATAAATAATTTTAACTGTACATCTGTAGTCAAGTTTTCATTTATTCGATGCCCGTTATATATATTTCCTCGATTATATATGTGAATTAATATTCGTTTGATTGTTGGCCAACTCGGAAACAATACCATGACTCTCATGCATCTCCCTGACCACCGTGCCTAAAGAAGTGTTTACTTATGTTGCATCAGAGGCGTTGTTCCATAGATTGTAGTGTGGAACCGATAAGCTATGTTCAAACTCGGTACCATGAGTGGCTTTGCTACTCGGTGGTGCTGCTGTTCTGTGTGGTGGTCGAATTCTGCACTATGTTAACAAGATACACGTGTTTTGACTGTTACACCATCCATTGCTTCCACTTTAAATTATAGGTGATCGAATTTGAAAAATGAACTTTAAATACACAATAAAAAATTACAATATATAAACTTTCAAAATAAAAATGACAAAAGCAAAAAAAAAAAAATAATCATCACATGAATCAAATATATAATTTATCTTGAGGAAACAAGCATTCAGTCCAAAAAAATGTCAATATCCATGGCTAACATTCCTGTTTTCCAACTCTACCGATATCTATATAATTTATGCTGCTTGGTTAAAATCCAACACATCCAAATCATTCTTTCTAAACATATACAAATCCATGGAAGATGGCTGTATACCAGCATTCCTTAAATAGACATTTTGATTGTGAAATTTTATAATTTTATAATTTCACAAATTCCATCATTTCATAATGACTTTGAAGCTAGCTTTAGAAAAGTCCTACAGTACTGTTTTTTTACCCTGAATACATTGTACTGATTCCTTTTATACACTGTTATTTATGACATGGTTTCAATATATATAAAAATAGCTTTTAAAAACAACAGACAATTTTTAGTAGTTTCAGATTTCTTTTCCATCATTTATATAATAATTATTTCCCATTTGCAGAATAAATTATTTCATTAGTTCATTCCTGGTAATTATAATTCAAAGTTTAACTCTCCAGTTTTCTTCTATCCAAATTTTTAAAAAAACTTTAGATTACATTTAAAATAAAAGACTTTATTTTTACATCTGAACAGTTTTGCCATTTTAATAAAAAGTAAAAAAGTAAAGAGAAATGCTCTCATGTCACATGCTTGCTAAAAAAAAACCTATTGTTACAACTTGATAAAATAATCAAATCATAAAATATTATTTAATTTTCATTATTTCAAACTCCATCATTTCACAACATTTTAGACCTCATATAAATTTTAATCTTTAATTAGGTCTGTTCTATAAGTCAATCAATTAGTATTTTAGTTAATGAAATTAAATGAATAAAAGAAAAACAACTAATTTCTACCAATAGACAAATATATTAATTAATATGCATATACATTTCATGTGTATAGCAAATTTGTTTGCTTTTTCACAATAAACAAAAAAAAATAAGACTTAATTTCTCAACATATTAGTCTATATGTATATTTATGTATGTATATACTACATTTGTGTAAGCAATTAGATAGAATATCTTATTTGCCTACCATCTGGTCTGAACTTAAATATTGTTAAAGAAATTGAAACAGGTGTCAAGGCTAGTTGTAAGCTATCTCTTACAACACTTCTCTCCTAAACAGTTAAAATTTTAAACTAGATCATTCTTAGGATTATGCAATTTTTACAATTGTTTCTATCTCAAATTTGCTAATCACATGGAATCTTTATCAAAATTAATCAGAATGGATGAGAAGTGGAACTGGACTAAAGATCAAGATGAAGTGTTTGCTACAATTAAAACAGGATATTTAGAGTGTTATGCTAGCCTTCCCTGATTTTAATAAATCTTTTATCATACAAATAGATTGTAGTTGTTATGGATTATGGTAACTATCCCAAAACTAGAAAGATGACCAGATTATAGCTTTCTACTTCACTATCCATCTTTTAAAAGATCCAGAAATAAATTATATGGTCACTGAGAAAGAAGCACTAGCAATAATGTGGGCTTTTCAGATGTTGACAATGCTTCTTGGATCAGTGGTTATAGATTACTGACCATAAAATCCTTGAATTCTTGGATCAGAGCTATTTAACTAACAGTCGCCTTGATAGGTGGAGTTTGCTGTTAGAAGAATTCACTAATTCAGATACTATAAGGAATCTGAAAACATTGTAGCTGATGTATTAAATCAAAATCCATGTCTGTCGCAACAGCAACATTTAACAATAGATAACGCCTACATTATAAGAATTTTTGTAGCAATTAATGAAAATGTAGAAAATGATTTCTTAAATATAAAACAGTTTGTATAAAGCCAGTAACATGAAAAATTATAGATTGGACAATCAGCTCTTAAAATATAAATCAAATAATGACAAAAATGAGTGTAGGTTAGTAATCCCAAAAAGATTAAAGAAAACCCACTCATTCAATATGTATATTATTTATATGGGCATTATGGAGCTCATAAACCTGAATGATTAATAAAAAGTTGGTTTTAATGACCCAGAATGTATCAAGATATCATAAAAAAAATTCAGAATTTTCACATATGCTTAAAAGGAAAGCCAGGAAACAAAAATTACATAAGTTCAGTTAACTCCATTCTCAAAAGAGCAAATGAAATCTTAGCTGTTTATTTTTAAGGTCTATTACAACCATTTAATAGGAAAAAATATTTGCTAGCAGCTTATAATCACTTCACAAAATTTGTGGCTGCTTATCCTATACCTCAAGTTAATATTAAATTTAGTAGTAAAGTATTAGACACCATCCATTTCAAAGAAATAGGAAAACCAGTGATGATCTTAACAGATCATGGTATCTTTTTTTTCTTTTTAAAGAATGGATTAAATAGTTACAGAAACAACAGATAAAACATGTGCTAACTTCTACTAGGAATCCACAATCAAATCGTATGTACTTGTAATGTGGGAAGTTGGAAGTTTGTTTAGAACATACTTAGGAGACAAGTATAAAGGTTGGGCAAGTACACACAATATGTAGTCAATTACATAAATTGGAGTGTGAATGACTGGATTTGCACCCAATTGAGACAAAATATTCCTATCTTATTTCATAAACCCATGCCAATGTTCACAGAATCACCCATTGACCCAGAAAAGGATAGAATGGAGTGATATAACAAAAATGCTACAAATGAGTAAAAAGTGTGACAAATTTATAAAAATAGCTAATTATTTTAAAATTCGAGTCAAAGTTTGTATTAAGACACTCCATATAAGCAATGCTAAAGAATTTATTTTTCACCAATTCTGCAATATGTATGAAAAACCATTTACCATTATCAAATGTGCTGGTCCAATGCGTATTGGATAGATAAAGGCAATAGTATCAAAGGAACATATAATGTTCGAATTATAAAACCATATGGGGAAAATTAACAAATTCTTAACCAATTTAACATAAAATACAAATCTACAAATTACGAATTCCAATCCATATAACTATAGTTATATCTAAAGTAAACTAAGTAAGAAAAATGTACAAGAGATTGATGCAAGAGGAGACAGCTTTTCAACACCAATTGAAGCATGTCAACGATATATATTGATCAGTAGGCATATCATGAACTAAAAGGGAAATTTACAATACTTACCAATTGAAAAAAAGCTACCTTACTTAAGTTGTAGAAAAAAAAATTCGTTACATTTGTAACTATTTTATAGACATATTGAATATTGATTGCAGAGAAAAACAAGAAACCTTTCTATATAACCAAGATTTATGAAACCTTTGGACATGATTTAAACTCTTATTAATAAAGTTAAAGATTTTGAAAAATCATTAATTGCTTAAAAAACGTCATACACCTATTTTAGACTAATCCTTAAATAATAAAAAGATAAAGAATTAAATGTATCATCCATATTTAACACATTTTTACTGGAGGGATCATGTAAGGTGTAATTCTTAAATCCCTCGAATATCAATTACAAATCTTATGGCCAAATTCGCATCCAAGTTTCAATATAGTAATGTTCTTTCTTAATCACTCTATTAATAAAAATAAAGCATTATAATTATCAAATGATTAATTGTGATACAAAGTTATATCCCAACTTAATCATACTATAAATACGTATTTCAATTAAATTATAAAATACATACACAACAACTAACGTTAAGAATTATTATTTTGTTAAGTATGATGTAACTCCGATATACTACAGAAATATGAAAGAAATATGTTCAGATAAAGTAAACGCAAGCAAGAAATAAAAGATTATTTTTAAAGGAAAGACATAACAGATAAAATTTTTATTGTTATTAACATATCTATATATATAATAATCACTAATAATGATGTCAACAATGAACCTAAATTACTAACTTGCTTTTGCAACTACGAGTTTCTTCTAAAAAGAGAGATAAATTTTCTCATAAGCTGAATAACCAGCGAAAATGTAAGCAGAGAATTCGAATTTGCAACTCGAATAGAAATGCCTAGTCAAGTATTGGTGGTTGAGTGGTCAGCACAACCGCCTTACAAGCAGTTGTTCCAGGTTAATGGGTTTGCTTCCCGGCAGATGCTATGACACATAAAAAAATAGAAATACCAATCAGCATTGAGTTGAAATAATATTAAAAAACAATATTTGAATGTTCAAGAGAGTAAGGATAAGCATATAGAATTAAAACTGCCAACTGAGGAATTCGCAATTGGAATCTTCAATATTAAATTGGGATTATTCAAATTTTCAAAGTGTCTAATTCTAAATCATACATTGAAATATCTAAAAGTGAGGATATCTAGTAGTACAAAAAATATTGCCCTTAATTTACTCAAAATAATTTAGAAAAAAATATGTAAATAATAATACCGACAAATATCCATTGCTAAGAGCAAAAGTGATATATCAAGAAAGAAAGTTATGGCTCATGAAGCTATGATTGTCAGAATTGGGAGAAAATTGACTTTAACATCTGTACGATGAAACATCAACTTTATTGTTAAGAGATGGGTGAAACAACTCCACAATTCAAATCAAAAATAACAAAAATATAAAAGATGTGGGACTTAATGGATGTTCTAGAACACTCACAATTTACCATCTATATCTGTTATAGTCCTCTCTTCTCTCAGAAGTACACTATCCCAGATGCCTCCTTATCTGATCAGATTAAGCATTGTTTGCCACAGGCCAATAGGCTGATGTATAGATAACAACATAGCCAATGATTATTACAGGCCAATAAGCAATAATGCTTGCTGAATCCAAAGGTTTTCAATAAGGTCAGGGATCTGGATATAAATAATCAGCTTTTTGAGAGCATCAAGGAAGAATGTGTCTAACCTGAACAGACTCTTTGTGTTCTCCCAGGGAAACTCTTCTAACCTACACAGCAGCAAGTATTCCCATTGATAGCACTACACTATTTAGTCTATGCAGCTAGGAAAGTCCCACAGAGACTGGATGCTGCTAAGACCACTCTTGGCTCAAGGCAAGCTGTCTTGTACAGCTCTAAGAGTCATAGACCCTACACATGAGGCAAGCCATCAGATGTGGCTGGAAGCAGTAGGCAGAACCCAGAGTTTACATTAAACTCCAATATTCAAGTTGTAAATATTCACTTGTATATATTGTGTTGTATATATTGTATTGTAAATATTTGTACATAATAATAAATATATTAATTATAATACTTGTTTCAGTATTATTTTACATTATTTACCGTTGGTTGGGTCTGTAATCCAGACCAAACACAACAGATTTGGTGCAGTTTGACAAAAGATTTTTTCCCCATGGCTGGAAAAAGAAAAAACTTGGAAAACATAAATATGTGAGTGCACAATTATATAGACACTCGTAAGTTACGAAGCTGTGATTACTAAATCACACTTAAATACTGTCCAAGTGAAACACATATTTATTAAACAGTGATTCTTAAAATCACTTATTTCTGGCAAAATAAATAACATACCCGAATAGTATTTACTAAACAGCAATTGTCAAAATCACTTATTTCAGGGAAGAAAAATAAAGTGATCACAAATACAATTGGTGCTTCATAAACCAATCAAAATTGGCCTTGCTAAAAAAGACAGAAGCTCACCCTAGCAGAGTAAAAAGTCTGTCGAACATAACTGTATTGAGTGGTTACTCACAAATATACGGAAAAAATATTTTTCTCACGTGATAACTGAGAAAGATAAAATAAAAAATGGCTAATATAATTGGCTCGATGGAAGCTTTTGATCCAGGGTTCTCTGAGAATGGTCAAACTACAAAGAGCACCTAATTTTTTATATTCAGGTTAATCAGATCAAAAAGTCTGAAATAAAATTAGTGACACTGATAACTATAATCAGGTCGCAGACACAATATTTTAAAATCGCAAATTGGGTCAGAAACATTGGCTGACTTGAATTTTGAGGTGTTGGCAATTCTCACCGATAATTTCACCCCCAAACTGCTAACAATAATGCACAGATAGTATTTCAATCTCTGTATGCAGGTGGAGGGAGAAAAAAGCTAGAGAATTCGCAACACGAATCCGGGCATTAGCACTCATGTGTGATTTTAAAGAGTTCTTAAATGAAGCACTACATGATCGTTTCATTTGTGGAATGATCAATCATAATTTAAGACTCAAACTATTAATGGCACCGGATATAGACTTTGAAAAGGCTGTAGCGCAAGTCATGCTGGTAGAATTTATAGTGTGTCAAGCAAAGCCATTACAAAAAATGAATTATACCATTCAAAAAGTTGAACAGAAGGCTGAGTCTGACAAGCACTCAGTTAGCTCAACAACAACAACATGTGTTAAGCATTGTTATAGATGTGATGAACTGATGCATGTGCAAACAGAATGTCTACACCTCCATACTATGTGCTCATTCTGCAAGCAAGTTGGTCATTCATCATTCTAATTTAATAATTTCAAATATATATGAATACAATATAAAAAAAGAAATCTATATTCTAACAAATACAATGCTAACTAAAATTTCTAATATCAGTTGCTCATTAATTTCTGTCTGTCTATCCACATGTTATAATTTCTTGAAGGTTGCTCTTATATACTGAACCCTCTCCTATTCTAATGTCATATAAATCTATGATAGACAGACCAATCATTCAATGGTTTAGTCATTCATTCAGAATAACAAATAATTAATAATCAAGTTAATAGAACACAAACATTGAACATAAAAATATTGTAACTGTCAATGTGTGAGTGCTTAATATTGGATAAGAATAAGGTCTCACCTTGCAAGTCAGTAGATTAATATATCAATTGGCATGCAAGTTCAAGAAGCTCCACTTAAATTTTATTATTAAATGAAAAAAAAATAGAATTAATGGTTCCCCTTTCCACTAGAATAATAGATGGTTGGATGAGTTGATTCTCTTTTTCAAAAGAAAAAAACCAATTGGACAAGCAAAATATGTTAAGCATTATTGATGTTCTTATGTCTGTATTGATTAATAAAAGTTATTTATCAAAAAATAAAATTAATATAATTAAAGATTTGATTTTGTTATTGGAAGATTCTATGTATTTTACTTATAAAGGTGATTTTTATAAGATTAAGGAAGGGTGGATAGTAGGTTATATTATTTCTCCTTTAGTATGTTCAATTTATATTAATTATATGGAAGAGGAAATTATTATTAAAAAGAATTGTTTATATGTAAAGTTATTTGTCAGATATGTTGATGATTGTTTATTTGTAGTTGAGAATGATAAATTGAAGAAATTTGTAAATGAGTTTAATTGTTTTGATCCTTCTATAAGATATGTGTTAGAAGGAGGGGGATTAGATTTTGGCAAGTTCAAATTTTTAGATCTCTTGGTGATTAGAAATGTAGAGACTAATACTTTACTATGCAATAATTTTATTAAAAGTAGAGAATTAATATCTATAATTAAACCTGATAGCTATCAGTCTGTATCTCATAAAGTAGCTGCTTTAAGGAATTATTGTCATAGGAATAATAAATTAAATAAATCTAGTGGGGTAGCTTTGTTTCAGAAATGTAAATTTTACAAAGATTACTTGAGGGTTGTTTACTCTGATAAATTTGTTAAAAGTAATTTATTTAATAGTAATATTTGTAAGGATGTAAAGGATAAAGAAAAATGTGATTTTATTTCTTTGCCATTTCAATTTTCTTCTTATAAAATTGTATGAAAAAATTGCTTGAAAAAGTGATGTTACATTGAATAATTTATTAAATAATACAAAGGAAAGTTTTGATAGAAAGACTATTCCTGGTGTAGTTTATTTTATCTCTTGTTTTTTGTAAGAAGGTCTACATAGGTCAGAGTAGTTTGAGTTTAAATGAAAGAATAAAGGTTCATAAAAGTAAAGTTAAAAATAGATATCTTAGTTCTGCTTTGTATGTCCATGAAAAGGATACAGGACACACTATTAATTTTGATGAAGCTAAGGTTGTCTTCTTTGAGAGAAATGAAATTAAAAGAAGAATTAAAGAATCTTTATTATTGGAAATTTATTATTCTGAAGCAATTAACTTATTTAGGAGTTCTTTTAGTATTAAGGGTGGATGGGAAGTGAATGGATTTGTGGGTAATGTTTAATATTATATATATATATATATTGTGCAGTTTTTGTAGTTCTTTACACTTGAGAAGTGTGTTTGTAGCAGTGAAACCTCTGGTTGTGTTTTAATATTATTATTTTTGCTGGTCGGGTTGAATTTTGGGTAATTATATATATATATATAATGTTTTCACAGTTGTATGATGTAGATAAATTATAACTTTTTGGGCTGTACTGTGTATGATTTTTCATTAAACACCGATATTTTGACAGACTAGCATCTGCCATTATCAAGGTTAACTTTTGAAAGAAAAACCGTTAAATCTTAAATAATAATGTGACTGTGCGCAAGATGAGAAATGAGATTCAACTTGAAGTGGTTCAGCATTCACAATAGGAGGCTTATCAAAATATTTATTTTCCTCAGTATTTACACCAATTAATTTTAAGTTAATATTAGAAAAAATGAGAGGTTTCCACATAGCTGGAATACGTTGTACTTCATCAGCACTATTTAAACCAGTAGGTCTCTTTAATATTTCAATTGACTCTCTCATGGTTCTTAAATCATATTTTTCTAAATTAGCAAGTATTTTTGTATTGTCAAAATCAGGTTTGTGAACAGTTTCAAAATAATGGGAAGTAAAAACTGATGTGCTAATTTCTTGATTAAAAACATTTCTATGTTCCTTAACTCTGACATTTATTCATCTATTAGACTGACTCACATATCCTCTTGAGCACTGAAAACATGGAATGTCATTTACTCCTTGGTGTTCCAAAAATATTCTGTCTTTAGGCTTATACAAAAAATCACCAATTTTTTTGCAAGTAGAAAAAGTAGTCTTTATATTAAAACAAGATAGTCTTCAATACTGATTTTATCAGTTACCCCTTTAATATAAGGTAAAATTACTTTATTAAAAGAGAAATTGTCAATTCTATCCTCTTTTTTTTTTTAGAATTAATGTTATATAAAGCTTTACATATGATGCTTTTATTATAATTATTAGAAAGCAGAATACTTTTTGTAAGTTCTATTTCTTGAGAAAGATATTCTTTATCAGATAAATTATAAGCTCTAGTGAAAATATTTTTTGCTACAGAAAAAAATTGTGCACGATGATGATGAGAATTAAAATTAAGATATCTGTTTGTATGGGTGGATTTTCTGTAAACTGATATTGATAATGTTTCATCACTTTTTCTTGCAATTAAAACATCTAGAATTGAAAGCGATCTGTTATGTTTCACTTCCATAGTAAATTTAATATTTGGATGCCAATTATTTATAAAAACAAGAAAAGAATTAAAAGAATCAATTCCATGAGGCCATATGACAAATGGGTCACCCACATATCTAAGCCAAATAGAAGATTTTTTAATAGCTGCACATAATCCTTGACTTTCAAAATTGTCCATGAAAAAATCAGCAATGACAGGCAACAGTGGGGATCCCATAGAAAGTCCTTTAATTTGTTTAAAGTTATTGCACATAATATACATTTGTTATTTTTAATTGTTTTTGTATTACATAATTGACAAAACTTTTATGGACATAATTTAACTAAATGATCTCTTTCACCACAAAGAAAACATTGTGGTTGTATACCTTTGATTAAAATAAATATTGAACATTTTTCCCCCTCAAGTGTAGAAGGAATATCTAATGGAGATATATCTTTATGTAATTTTAAAGTAAAGGGAGCACTAGTAGAGAGTAATTCAATATTAGATCTTTTTTCAGTAAGATACTTGAATTGTGTAATATCATATTTTGATAAAAGATTTTAAATATTTATTTGAGAGAAGTTAGCATAGCAATTCCTTGCAAGACTATAAACTAATCTGGGACTATTCATGTATATTTTTACTAAAAAAAACGCTGTTTTAAAATAAGTTGACTTCTTTTAAATGTTTCTTTTTGTAATATATTATACAATTCAATAATAAGATATTTTCTATTGGATGATGATATATTCTTTTTATGATATCTTCAAGATGTTGATCTTTAATAAGTTGGAAAAATTCATCTATAGGAAATGTAAATAATTGACAATTCTCATTTGTGGTTGATAAAATTAATAATAATACTAATTAATAATAATTCAAAAAAGAATTATATTAATATTACTGGTATCCTTGAATTAAACTCTTCACTGATATTTTGATAATTATCTAAATTAAAAGATATATTCTCTTTATATAATAAAAGTTCATTGTTTTATCAGAGGAATCAATTTCTTCATCAACAAAATCTATTATATTAATTTGAGAGGTTTTTTATTTATATTTTTATTTTACCTATTCATTTCACTTTTTCCAACAGTTGAAGCATAACTAATTTGTGGCTGAAAACTAGTAGAATTATTTATATTAGATGTAGATTTGCTTGTTGTTTGTAAATTTCTTTTATCTGATATTGAATTTAATGTTGGAAAATTATCATCAGATAAATTTTCATTACAACATGATAATGTTTGAGTTTTATTATAATCACATATATTTTTACTATTTTCATTAATTATCATAGAATCTAAATTTCTATTAGAAATTTTTTGTAAAGAATTATTAATAAAAGAATTAGACTGAACATCTGTTTTATTATTTAATTGATTATTATCCTCCCTTGATATTTTATCTAAATTAAAAATTTCATCATTAAGAACATCGGTACACTGAACATGTGATGTGATGCACTGTGACTTCTTAAACAGAGTCAGGAATCTCTCAGCAGCTATGCCCAGAGAAACCTGTTAGCCACTTTACCTTCCTTTTCCATTGTCCACCCTAAGTTTTCCCATAATCTGCTTCATCCCATTTCCACAACATAATCTTTGTCAACTCTATGACCTTTATATCTAAATCCCCCTTATCTTTTTCCAAACCTAGCATAAAAACCAATAACCCACTTTCTGTATAATCACTTTGTTCATATTTATTCTTCCATAACTTCATTATTTGTACTCTTTCTGCTTACAAGCATTTACATTCAATTAACAGATGCCTAATATTTTCTATGCCTTCCTTACACAACTTACAGCCTAAATCCCACATATTTTTCCATTTACATGCATATTCCCTTGTTGGTAAGATCCCGTTCGAGCCTTAAACAATAAACTACTTTCCTTACTATTATCATAAATTAACTCACACCCAATGTTCCATTTACTTCTATATATATTTAAACTCGTTTTACTCTCCATACTAGTTCTCCATCTCTCCAACTCCCTATTCTTTATTAATGCATCTTTTTTTCTATCCCACTCCTTACCAGTATAACACTCAACAATCCTCCTAATACAATCATTCCACCTTTTGTACAAGTATCCTGACATAAATTCTTTATCCAAATCTTCTGCATACTGCATTACCTTTCTCACCCATCTTGTTGCCTGCCCTTTACTTGTAATCCAATTAAATACCATTTTGGCTATTCTTTTATTATCCATAAACTGCAATCTACCGAACATTTTCAATTTGCTTTTTGCATCCCTCATATAAAAACTTGACCATCCCATTGCCTCATTTTCTGTCCAAACCTCACATAACGCACGATTGCCATATGTCACTTTTATTCCAGCGCCATCTGAAAATTTAATATATTCTGATATTTTTTGTTTTATTCGCTTGAGATCGATTTTCTTGTTATAATAAAATCTTTTTAGATTTTTTATATTTATTTTTAGATATGATAATTCTATTTTCTTGACTTAAACTAGAATTATAATTATTTTGTAATAATTCATAATGTTCTTTAGGATTTTTAAAAGATTCTGTCGCGATTTTTGCTTTTGTAAACTAACGTTAACACATTAGTCTTTTAAGTCAGAAAAATTATCCTTTTTATTTTGAGCTTTCGTTTTTGATTTAAAAATCTTATTATTAATAATAGTCTTATTATTTTGAAAAATATTCATTGATTCTAATCTATTTAGCGAGGTTTCATTGTTTTGCTTTTCAACATCTACATTGAGTGAAATAATAACTGAAACACATGCTTATTATACACCCGTGTTTATATATGTAATATATTGGGTATATTAGGACAGACTTCCATACAACTCATCACTCCCCACTCTATCTCATAACATTGATACTCTTGAACACATATATGTTGAAAAGATAAATAATCATCAATATACGTATTTCATGCAAAACCAGCAATCATCAGTTGGTCCAGATTGCCATCCCTACGCACGTATGCTATAAGTGCTCAGATACAAATTAAGATAGCCAATCTACATACTTTAATGGACAGGCTTCAATCTCATCCATACTCCAACTCTTTAACCATCCATCCATCCAATTAAAAATCTGATGATGGAATGCTATAACTTTCCTTTTTTTATTGAAATCACTATGAAGATTTATGGTAGAATGGAACCCTTGATTTTGTTTTCCCATATTCTGCTCCATCCCATTTCCACAACATAATCTTTGTCAACTGTATAGCCTTTATATCTAAATCCTCATTATGTTTTTCCAAACCCAGCATAAAAACCAATAATCTACTTTCTGTATAATAACGTTTTTCATATTTATTTTTCCATAACTTCATTATATGTGCCCTATCTGTTTTCAAGAATTTACATTCAATTAGCAAATGCGTAATATTTTCTATTCTTTCCTTATATAATTTACAAACTAAATCACCCATATTTTTCCATTTACATGTATATTCTCTTGTTGCTAAAGATCATGTTCGAGCCTTAAACAATAAACTACTTTCCTTACTATTATCATATATTAAATCGCACCTAATATTCCGTTTATTTCTATATAATTTAAACTCTTTTTACTCTCCACACTAGTCCTCCATCTCTCTAACTGCCTATTATTTATTAGTAAATATATTCTTTTATCTTATTCCTTACCACCACAACACTCAATAATCCTCCTAACACAATCATCCCATCTTTTGTACAAATATACTGATATAAATTCTTTATATACTATTCAAGCCTTAAACAATAAACTACGTTCCTTACTATTATCATATATTAACTCACACCTAATATTCCGTTTATTTCTATATAATTTAAACTCTTTTTACTCTCCACACTAGTCCTCCATCTCTCTAACTGCCTATTATTTATTAGTAAATCTATTCTTTTATCCCATTCATTACCACTATAACATCCAACAATCCCCCTAACACAATCATCACATCTTTTCTACAAATATACTGATATAAATTCTTTATCCAAATCTTTTGCATACAATATTATTTTTCTCACCCATCTCATTGCCTGCCCTTTCCTCATAACCCAATTAAATACTATTTTGACTATTCTTTTATTATCCATAAACTGCAATCTACCAAACATTTTCATTTTACTTTTTGCTTCTCTCATAAGAAAATTTGACCATCCCATTTCTTCTTGAATTGCCTGCCTCCCTTGCTGTCCATACATCTGCATCCAATGCATGTCTTTCTACTTCCCTTTGAACTTTTTCTAAGTAATTTAATACCCCATTATTAACATATAATGCATCATTACCATATGTTAACCCTACTTTTGCAACTCATTTCCATATAATTCTAGCTATGTCATATTTATTATATAAAAACACTGTTAATTTCTTTATCAATCACTTTCTTTTTCTTTGCTTCATTTATCATTTTTTTCTCCCATTTATCCAATAATTTTTCTGATTACTTAAAATAATTCCCAAATAACTATATGTATTCACCACACTTAATATCTCCCAATAAAAATTCTACATCTTCTCTTTCCCCAGTATTAACGATCATTATATTTGATTTTTCTTCACTAAATTTAATCCCCATCTCTTTACCCTCCCTTGTACATGTCCTCAACATAACTTCCATATCTGTTCTTCTTTCTACACACAAAAATATATCATCCGCAAAAAAAAAAGACCTGACAAAATATATACTCCCTTATTACCTATTAATAATATCTCTATCCCTCTTCCTAATATTTCTATTGCTCTTTCCATTTCACTCAAATATAACACAAACAAAATAGGTGACATAGGGCATCCTTGCCTTAGTCCCATCCCATTTTTAACTTTAACTGATTCTATATACCCTAATTGATATATATATATATATATATATATATATATATATATATATATATATATATATATATATATATATATATATATATATTATAATAGTAACTTACAGTTATTATTATTGGTCTAACATGTTTTATCTCTTAGGAAATTATTTATAAATATAATTTTTTATTTGACTATTTTATTATGTATACATACATACATATATATATATATATTATTTATATATACATTTGAGTTTTAAATAATACATACCTTAAGCTTTTGAGTAAAATGCCAGATTTGAAGTTAAGAATAAATACTTATATATATATATTTTATTTTATTATTAAATCTTAATGTCAATGGAACAATTGATAGTTGAGTTAAGCATGAACTTGTAATAACACACGAGCAGATTGATTCATTCTTTTGTTTTTTAAGGAGAAGAAAAGAAAATCATTTCTCTTTAAATAACTTTTTCTTTTATCAATACTACCGTTCAAAGATTGGAATTTAAATATTAACTTTTCCAAATTAAAATAATCTGTGGATTCAAAGTCTGCAAGGAAAATATTTTAATTTTCTATTAAGTCTTAAAGGAATAGCAATATAAAAGAAAAGAACGTCTGTTTAAGTTTTTTGGAAACTACGTTGTTTTAATACTTCCGTGTTTCTTCGGATATATATAAATTTAAGATAATTATATATATATATATATAGGATAAAACAATGTGTTTTGAGTAAAACAGCTTTGTATCGTAAAGGTTTCGAAACCAACCTTGCATGCTATTTTAAAATATTTTGAAATATTGGATATATAGAACATCTAATGATAATAGAAAAATGAAGATTAAGAACATCTACATTCGAAGAATATTTATTTTATTTCACATTAATCAAATCATTGGATATTATTAACAGTTTATCGTTTAAGGATAAATAAAATCATCATTATACCAATGGATTAATAATGTACTTCGTAAAAGACCTTCATTAGGATGATGAACTATAGACTTCAATATCTGCTCTCAACTCTATTATAAATAAGTTTTCTTTATTATTTATTTATATATATTATAATAATGCTTATATTATTTTAATATGTTTATTATTATTATTATCTTTATTTCAAATTTGGCATCGCATCATTACATCTTAATAGGAAAATTATATTTATTATTAAATATAATTAATTGAAAGCTTGACATAATTCATCAAATTAGATGAGGGATATAAAGAATAGTTATTATTTGACAGATATCTTAAACAAGATTATATTGTATTTTACTACGTAATATTGTAAAAGTTTAATGTACTTTATTTATCAAAAATACATATAATATATAAGTTATACATTTGCAAGTAGTACTTATATATTGGTAATTATGAAACATATAAATAAGAACGGTAAATAAATTAATAAGTTACATAAATTATTAATTTTTGAACCCAGATATTGTTTTTATATATCTGTTAATTTAAACTATTTTCTTTAATTTTTGAAAATTTATTATAGTATTGAGTTTTATCATAGGGTATTAAATAAAAATATTATTTATTAATATTTTTAAAATGATAAAATTCATCCGTATTTGTTTATTAATATTTTATTATCTATTATATTATATTTTTTATTATTTATTAAATATTGATTTATTAACTTGATCTCTTTGTCTAATCATTATTGAATTATATTATATATATGCTAGTATTATAAATATCATATGAATATCAATTGTAATTAATGCTTATATAAAGGCATATAAATAATAACTTGTTTTGGATTTTCCCTGAAGAGAGCTGATTGCAAATTCTCCATGAGCTTGAATATCGTGGCATAATGGTGACTGAAAGAGGGATGAAAGATGGATGAACTAGTCTAAATTATATTTAAACTTATTAAAGATTATTGAGCTAGCATAAAAAAGATAGATATAATCATGGACTTAGTATTTCATTGATTCATTTCTAGCATTCTACCTGAAGACCCAAAGTCTGATTGTAGTGAAATGAATATCCTCTTTCTAAGGAATTTAATCATCTCTATATATACAACTTAGATTTTAAATATAACCCATTTTGTTATATTTAGCGAACCTAACTATGAAACATTAAGTTAATGATTTCCAAGCATTAAATATAATCGATTCTATTATATTTGGTATATCAACTGGGATGATTAAATGCCATTCCGTTATATTTGATGCCTCAACTAAGGCTATCAAATAGGTCATCCCATTATATTTGGCGACCCAAACATTTGGGGATTCATTTAATTAAATCTCATACCCTGTAGACATCCCATTATATTTGGTGACCCAAACGTGTGGGCTTTGAACATTTAAATCTCATACCCTGTAGACTGCCCATTATATTTGGCTTCGAATAATTAAATCTCATACCTTGTAGACTGCCCATTATATTTGGCTTCGATTAATTAAATCTCATACCCTGTAGACTGCCCATTATATTTGGCACGCAATGTTTTAGGCATTGAACATTTAAGTTCATCCCAAGTATAAATTATATACTATTACATATTTAGTATATTAACTGGGGCTTTGAATCAATGATTCTATATTATTACATATAGTGAAAAAGTCATGGATACTTTAATTGATTATTCTTAGTAACAAGTATGTTGTTATGAAGATTCATATGGTGTTTATAATTACAAGATTAATATAAATAAAAAAATGATAATATATATAGTATGATTTAGAGAGATCAATATTTAAATAACTAATTATTAAATTATGTTTTAAAGAAGAGTTGAGTGGGATAAAGTTTTTCTATAGACATAGATGTTTAAAAATACACACATAGATCATTAGAACATCATAAGTATATATAAATAGCATGGGGTGGTAAAGAACTTTACGATATAATATTTTGAATATAAAAATATATAAACTTGTGTAATATTTGAATTAAGTTAAAATTTGTTATGCTTCGAAGTGGGAAAATGTTTTCAAACAAAGATATTGAATGCTGTAGTCAAATGCAAGATGATTTGCAAAGTGAACAAAGTGATGATAGTAATATTATAGAACAATCATCATTAGTACAAGCACCTGGGGGTTCTACAACCATAGTTGAATACCCTCAACAAACACAGAGTTTAGATCAAGTGTTATCTCAAACACCAAATATAGTTGATGAAGATTTAAATCAATCATCTACAATTGGAATTAGTCAATCATTTAATGTTGATACAATTCAGCAAATGTTACAAATGTTTATGACTAAAATGGACAGTAATAATCAAAAATTACTTGATAATATGAATAAAAAAATGGATGATAATATTAATAGTTTAAAAAGTGATTTGAATCAAAAATTGGATGATAATAATAATAGTTTAAAAAGTGATTTGAAGGTTGAAATAACAGGAATTGAAAATAAACTATCTACAAAAATTCAACAATTAAATTTAAATGTGGATAATGTTAAAAAAGATAACATAGAAATTAAACAAGCATTAAATGATCTAAAGAATGAAATTGATGAAAATAATTCAAAATGTCAACAGCGGTTTAGTGAGTTCCAAAGTGACATCATAGATAGATTAAATGTTAAATGTGATGAAATGTATAAAAATCAAGGTAATTTTAGGGAAGAAGTAAAGGAAGAACAAAATAAAATACGGAATGAAATCCAAGAAGATAGACAACAAACGCACGCAAGAATAGATCAACTATCTATTAAACATAATAATGAGGTAGAATCCCAGAATAATGTATTAGAGACTATTGATCATCAACTTAAAACTTTGGAAAATAAAATGAATTCAATAGAAATTAATACCAATATAGATAAAAATGTATTGGAAAAATTAAGGGAAGATACTACTGAAACTTGGAATAGAGTAAATAAAATAAAAGAATCCACTGATAGTAGATTTTTAGTTATTGAAACACAAATATGTAAAAGAACACCAACTATAGAAATGCATCAGGTTGAAAATAATGTAAATACTTATAGTTGTAATCAAGAACAAAATCATGGTGAAAAACATTTGGAGGTCATACAAAAAGATCCACAACAAGTAATTGACTCTGGTGATAGATCAAATTTTCAGTATCATATAATGCCTGAAGTTGAAAATTATCCTAGTAATTTTGAATTAGAAGGGTTAAACTTAAATACTTGTAGGATTAATCATGAAAATCAAACATCAACTTCTCAGTTGAATGTTTTAGAAAAACAAAAGGTATACAACCATTCAATACCAAGTAGTACAATTAACCAATTTGTTAGGTTAAAAATATTCAAGGGATCTCATAATGAATCTCCTATAGAACATATTAGAAGCCTTAATCTTTATTTTTCCGTTAACCGTAATTTATCAGAAGGAGAAAAAGTGATCATTGCATATAGTCACTTACAAGGAGATGCATTAATGTGGTGGGAGTCTTTATCACAAACTCCATCTACTTATATGGAATACCAAGAGTTATTAATTAAAAATTTTTGGAATAGAGATAGACAAGAGGCTTTATTGTACCAAATATTCCAAGATAAGTATAAGCAGACACCTGGAGAAACCTTGACCAAATTCTTTCGCCGTCAAATAACAAAATTAAGAACACTTAATACTTATCATTTAAGTGAAGGCGAAATGATTAGAATAATAAAAAGAAATTTACCACTTAAAATAGAACAATCATTATTGTGTACCAATATAACAAAAATAGAACAAATAGTAGAACTTTTAAATAGTATTGATATGAATCAAACTAATTTATCAATTAGATTACCTGATAAAAAAAAGAGGAAGCTTCAATCAATACAATATTTTATAATAGAAGGAAAAATAATAGAGATACCAGTTATTGGAAGGGAAAAACATCTCAAAGGAATATACCTTATGACCCCTCTCCCAAAATAAATCGTGATAATTTAAATAAAGTAAAAATAACTTCTAATAATCCAAGAAATTCCCCAAGACCGGGATGTAGTAAAGATATATCTATAGTTTCACATAAAACAAACTAAAAGGGTACTTGAGGAAATGTTCCTCACCTCAAGAAACCAAATACCCAATGAGGAACTTGAATCAATCTTTTACACGAGAAATCACTAACATGATGTGTTCATGGGAAGATAAAACACCAAATTTTGTTTTACAAAGTTGCCCTATGATAGAAGTTTTGTTTGAGAGCTTGCTGGTTAAAGCATTATTAGATTCTGGTAGCCAAATTTCAGTGATATCAGAGAAATTTTATCAAGAGATTTTAGTAATAAATCCTAACATCAAAATATTACCACTAAAATCTATGCAGGTTACCATGGCTAACAGCAGAAAAGCTAAATTAATCCAAAAACAAATTTGGATTGAGATTAAAATTGGCCAAACAACTCTCTATCATGTATTTTTAATTTTGAATGGTTTGATTCACAATATTATTTTAGGGGCAGACTTCCTACATTTGAACACTTGTGTAATTGATTTCTGTAATAAAACAGTTAAAATTAATGATGAAGTCTTGGAGATGACATTGCTTCCAAGATATGATCAAATTGAAGTTGACTGTATAACATCTAGTATTCCAGAAACACTTTTAGAGAGTAAACTCGCAGAATCCAACTTGCTTGGAAGTGATGATATATTAAAATTACGATTTGTTATAAGAGAATTTAATTCTATTTTCTCAAATATACCAGGTGTGATAAAGGGATTCCAACAGAGAATTAGATTACTTCATGATCAACCATTTCAATCTAAATCGTATCCTATTCCATACCAATATCGGGAAGATATATCTAAGCAAATTAATAAAATGCTGGATTGGAAAATCATTTCCAAATGCTCTTCACCTTACTGTAATCCAGTAGTAACTGTGAAGAAGAAAGATGGGTCGATGAGATTTTGTTTAGATGCTAGACAACTAAATAAAATTACTGTCCCAGACAGAAATATACCACCGCCCATACATGAATTATTCATGAAATTTGGAAACAAGAAGGTATTTTCCACTTTTGATTTAACCTCCAGCTATTGGCAGATTGAACTTCATCCAGAAGATCGCCAATATACTGCTTTTCGTTATGAGGGTTTTACATACCAATTTAATAGGATGCCATTTGGATTGATAAATAGTGGTGCAGGTCTAATCAGGTGTTTGGATAAGACTTTATCTCCTGAGGTAAAACAAATCATAATTATTTATGTGGATGATGTAATTATTGCATCCACCACAGTTGAAGAACACCTTCAACATTTATCTATATTTTTTAAAAAGTGTTTTCTGAAAGGTATAAAAATTAACTTCAAGAAGAGTACTTTAGTTTCCAATCAAGTTGTCTTCTTAGGTCATATTGTTGGTTGCAATGGGATAAGACCTCATCCAGAGAAGATCTCTGCCATTCAAAACTTTCCTAAACCATCTACTCGAAAACAAATTAGATCATTTTTAGGCCTATGTAATTTTTACAACCGTTTCTATCAGAAGTTCTCAGACCACATGGAACCATTGCTAAAATTGATTAGAAAAGATGAACGTTGGAAATGGACTGAAGAACAAGACCGTGCATTTGAGAATATTAAAACAGGGTTTTTAAAGTTAACTATGTTAGCTTTCCCTGATTTTAATAAACCATTCATTATTCAAACAGATAGTAGTGGTTTTGGATTAGGGGTAACACTGTCCCAAATCCAAGAGGATGGCCAACCAGGTGTCCTCTACTTTATTAGCTGGCTCTTGAAAGGTCCAGAAATAAATTACACGGTTACAGAGAAGGAAGCACTAGCAATAGTCTGGGCTTTCCAAAAATTTCGACAAATGCTACTCGGATCAGAGGTGATAGTGATCACTGATCACAAAAGCCTTGAATTCCTGAATCACAGTTATCTGACTAATAGTCGTCTAGTTAGATGGAGTTTACTACTACAGGAATTTAATTACACTGTGCATTATTGCAAAGGATCCGAGAATATCATTGCTGATGTGCTTAGTCAAAATCCATGTAGGTCAGAACAAAATCATTTGATGGTAGACAATGCCTACATTACAAATGTCAATGTGATGGCTGATAGTAATGTAGAGAACGAGTTGGAAAACTTACCAGAGATACAATTTAATGACCCAGAATTAAACCCAATTATAAAAGTTTTATTAGGGGAGGAAGTTTTGGATGCACCTAAAGATCTTAACCATTTTAAATTAGAACAACAGGTCTTACTATATAAAGTGAATGATAACGTTGATGAGTGGAGGACAATAATACCAAAGTCTTTATGTGACCCACTCATAAAATACGTACACTGTCTATACGGGCATTATGGTGCTCATAAGACAGAACATACCCTTAAGAATTGGTTTTACTGGCCAAAAATGTATAAAGACATCTTGAAATCACTCCAGGATTGTCTAATTTGCTTAAGAGCTAAGTCAGTAAACCAAAATTATATTAATTCAATTAATTCTATCATTCCAGAAAGACCAAATGAGATCTTAGCAATTGACTATTATGGGCCTTTGCCTCCATTCAACAAACAAAAATATTTATTAGTCACTTATGATCTCTTTTCCAAATATGTTGCTGCTTACCCGATACCCCAAGCCAATGCTAAACATACAATCAAAGTATTGAGTACTCTCCAATTTCCAATGATAGGAAAGCCGAAAACCATACTAACTGATCATGGTACACCTTTTCTATCTAAGGAATGGAAGAAATGGGTAGATATATTAAAAATAAAACATGTGCTAATCTCTATTAGGAATCCACAATCAAATCCATGCGAACGTATTATGCGGGAGCTTGGACATTTGTTTAGGACCTATTTAGAAGAGGAGCACAAGGGTTGGGTAAAGCAGACAAAACATGTAGTAGACTATATCAATTGGAGTTTAAATGAATCTACTGGATTCTCACCCATCCGACTACACTTTCATCAAATTATACCTATATTATTTAGAAAATATAAACCTATTATTAATGAACCCAAAATAAATGGAGAAAATGATATTTTACAAGCTCATAAACAACTTGTTAAAATGGCAAATAATAGAAGTCAGAATCAAAAAAAAAATGTATTTATGAATTTAAAGTTGGAGATAAAGTTTTGATAAAGACTTTCCATCACAGTAAACCATTGGAGAATAACTACCATAACTTCTATAATACATATGAAGGACCTTATACTATCCTTAAAAAGGCAGGTCCAAATGCATTTTGGATTAACCAAGAAGGAGAGATTCGTGGTACGTACAATTCACGAATTTTAAAACCTTATTTTGGCTGCTTATAATGTTTTATAAAGAAAAAAGGTGAAGATCAAGATAAGAATTGGGCAGTGTAAACCATACGGTTGTATAAAAAAAAAATAATAATAGTGATCAATGTAAAGAGAAGTATAGTTAAAAACATTAGCTTTGGTGAGGGTATTCTTTAATGCCTTAAAATAAGTAAAAACAATAGAGTCAATTCATATTAATAAATGGATACTCTAGTATTTATTTAGTCCTTTTCAAATCCATAAGTCTTAAAGAAGCAGGAATAAGGCTAGTAAATATATTTGTGTTGTCCAAGAAGGAAACACATTATTTTTTTTTTATTTTTTATTTTTTTTTTATATATATATTGTACCCTTACTTCTTGATATATAAAATAGTTTAAAATACAACTAGCTCAGTTACATTATTATGCTTAATTAAAATTTGCATATCTATCTTTAATATACTTTTATATTATCATATCTTAATTAAATTTATTATCAATCATCAAAATCAATATAGTTCTAGATTATACTAATTAAATAAGTATTTAATAAAATTATGAGACTGTGAAGTAAAGTTACAAAGTAATAAGCAGATTTACACTGAGTCAATATCTCCTAAGATACTGTCTCAATGGCATAAGAATACTACCACTACCTTATCATCCTACCACTACATCTATAGCATTCTTATGACTTTTAAATGAAATAAATTATCTTTAATAATACTAAAATAATTCCTAACTTTTAACTTAAAATATAATTAAATAATCTCAGGTTCTTCTAAGCTGTTTTAAAATAATAATAACTCATGTAAATAAGTATGATGTGGGATTTTATATCAAACTTAAATACACCTAACTTATTTTAATAATAATAATAAATAATAATAATCTTAAAGTGTAATTTAATCTTATCTATTTCTATGATATAATCAATCACTAAATAAATAAATAATTATATGTATATCTTTTATTTCATATGGTATCTTCATTTTAAAATAGATCAAAATCTTATACTTAATAATCTGTGGCAATAAACAATATTGTATTCTTATAATGTGCATTATAATCATCTTATGACCATTGTAATATTTATGTTCATGTCAATCAATTCTTATAAAATAATGTTAAGCAAATATGGTATTCAATTCTAAGTAATAATAACAAATTCAATTTTGTGCAAATATTATGTTTATTTCAAATCATCTGATGTCAAAATGCTGTGGTGAAAAATAATGAAACTCGACACACTTTTAAAACAAATTAACAAATTTATTTACAATAACTTCAAATAAAATTTATTTACACTATTTACAGTTTTAGAATTTAAGAAAACAAATATAAACTGAACTAAGTAAGAAAATAATAATACAATCTGTTTACACTGTTATTAAATCATGTACTTAATAAGCAATTATACATTCCTTCAAAAAAAATAATATTAATAATATTACAGTGTTTTTTTTTAAAAACTTAGATTTTTAAATAAATAGTCGTGTACTTTAATTATTACAAATAATAATATATGTCAAAACTATCTATGTAGCATGTGTACATAATGTAGCTCTACTAATTAAATAGCTACATTAATTAAGTATTACCATTTATAATGTATTATCATGTATTCACTTTATTACTAGCATTGCTTAATATCTGTATATAAAATCAATATCTCTTTATAATGTAAAACAAATGATTGGCTATAATTATATTCCACCTAATGTAATTCCTGTTATATGTTTTATAAAATATGCATTCTATATCTGTATTATTCAAACATTAATATTTAAATCATTTATCAATTTTAAATTCATAAAACATTACATTAGATAAATTTTATGATTCCTTTCTGTGTAAAATCATTATTTTACCCTATGTGCTTTACTAACCTTTCTAATAAATTTCTATCTATAAAACATATTCTAAACTTATTTAAAACATTTTCCGGAAAAACAAATATCAACTTCAAATAAAATATTCATTATCCAAATTACTCATACTATATTGTCTATACTTAGTAAACTTTTCAATCTAAATATAAGCCTCTACCTAAAACGTAACTTAACTTATCTAATAAACAGAAAATAAAATAGACTTTTAAAATCCTTTTCTGACTTGCAAAAATAAAATAATTATTAAGATAAATAATAAACATCATTTTAATACTAAGCATAAATAAAAATATCAAAATTATTTACGAAAGAATCATATAATTATTTCTAAGCTTTTACGTAATGTTGTATCATGTTGACATTATAAATTAAAAACTTATGCATATTTTAATAAAGTTCGTTGCCAATATAATGTATGTGTTTTCATAAAATATCTATCCATTCATTCTACAACAACATAATATTCAGTTGATCTAAAGAAAAACATATTAAATTCATTTTAAAAAAAAAATTATACAATATTTTTACCATAACAATAATAATGTCCAGTCTGCTACCCAGTATTCTTCGGAATTTGCAGCTTCAGAAAACAAAAAAAATAATACACATTCATACTCTCAACATTCATTAAAATATTCCGTGTTATATTAATTATAAAAATAAATTTATGTAATTAATTATTATATTATTTTTAAGTTACTATTTAATAAATGTACCTAACCTACTTTTTAATAGTTTAATAATATTTTAAATTTTATGTTAAATAAATAAAATAAAAATTCATATTACATATTCCAGCGATGACTTTTGTTCTACCATAAAAGTTCTAACAAATATCCTACGTATAAAGTCAATAAAACACTATTTCCTGTTCCGTTGAATCACGTGTTTCTTGAAAGTTTATAATAAAAAATGATAACGTTCTTTTTTTAAAAAAATAAGTTCCCCAAGAAAACAAAATAAAATTAAAAAATAGTTTATAAGTCCTGTCTGGATCCAGTTCTTCATAGAATATTATTCAAAAATTATTATTTCTAAATTAATTTATAGTTTATAAATTATTTACATTGAATTATTTTAATCAACTTGGCATGCTTGGCTTAATTTAATTTAGTTTGGACATCCATGTATTACTTGCGCATTTATAATTAACATATTCAGGTAAGAATTAATTTCTCCATCTATAACGTCCAGCGTTTTAGATTACTTCAATATAGCAATTTTATTATATTACGATTTTAAATAATCATATTTATAATCTATTTGCCTTTTAAAATGTCAATATTTAGTCTTTTAAGCACAAAGACTTAACAAGGCAAGTATTTATTTAAAATTACTACTGCTTCTTATATCTTTCCTTAAGATATACATTTTACTTCTATAATTTGTCAAAAATACTTTTTTTCCACAGAAGTATTTTTATTTCTTTAAAATATCTATTAATAACAGACAATAGTAATTTAACTTTTGAAAAACTATTTATAGTCCAAAATACTACTTTTCTCCATCTTGTAGTTTTATGTACTAATCCAGCGTCTGTTATTTCTCTAGCATAAAGTTTCTGATATATTTCTCCGATATGTGATGTTTCCATGATTATTTGTACGTAAATTGAGCTTCGATATTGAGAAAATCAATAGGGAATATTAAAATATCTACTGCATATTCATTATTTAAACTTTTATAAAATTATACAATAACACTCTTATGATTTTTAAAACTGATTTTAAGAGCGTTTTATAAATTTACTTGGCTATTTTCTCAATAGCACGTTTAACTTAGAAAATTAATTACAGAGACCCCCTTCAACAATTGAATCCAGCTTATATACTGCCAGAAACTCCTTATCTGATTGGTAGGTTTAAACAATCAAAATTTTGCTTATTTACATATTTATCAACTCACTATTAAAAATAAAATAATGACTTATTTAATATTTAATATTTTATCAAATTCTTTCAAAACAATATTTATCGTTTATTTAAATCTATTAAACATTCTTTTGAAATATTCTTTCTCACTTGATTTAAATCTTAACTTTTATAAGATCATTTAAAATAAACTAAATCTTTTTAAATACGTTATATTTTTAAGACAATATTTTTAAAAAAAAACAGATTTAATATTCTACATTAATATCTTTATTTTTATCTCGTGATAACTCACGTATTATTTATAAATTTTACAACATGATTTTTTTAAAATAATTATGCAACTTTATTAGACAACTTCCACGCATGTGTGTGTATAACATCTGTTCTTTATAACACAAGAACGCTTGCTGTCTAAAAATAAACTAACAATTGCTTTTTTAAAATAAATATTTATTTTTAAAAATAAATAAGATATTATATCAGATTTTAAAATAATTATTTGATATGATTAAAATCAAATATTAATCTCAATTTAAGTACTTATAATTTAAAATATTTTTATTCACTTTTAACATATATTTTGAATTTAATAAATATCTTTGTCTAATTTTAACTTGTCTTTTAAATACTTTAGCTTTAAACATTTGTTATTAAATTTATTAATGCAGTATTACATCATAATCATCATCATTTTAAATATCTTCTCAATACCAACACAATTCACATATCAAATACTCATAGATTGCTTTAATTAAACTTATGGTAACATTACCACAAGCAAAGTCAACATCACATTTTAAAATACTTCTTAAATTTAAAATTTTCTACTAGATTAGCACAAAACTTAAATGGTGACCCATATAAAAGGGCACATATTCCCCTCCTTCGGATAAAATTTTAAATTTAACCTCCATCTTTAACATCTTTACTCCACATTGATCAATTTTATCTTTCTTATCATCTAAACATTATAATAAATTATTCTATCACAAAGTTTTATAAAGTATTGAAATATCATTTTAAATCTCACTAAGAAAACACTTTTAAATAAACTACAATGACTTTCTTTTACTTTATGGATTAAGTTTCACTTCTCCTTCCTTATCTTTTAATTAGGTTACCTTCATTTCTCTAATATTTCTACAAATATCAAGTATTTAAATTCTTTTAAATACACCTTTACATAAGCTACTAAAAATACATATTATTATAGTTAATACTATATTTTAAATTACTCTATGTATTTTATTTATAACTTATTGCTAATTTCATTAGCAATCTTATAGATTATCATTTAACAAATCTACATATTTCTCTTTTAAAGAGATTAACCTGATCCCTTAAGATTAATCAATTTTATGATCACTACCATATTATACATTAATCCTTCATAAGATCCACTTATAAGTACTTTAAACATATGAGTTTTATACTCTCTAACCTTATTATTTAGCTTCTTGCTTTAAAATATCTATTGTAATAGCTAATTCCACTTTTATTTAGTCATTCTGACAAAACTTATTTCTTTTAAACTATCATTTACATATTTTGTAAATTTCTTCAACTAAAACTTTATTCATTATGCTAATTTATCATATAATAAATTACTTTCTTTATGTCAAGCATTATATTTAAACATGACATTAAAATTTTTATTCATATCACTTTGAAATTATAACTCACATCTCAGATGGAAATGGAATTAGGCTCCTTGCATTATAAGTTCCCTTTTCCCCATCTGGTGTGGTTAACATAAACGCATTCTCTCCTACTTTGCAGGATATTCTATATGGACCTTCATATAGACTAAGAAATTTTTTAAATTGATTTCTTTGTAGGTTGCTAACATGGGGTGTTCTAACCAGAACTAAATCATTAATTTTAAATGGATGTGGTTTATTATGGGCTTTCTTTACTCTTTTAGCACCCATAATATGAAGCTTTACTTTAGCTTGATTATTATCCTCATCCCTATCAATTGGTTCTCTTACAATCGGTATAGGCGTTCTAATTAATAAGGGCTCATGTTTCCCATAATGCAAACGAATAGGAGTGAAACCAGTGGACTCATTATACGTACTATTAATATAGTTAATAACCTCAGGGAGTTTTTGCACCCACTTCTTATGATTATCAGCTACATACACCCTAAACAATCGACTAAGCTCCCGCATAACACGTTCGCATGGATTAGATTGAGGGTTTCTTATGGAGCTCATAACATGTTTGAGGTCTTGCCCTTGAATCCACTCATTCCATCTATTCGATATAAAAGCAGTAGCATGATCTGTTAATATAATTTTTGGTTTTCCTACTAATGGAAACTGATAATTCATCATGCATTTTATAACAAAATGTGCACTAGTTTTAGGCACAGGATATGCTGCTACAAACTTACTGAATACATCATAAGCTACTAAAATAAATTTCTGTTGTTTAAATGGTGGTAAAGGCCCATAAAAATCAATAGCCAACAATTCATTAATTTGATTTGGAATAATTGGCTGCATCACCCCAACATATGATTTGTTACAATATTTAGATTTCAAGCAAGTAGAACATGTTTTAATTTTCCTTATGACACGCTTATACATTTTATCCCAATAAAAAATAGATTTTAATACGTACATAATCTTTGGTGCACCGTAGTGACCATAACTACAATGTACATACATAATTAATTTGTCAATCATAGAGTCAGGTACAACTATCCTCCATGATTCCCCCTGATTTGAATTTAAATTGTACATAAGTAAATTCTGATACATCTTATACTTGCTAAAAATCCTTTTAATAGTTTTATTCTTACTATTTTTATTGTCATGACTATTTAAGATAGTCATGATTCTATTTAATTTATGATCCTGACCTTGAATCATAGTAAGATTATTATAATCATCTACTATAGATTCATCCCTGACTACATCCACACTACTAATAATTATATTTTGAGCATTAGGATGTTGGGATAACAGACAAATAGGGTGGCGGCTAAGAATATCAGCAGGGATATTCTGTCTCCCTTCAATATAGATAACTCTATAGTTGAACTGCTGGAGATACAAGCTCCACCTAACAAGTCTCTCATTACTGAGGTAGCTTTTGTTCAAAAACTCCAAGCTTCTATGGTCGGTCAGCACAATTACTTCTGATCCCAATAAAAATTGGCGTAATTTCTGAAAAGCCCAAACAACAGCTAGGGTTTCCTTTTCAGTAATAGTGTAATTCAACTCAGCACCTCTTAAATGACGGCTTAAGAAGTACAACACATGAGGTACCTGATCCTCATCGAGCTGATACAACACTACTCCCAGACCATAGTAACTACTATCTGTCTGCACATAAAATGTTTTACTAAAGTCAGGATACATTAAAATTACGTGTTTTAAAAATTTACTTTTAATTATATTAAATTCATGGTCATGTTCAACAGTCCATTTCCATTTTTCAGATTTCTTTAATAATTTAGATAAGTTTATAGTATCTTCCACGAAATTTTTGTAAAACCTATTATAATAATTACACAATCCGAAAAATGATTTTAACTGTTTTACTGTTTTTGGGATGGGAAAACGTTGAATAGCTGCAATCTTTTCAGGATGGGGTTGGATTCCATGCTCATTTATTAAATGACCTAGAAAAGTAATTTCTTTAGCTGCTATTGAACATTTTTCCATATTTATTTTAACATTTTGCATCTGACACTCAGTAAAAAATAATTTTAAATGTTGGATATGCTCATGTAAACTATCAGAAGCAATAACTATATCATCCACATACATGATGATTTTCTCTTTCAATTGTTTCGAAAAAATCATGTCTAAACATCTGATCAAACCAGCACCACTATTAATGAGACCAAAAGGCATCCGTCTGAAAACATACGACTGGCCTTGAAATCTAAATGCAGTATATTGCTGATCACTCTCATGCAGTGGTATTTGCCAATAACTAGCTGTTAGATCAAATGTAGAGAAAATTGACCTCTTGTGAAATTTAGTTAAGAGCTCATGTACAGGTGGAGGAATGTCACGTTCTGGTACAGTTACATTATTTAACATACGAGCATCCAAGCACACTCTAATACTGCCATCCTTCTTCTTCACAATAACCAATGGGTTTACGTAAGGAGAAGGGCATTTCTTAATTATATCCCACTCTAGCATTTTGTCAATTTGACTCTGTACCTCATCCTTATATTGGTAAGGAATTGGGTACATCTTTTGATGGAAAGGATCATTACTCTTCAATTTTATTCTATGGGTATATCCCTTTATTATACCAGGAATTTTAGAGAATATATTCTTAAAATTATACATTAATTGATATAAATTTTCACCCAATTCAGAATTTATTGCATAAACATGTTCAATTTTAGCCTTTATGCTGGCATCAATTAATGTGTTCTGTATGCATAATAATTGACTAGAAAGGTTATGCATACCATATTCAAAATTAAGCCTTTCTTCTTTACAAATAAAAATCCTATTATGAAAATCTATCTGACATTTATTCAAAATCATGAAGTCAGCTCCTATTATGGCTTCATGTATTAATCCAGGCATAATAAGAAAAACATGCCCAAATTCTGTATTATTTATTTTGAAGGTAATCCAGACTTGTTTATTTGATAACTTTGTCCTCTTTCCATTTGCTAAAGTTACTTGAATTTGTTTTACTGGCAATGAAGGTATATCCCTTTCTACACTCACCAGATTTTGATACATTGACTCTGACAATATGGAAGCTTGACTTCCGGAGTCAATTAGGGCTTCAACTCTAATACTATTTATATGCAAAATTACAATGGGACACTGATAAGTTATTGGTGGTTCGCCTATAGTAAAGGGCTCTAAATAATCAATATCAAGATCTAAAGTATTCAGCATCCACATCTGATCGTTCCCCATTTTGTTAGCAACAGGTCCTTGCAAAGAGGAACTAACGTACAAAGACCTTTCTAATTTAACTTCTTACTATTAGTTTTATTAGCTGGTCTCTTCAAAATGGTAGTTACACCACTTGTAGAAGGCTGATTATGCAAATCCTCACTTCTATCTTTCTTTGTATTATACTGTACAGTTTTCTTAAAATATGGAGACATTCTATCTCTACCTTTATAGCTAAAACTTCTCTTAAAGCCTCCAGGAGATTTTACTCCAGTATTGATACTAAGACTTGCTAATGGGTAATTATTTTTATCCCTATTTACTCTAAACTTATTATCAATAGATAACTCTGCTACTTCCAGAGCATCTAATATTTCGGAGACTTCCTCAATTGTCCCACGGTCCGCAGCTATTAACAACTGTTCCACATGCTTTGGTAAGTTGTGTCTAACTATTCTGACAATTTGTCCCTCCGACAATGGACAAGCAGTCAAAGTCTTCAAACGAACGGCTTGACTTCTGAAAAAACTGGTGTAGCTGCCTTTGCTAACTTGGTACTTATCTTGGGTAATTTGATACCGAATGCAATCCTGTTTGTCGGAGTTCCAAAAGCTCCCGACAATAAAACATTTGAAATCACCATACGTCATGGGTTTCTCGAACAGAGATTGCCACCAATCTTTAGCTACTCCGTATAAATGATTGCTACACACAGCTACTTTCTCCTTTTCAGACAAAGAACATATCGAAAACAATTCATCCAAATTGTTTAGAAACTCCGAGGGATTTTCCATGTATTCCCCTTTAAATGGTTTAACTTTCATAAACCTTAAGGCCATAGAATTATTTGAACTACCCTCATGACTAATTACTTCTCTAGTTGGTCTATTGTCAATTTCCTTCACAAGAGTATTGTCTGACTGATTATTATTATTACTACTTGGCTTAATTAATTCTATATTATTTATTTGTGAAGAATCAACATAGTCAACATATGCTTTACTACTTATTTTTCCTGTAAACATTTCTGCCTTGGCATTACTTATACTTTTCATTTCTATTTGATCATATACTTGCTGAAATTTCCCTTCTAAGTCCATCTGTTCAAGCACTTGTTTCACATATCCTTTCTGCTCTTTTCTGAACTCATCTAGATTCTTGTCTAAAATTTCTTTATATTTGTCATTACTCTGTTCTATCATTCCTGCATGATCCTTTATATCTTTCTGAATACGTTTTATATTTTCTCCAACTTTCGATCGATATTTATTTTCATCGACCTTTTTGACATCTATACTCTTAAATTTCTCTACTAATTCCTGCTCTATTTCATTTTTTATGTCCCTTTTTGTCTGAATTATAGCACTCTTAACATCTTTGATATCTTCATTAAGATTACTAACTTGGTTCTTAACATCACCAATTTCAATATTAACTTTTAATTTATAATCCTCAATTTTTGAGGTTAAATTATTATTATTGATTTTACATTGATCAATAGATTCAGCTATTTGATCTCTTAGACCTTTTATTGTGTTTTCTGAAAACTCATGAAATTCTCTTTCTAGCCTTTCTTGATTTCTATCATCAACTTTTAGTATTTCTAATTTTAAAGACTCAATTACTTCTTCATTCTTATCAAATCTTATATCTATATTATCCATTTTTATATTTATATTTTTTATCTCGTTCCTAATAGAATTATTATTTTCTTTTAAAGAATCTAATTTAAGACTATTTTTATAACTCTCCTCTTTCATTTCTTTCATATCTTCTTTTAAAGACTTACTCTCCTCTTTCATTTTTACTTCAATAGAATTAATAATACTTTGACTCATTAATTCAAAATGTTTCATAATGTCAGACATTGAAAAGTTATCTATTCTTTTCTCAGCCTTTACTATTTCTTTTTCTTTAGTTTTAAAAATTATCTCTTCCTCTTCCTCTACTTCACTATCCATCTTGGAAGTATTTTCTAACACTGTTTCTAAATTTACTAATTTCTCTATTTCTTTGCTCTCCACACAACTATTATCTTCTACAACAAAATTTGACATTTCAACTTCTAACTCTTTATCCCAATTATTCATTTTTTTATACTTTTTTTGAAAATTCTAATTCTAACAATATGCAGTACTTATTATTTATGTTTTAGAATACAATTCCCCATCAACCTTCCCATCTCCACTCAACTCACTTTTACAACTAATCATATAATAGTATCCTCAAAAACTCTACATTACTTACTATTAAATAATTATATAAATTTCAATAACAAAATTGTGTCATATCATTTATTTTTACACCTATGACCCACAGACAATTTGCACATAATATATAATATTAAATATCCATTTAAAATATTTCAAGAATTGATATGGTCACATTATAATATAATTATTTGCCACATTTCTATAATTTATTGTTTTATTAACTTAAAATCAACATAGTATTTAACTTCAAAGAATAATCATATTACAGATACCACATGAAAATATAATACTCTACTAATAAAATTTTTTATTTTAATTCTATTTTAATTTTATAATCAACATCTAATCAATTATAAATATTATTATAAAATACTAACTATTTATATTTAATAAATATAACACTAAATCCTAAATTATACATTTTAACACCTATCATTTTACTCTACTAACATACATATTATTCCTAAAATTATGTATCCTAATCCTTAATTAAATATTTAGCCTAAAACATTGTGGCCAAAACTTTCTTGACCACCTATCGGGCTGATAAAATTGTAACTTTAACATATCAAACCGATAACGTTTGAACATCTAAATCCTACCTAAACATCTCATGCCAATAACGTTGAGCGCCAAAATCTTCCTTTTCCAACCATCGGGTTGATAACCAATAGCCGACCACGTTGCGCGCCAAAATCTTCCTACCCTTTGTACCCTTACTTCTTGATATATAAAATAGTTTAAAATACAACTAGCTCAGTTACATTATTATGCTTAATTAAAAAATTTGCATATCTATCTTTAATATACTTTTATATTATCATATCTTAATTAAATTTATTATCAATCATCAAAATCAATATAATTCTATATTATACTAATTAAATAAGTATTTAATAAAATTATGAGACTGTGAAGTAAAGTTACAAAGTAATAAGCAGATTTACACTGAGTCAATATCTCCTAAGATACTGTCTCAATGGCATAAGAATACTACCACTACCTTATTATCCTACCACTACATCTATAGCATTCTTATGACTTTTAAATGAAATAAATTATCTTTAATAATACTAAAATAATTCCTAACTTTTAACTTAAAATATAATTAAATAATCTCAGGTTCTTCTAAGCTGTTTTAAAATAATAATAACTCATGTAAATAAGTATGATGTGGGATTTTATATCAAACTTAGATACACCTAACTTATTTTAATAATAATAATAAATAATATAATCTTAAAGTGTAATTTAATCTCATCTATTTTTCTTATATAATTAATCACTAAATAAATAAATAATTATATGTAGATCTTTTATTTCATATGGTATCTTCATTTTAAAATAGATCAAAATCTTATACTTAATAATCTGTGGCAATAAACAATATTGTATTCTTATAATGTGCATTATAATCATCTTATGACCATTGTAATATTTATGTTCATGTCAATCAATTCTTATAAAATAATGTTAAGCAAATATGGTATTCAATTCTAAGTAATAATAACAAATTCATTTTGTGCAAATATTATGTTTATTTCAAATCATCTGATGTCAAAATGCTGTGGTGAAAAATTAATGAACTCGACACACTTTTAAAACAAATTAACAAATTTATTTACAATAACTTCAAATAAAATTTATTTACACTATTTACAGTTTTTAGAATTTAAGAAAACAAATATAAACTGAACTAAGTAAGAAAATAATAATACAATCTGTTTACACTGTTATTAAATCATGTACTTAATAAGCAATTATACATTCCTTCAAAAAAATAATATTAATAATATTACAGTGTGTTTTTTTAAAAACTTAGATTTTTAAATAAATAGTCGTGTACTTTAATTATTACAAATAATAATATATGTCAAAACTATCTCTGTAGCATGTGTACATAATGTAGCTCTACTAATTAAATAGCTACATTAATTAAGTATTACCATTTATAATGTATTATCATGTATTCACTTTATTACTAGCATTGCTTAATATCTGTATATAAAATCAATATCTCTTTATAATGTAAAACAAATGATTGGCTATAATTATATTCCACCTAATGTAATTCCTGTTATATGTTTTATAAAATATGCATTCTATATCTGTATTATTCAAACATTAATATTTAAATCATTTATCAATTTTAAATTCATAAAACATTACATTAGATAAATTTTATGATTCCTTTCTGTGTAAAATCATTATTTTACCCTATGTGCTTTACTAACCTTTCTAATAAATTTCTATCTATAAAACATATTCTAAACTTATTTAAAACATTTTCCGGAAAAACAAATATCAACTTCAAATAAAATATTCATTATCCAAATTACTCATACTATATTGTCTATACTTAGTAAACTTTTCAATCTAAATATAAGCCTCTACCTAAAACGTAACTTAACTTATCTAATAAACAGAAAATAAAATAGACTTTTAAAATCCTTTTCTGACTTGCAAAAATAAAATAATTATTAAGATAAATAATAAACATCATTTTAATACTAAGCATAAATAAAAATATCAAAATTATTTACGAAAGAATCATATAATTATTTCTAAGCTTTTACGTAATGTTGTATCATGTTGACATTATAAATTAAAAAACTTATGCATATTTTAATAAAGTTCGTTGCCAATATAATGTATGTGTTTTCATAAAATATCTATCCATTCATTCTACAACAACATAATATTCAGTTGATCTAAAGAAAAACATATTAAATTCATTTTAAAAAAAAAAAAAAAAAAAATTATACAATATTTTTACCATAACAATAATAATGTCCAGTCTGCTACCCAGTATTCTTCGGAATTTGCAGCTTCAGAAAACAAAAAATAATACACATTCATACTCTCAACATTCATTAAAATATTCCATGTTATATTAATTATAAAAATAAATTTATGTAATTAATTATTATATTATTTTTAAGTTACTATTTAATAAATGTACCTAACCTACTTTTTAATAGTTTAATAATATTTTAAAATTTATGTTAAATAAATAAAATAAAATTTATATTACGGATTCCAGCGATGACTTTTGTTCTACCATAAAAGTTCTAACAAATATCCTATGTATAAAGTCAATAGAACACTATTTCCTGTTCCGTTGTATCACGTGTTTCTTGAAAGTTTATAATAAAAATGATAACGTTCTTTTTTTAAAAAATAAGTTCCCCAAGAAAACAAAATAAAATTTAAAAAAATAGTTTATAAGTCCTGTCTGGATCCAGTTCTTCATAGAATATTATTCAAAAATTATTATTTCTAAATTAATTTATAGTTTATAAATTATTTACATTGAATTTTTTAATCAACTTGACATGCTTGGCTTAATTTAATTTAGTTTGGACATCCATGTATTACTTGCGCATTTATAATTAACATATTCAGGTAAGAATTAATCTCTCCATCTATAATGTCCAGCGTTTTAGATTACTTCAATATAGCAATTTTATTATATTACGATTTTAATTAATCATATTTATAATCTATTTGCCTTTTAAAACGTCAATATTTAGTCTTTTAAGCACAAAGACTTAACAAGGCAAGTATTTATTTAAAATTACTACTGCTTCTTATATCTTTCCTTAAGATATACATTTTACTTCTATAATTTGTCAAAAATACTTTTTTTCCACAGAAGTATTTTTATTTCTTTAAAATATCTATTAATAACAGACAATAGTAATTTAACTTTTGAAAAACTATTTATAGTCCAAAATACTACTTTTCTCCATCTTGTAGTTTTATGTACTAATCCAGCGTCTGTTATTTCTCTAGCATAAAGTTTCTGATATATTTCTCCGATATGTGAGGTTTCCATGATTATTTGTACGTAAATTGAGCTTCGATATTGAGAAAATCAATAGGGAATATTAAAATATCTACTGCATATTCATTATTTAAACTTTTATAAAATTATACAATAACACTCTTATGATTTTTAAAACTGATTTTAAGAGCGTTTTATAAATTTACTTGGCTATTTTCTCAATAGCACGTTTAACTTAGAAAATTAATTACAGAGACCCCCTTCAACAATTGAATCCAGCTTATATACTGCCAGAAACTCCTTATCTGATTGGTAGGTTTAAACAATCAAAATTTTGCTTATTTACATATTTATCAACTCACTATTAAAAATAAAATAATGACTTATTTAATATTTGATATTTTATCAAATTCTTTCAAAACAATATTTATCGTTTATTTAAATCTATTAAACATTCTTTTGAAATATTCTTTCTCACTTGATTTAAATCTTAACTTTTATAAGATCATTTAAAATAAATCAAATATTTTTAAATACGTTATATTTTTAAGACAATATTTTTAAAAAAAAACAGATTTAATATTCTACATTAATATCTTTATTTTTATCTCGTGATAACTCACGTATTATTTATAAATTTTACAACATGATTTTTTAAAATAATTATGCAACTTTATTAGACAACTTCCACGCATGTGTGTGTATAACATCTGTTCTTTATAACACAAGAACGCTTGCCGTCGTCTAAAATAAACTAACAATTGCTTTTTTAAAATAAATATTTATTTAAATAAATAAGATATTATAACAGATTTTAAAATAATTATTTGATATGATTAAAATCAAATATTAATCTCAATTTAAGTACTTACAATAATTAAAATATTTTTATTCACTTTTAACATATATTTTGAATTTAATAAATATCTTTATCTAATTTTAACTTATCTTTTAAATACTTTAGCTTTAAACATTTGTTATTAAACATATTAATGCAGTATTACATCATAATCATCATCATTTTAAATATCTTCTCAATACCAACACAATTCACATATCAAATACTCATAGATTGCTTTAATTAAACTTATGGTAACATTACCACAAGCAAAGTCAACATCACATTTTAAAATACTTCTTAAATTTAAAATTTTCTACTAGATTAGCACAAAACTTAAATGGTGACCCATATAAAAGGGCACAATATATAAAAAAAAATATTAACCATCAAAGTCCTTAATTTTATTTTGATCATTATCAAAAGAATAGGATAGCCCAACTATTAAGAAGATATAACAGTAAAAAAAAAATTCAACCCTTCATAAAATCCAACTATAAATGCAATTAAACTATAAGAATATACTAAAATGGTTGTGTTTAAAATTTTAACTTAAATTAAAATTTTAAATTTCCCAAGGGAAGGGGAAATATAATAGTAACTTACAGTTGTTATTATTGATCTAACATGTTTTATCTCTTAGGAAATTATTTATAAATATAATTTTTTATTTGACTATTTTATTATATATATATATATACATTTGAGTTTTAAATAATACATACCTTAAGCTTTTGAGTAAAATGCCAGATTTGAAGTTAAGAATAAATACTTATATATTTTTTTTATTTTATTATTAAATCTTAATGTCAACGGAACAAGTGATAGTTGAGTTAAGCATGAACTTGTAATAACACACGAGCAGATTGATTCGTTCTTTTGTTTTTAAGGAGAAGAAAAGAAAATCATTTCTCTTTAAATAACTTTTTCTTTTATCAATACTACCGTTCAACAATTGGAATTTAAATATTAACTTTTCCAAATTAAAATAATCTGTGGATTCAAAGTCTGCAAGGAAAATATTTTAATTTTCTATTAAGTCTTAAAGGAATAGCAATATAAAAGAAAAGAACGTCTGTTTAAGTTTTTTGGAAACTACGTTGTTTTAATACTTCCGTGATTCTTTGGATATATATAAATTTAAGATAATTATATATATATATATATATAGGATAAAACAATGTGTTTTGAGTAAAACAGCTTTGTATCGTAAAGGTTTCGAAACCAACCTTGCATGCTATTTTAAAATATTTTGAAATATTGGATATATAGAACATCTAATGATAATAGAAAAATGAAGATTAAGAACATCTACATTCGAAGAATATTTATTTTATTTCACATTAATCAAATCATTGGATATTATTAACAGTTTATCGTTTAAGGATAAATAAAATCTTCATTATACCAATGGATTAATAATATACTTCATGAAAGATCTTCATTAGGATGATGAACTATAGACTTCAATATCTGCTCTCAACTCTATTATAAATAAGTTTTCTTTATTATTTATTTATATATATTATAATAATGCTTATATTATTTTAATATGTTTATTATTATTATTATCTTTATTTCAAATTTGGCATCGCATCATTACATCTTAATAGGAAAATTATATTTATTATTAAATATAATTAATTGAAAGCTTGACATAATTCATCAAATTAGATGAGGGATATAAAGAATAGTTATTATTTGACAGATATCTTAAACAAGATTATATTGTATTTTACTACGTAATATTGTAAAAGTTTAATGTACTTTATTTATCAAAAATACATATAATATATAAGTTATACAATTGCAAGTAGTACTTATATATTGGTAATTATGAAACATATAAATAAGAACGGTAAATAAATTAATAAGTTACATAAATTATTAATTTTTGATCCCAGATATTGTTTTTATATATCTGTTAATTTAAACTATTTTCTTTAATTTTTGAAAATTTATTATAGTATTGAGTTTTATCATAAGGTATTAAATAAAAATATTATTTATCAATATTTTTAAAATGATAAAATTCATCCGTATTTGTTTATTAATATTTTATTATCTATTATATTATATTTTTTATTATTTATTAAATATGGATTTATTAACTGGATCTCTTTGTCTAATCATTATTGAATTATATTATATATATGCTAGTATTATAAATATCATATGAATATCAATTGTAATTAATGCTTATATAAAGGCATATAAATAATAACTTGTTTTGGATTTTCCCTGAAGAGAGCTGATTGCAAATTCTCCATGAGCTTGAATATCGTGGCATAATGGTGACTGAAAGAGGGATGAAAGATGGATGAACTAGTCTAAATTATATTTAAACTTATTAAAGATTATTGAGCTAGCATAAAAAAGATAGATATAATCATGGACTTAGTATTTCATTGATTCATTTCTAGCATTCTACCTGAAGACCCAAAGTCTGATTGTAGTGAAATGCATATCCTCTTTCTAGGGAATTTAATCATCCCCATATATACAACTTAGATTTTAAATATAACCCATTTTGTTATATTTAGCGAACCTAACTATGAAACATTAAGTTAATGATTTCCAAGCATTAAATATAATCGATTCTATTATATTTGGTATATCAACTGGGATGATTAAATGCCATTCCGTTATATTTGATGCCTCAACTAAGGCTATCAAATAGGTCATCCCATTATAATATATATATATATTGTTAACGCTGCTGTATATTTACATATAACTTTCATCCGTACTTTCCTAAAAGAGATCGAGAGCTCCGAAACAAACATGACATAGCGTAAAGCTTTATTTATTTTCTTATATCAGTAATTGTTTACTATCAATACAAGGGGGCGCCAGACACGATGGTTTAATTATTATTTAACTTCTCGCATCACCTTACGTCATGTCAAAACGATTTCGAAGTCTAATCCCGCCCACCAGCTCCGACTCCCAGCATGGACCAATAGGGTCACTCAGGGCCACGATGTAATTGTTTCAGTAATTACTCCTGACATAAAAGACGCACTGTACACTAATGGGAAGGAAGTTTTGTTTACTAACTGAGTGATCCTGGTACTGGACCTAATTATTGGTTGTTTGCGACCAATACGACTGTTCGTTCTTCCCTCAAAACGATTAGGCTTCTAAGATCATCCCCCCTATGAATTACTTTCATCATTAGCATTAGATATTTATTTATATTTTTTATTATAGGCCCGCCCAATTCTTAAACCTATCTTAACTAAGAGTAAATAAATAAACATCGTGACTTACGGCACGATGTTGGCAAATGACATTTTAAAACAACAAATGGTTAAAAAAAAAACAAATCTAAATCTAAATTAGTGTAATTAAATGACAAGTTTATTAATGATTAAAAGGAAATAAAATAAGAATTTAATTGTATGAAAAGATTTGAGAAATGCTCGACTTGTTTATATACTGAACAAATTTATTAAATATAAAAGCACTATCAATTCAAAATTTATTTGCACACGCACACACACGCATTCACGCACTCGCACAGGAAGAAAACATATTATACATAATAAAATGTGGAATATAAATTTCATTTTATATCTTGAACATGATCGTGATGACTTATTGGATAATAATTAAGGTTAAAGTTCATGTTTTGGAAAAGTCCTAAGATTAAATTTGATTTTATGAATGTTGAGGTTACACAGAGATAAGTTACAATACTAGGTTAAATATTACGGAATCTTTTATGATTTAATTTATGCAAGTGTAAGTTAGTTAACTATGAGATTGCCTTTAAGAGTTTACGAGTGGAGTGAGTGAAAACATAAAGTAAAATAAATTGTTTACCTAGGATTTGGATTTCGACTTCCGCTGCTTCGAATGAAATGAGGATTTGAACGTGGGAGATGGCATTTTCATAATGAAGTTATTCGTTTATTCAAAGTTGAGCATAGCATGGTCTGGACGATTCTGGTATTTCTCGGAACATTATTATTAGATCGGAGCATTAATTTCAAATGGAGATGTCGTTGAATATTCATAGCTTCGGAGATATTTGGTGGCGGAGCGTCGATCAATCACTGAAGGGTTTCCTAGCCCAGCATGATAATCGACGCTCTCAGTATTAATTTCACAGCGATCATCTTGAATACGGATACGGCGAAACAAAAGTATATTATTTTATATCAAGCTATATCAAGCACTATATTGAATATAACAAGCAAGTACGTTAAGCGAAAACATATAAGCAACAATATTAAGTCAGTCTAACCCCAAAAAAAACTGATTTTCCGTGATATTTATATGAGATGGATTTTATCTTAGGATCCAATCTCCCCCCAGAGTTCCATATTTTTAGAGTTGTCGTTAGGGTCCGCGTCCGATGTAAATGTTCACTCAATCCTTGTGCTCAAGGCAATTTTAGGTCTAGGCAATCTCATGTTGCAATCTCAGTTAACAAACTTCTATTCATTCACACTTTGAGTGCATACGTGTGTGCGTGTCTTACAAGAACAATACAATTTACATTAACTTAGAAGTCGAGCATTTAATCTTTTCTCAAAATCATTTCTATAATTATAATTCTAAAAGAAACCCTTTTTTTTTTAAATTCCCCGTGGCGTATACAAGTGGAAATTATCTATTAATATTTATAATGGCATATTATATTTTCTTTTATTATATTTTTTTAGAGAATGTTATTTTATTAATTTATACGAAAGCCTTGACTATTTAATTAGACACTTATTATCTTTATTTTTACAAATGTATTTTAGAAAATGTGGGAAGAAAACTATTAAAGGTTACAAAATATTACGTTAAGAGTATTTTATAATGCTTGAGTGTGTGTGTGTTTACAGATACCGACTTTGTCTCGTTATATAATTATTTCCCTTGGTTTAAACCCTATGTAACGCTATTCCGTTACAATATATATATATATTGTGACGGAGTGGGAGGTGGGATATATAAAGAAAGGCTGAACCTGGGATGATGGAACTATCATCATCACTCTTAAGTCAACAATTAATGTAATATTTTCAAAAGTATATTAAAATAAAAAATATTTAAAAGGAGACTGAGATTAAAGAATCTCTGAGAACATTGAGAGATCAGCTAGCTAACTCAGAAGAGCAACTAAAAACATAATTATAAATTAACCAGCATTATTAAGTAAATATCAGTATAAGTAAATACTCAAGAGAATTAATCATTCATCATCATCCTTAATGGGAATAAACATATCAGTACAATAAATCAGAATAAAATCAACAGACCATCTTGTGGCTGGATTTGAACAATAAACAATATAAATCAACAGTCAAACTTGTGACTGGATCGGAAAATGGGTCTTCTTTAGACCAGGCTAACTATTGAGCCTTTTCCAACTTGGGCAATTATTTAACCATAACTAGGATGCACCAGCTTAATGCCCATCCATTAGAATACATAACTAGAAAATCTAAACAATAATGCTGGGACATTAAAACATGCTGATCATCATCAATGCTCAGGCCACTTGTACTGGCCAACTATAAACTTAAATTTTTAACAAGACTGAATTAAAATAAAATATAGTGCATGGGCTTTAAAGAGTATCCTCTTTTGCACCAACCAGGATGGTGATTGATCATCTCTGGATGCCCAAAACACTAAACACATCCCCATTTATCCATGTCCGAATCTAACTCAGGAACACAAGCTCTATTACTGTATGTGACCAAGAGATGATGGAATACAATTTTTAACAATTAAATATAAGTTTATTAATAACAACAAAAATAAATAAGGTCTTATAAGGATTCTGATTTTGAATGAAACTCAATAATAAAGTCATGATTCTATAATTTACAAGATTACTACAAAATTCAAATTATTACACTAACAGTATTTCTTAATTAGTTTCTATAAACACATATATATGTCAGTACACAGATGTGCATTTTATAATATATGATGAAAACATTTCAATTAACATCAAATAATTATAAAAAAAAAGATAAAATGTTACATATGTGTTATACTTATCAAGCATTAGTATTTGCAATATAATTGACAGATATATGCACACATACATGTGTGTGCATGAAATTTCTGAATATATTTAACTTGTTACATATTAATATTTTTAATTGTCACTTTCAAATGATCTAAAATACATAGGTTTATGTATATGTTCCAATAGGCTCACTCAAAACACGTATATATATATATATATATATATCAGTACAGACGTGCATTTTATAATATACAAGGAATACATTTCAATTAACATAAAATAATTATAAAAAATGATTAAACTTTACATGTATATGCACACAGATGTGCAATTTAGGTATATACAATTAATATTCAATAACAAAATGCTTAAATTTGCATATATGTCCTATTTGACAAGCATTGAGATATATGTACACACAGATTATTTATAAATTTAATTTTGTCAAACAACAAATAACAATGATTTCTACAATTACAATTTGCATTTGAATATACATAAAATTTACATTTTTAATCAATATTAAAAAAAATCACTTTATCAAGTTCTATTATAGCTTTCTTTTATTCTTTTACAAAAAATATATAGTCAATTTTCCACAGGTTAGAAAGCTTTTATTACGTTACCTCTTAACAAATTATCAATGTCTTTAAATTTAAAAATATACATTTAAATATGTCCATCAAATAAATTATTGAAAAACAGCTCACTTTCTATGCAAGTTTATCTGTGCTTCTCTTTGCATATGCAGACACAGCAGCATATTGTAACGATATATAAATATGTCGTTACATTAATTTAAAATAAAAACTTAAAAGTTCGCAAATAAAAGTAAAAAACTAAACGCTAAAATTAAAACATTGTTAAATATATATATTCGCACAGATGTTAAACTTTAAAAATATTTTTTTTTTCATAAACAAAAAAAAAAGGTATTTGAATGTATTTTTTTTAAATAAAAAAATACAAGATTGAAATATAAAAATATTTTAATAAAAAAATAACGTAAGTTAAAATAAAAACAGGTATTAATTAATTCCTGTAATCTATAAAAGGAAATGATTGTTTATTAATTATCTAAAAGCTGTTTAATTAAAAAGTCAGATGGAAAGTTAGATAAGAGAAGAAAGAGATTTTAGCTTGACAAATGGAAGCACTAAGCCTTGGCCCGGACCATAATGAAAAAACAAATTAGTGACATTTTGTTCAGTGAATCCTTGTGGATGATATAAAAAGAAAAAAATATTGAGTTGAAGAGCTTTTTTCAACTTGGTTGGGGAGACGAGCGATAAAGACGCACTTTATCGTTCTCTCCCACTTATCTCTGAAATGAAATGACTGATACCATGAACCAGCAAATGCCACCTCCTGAACATTAGATTGATCTTGCAATTAAAGACTCCATGGACATTGACACCAGGAACCGGGAGCTCTGCTACCGTAAGCTATAGGAAATGAACAATTATTAAAATCAATCAAGAATTTTCGTCAAGTTGTACAATGTAATAAACAAGCCAACTTATTTAAAATGGACTCTTATCTGACTTTTGTAAGTTTTAAATCAAATTAATAATGGTTAATTTTATATCTTTCCCGATTGTTAAAAGAATCATTTCCCTTTTAATATTTTTATGTGTAGTAATATTTTATTGTAGAAATTATTAAATGCATTACATTTAAGTTGTCTATAGACGCTTGCATGGATTCGTTTGCGGTTAATCAGATTTTGGTTTTCATATTTGATCAAAATATATAGACATTCGATAAATAATGATACCTTACGGTGAGTATCTAAAATGTATTTATTCGGATGTCTTTTAAGTTATTGGTGACAACGCAAGTATCTTATGGTGAATACTATTGGGTTACTTATAAGTTTCTTTCTGCGATTGTCGGTATCAATAATTTTGTATTTTGATCGTTTATGTTTATTTTGAAATGTTTTTGACCGCGGAATCTATGTAATCGATCTATACCCAACATTTTTAAACAAATCTGTGCGAACGTATTTAAATGTTAAAATTAAGTCGGGCGTGAATAGCTATATAGTTTGTAAAGTTATATTAAGGGAGGGTAATCTTAGGTTATTCATTTCGTAGTTGAATTGGTTCAATGGATTGGATATATTTGTGTAATTAGTAGATGTAGTATGAGGTCCACTACGGGCAGGATTATAGATATACGCCACACACCCTCTGTTTGCCTATGGATGGGTTTGTAAGTCGGCAGAAGACCGCAGTCCATTCCTATGGAGTTTTTGTTTATTGATCTACTTGCCAACAGATGTCACATTCCTGTTGGTGGAGAATCAATCTCTTCTCTATTTCTACTTATTGTTCAGATGTACATTCCTGACAATATAGTATTTTGTGTTGTCATATCATGCTACATTGAATACATGAATGTATCAGATGGATTGGCGCCAGTTGATTGCGAAATTTGTTGCCTAAGGTTAAATCAGGGAAGAATACTTTCTTTTCAAATGCAGACCTATGTAGTCCATTCATACTCGACCCTCTAAATAAAATATTAAACATTATAGCAAGCTATTTTAAATGTAAAATTAAAAATTAAGATAAAAATCTAAATGTTAAACTTATTCCTCGAATTTAGAATGATTTTATATGTGCGTAAATAAATATTTTTCTGTGTTAATTTCTGGCAGTGGCTTTTATTATTTTATTCTTTATATTTAAGATATAAAATTTATAGATTTTTATCTCGGCGTCTCCGCTGAGCTAGTGACAATGGGCGAACGATCTAAATATGTAAATAAAGTGGAATCCTAACAGCACGTATCTGCCTACTTTATAAATTTTTCTAGGCTCAAATGCCTAGATGGCGCCCTTTGGTAGTGCGGTGCGGTGCGATGTGATCTCCCACTTCGTTTGGATCGTTATAATATGTATAACTACTTCTTTATTCAGCTGCTCTCTTGGGCAAGCTGTTATTTTGGTCATTCCAGGAAATTGTCATCATCAGGTAAAAGTACATAATTCTGGTAATTTGTTGGCATACCATGAGGTTCCTTTTGTAGTCCAAGCAATTGTCAAGCTGTCTTCTAGAACATATTTAAGCAGCTAGTTGATCCATTTGAAGTGACCCTGGCTTCATGCATCAAAACTCTGCAGTAAACTATAAGGCAGTGGACTGTCCTTAGATCTTCATATGAGCTTAGTATAACTCTGCTAGCTATTTTGTCCTCATTTTTTTCAGGCTATTGATTTAGAAGTGACCCAGCTTCAAGTTAATCAAAACTCCTGGCAAGGAAAATATTAGCAGCTCTAGATCTGCTGTCCTATCTTCAGCTATATCAATTCATGGTAGATGGACTGCCAATTCTACAGTCAGCTAAAACCAACTGCTGCAAACTTGAACAAGCTGCAACAAAATATTATAACCAACTTTGCAGACTGCTGTTTTATAAATCATTATCCAGACTAACTGATATATTTTTCAATCAGTCTTTTATAAACTTGGTTAGGTCAGGTGACAAAAACACAGTGGCTGTTTTCAATCTCTCTAATCCATTTGAAAACAAGCTGGAATTTCTATCAAAGTGTGATTTTCATGTTTTACTTTAATCTTTGGAATTTGGCCAAAGGTGTGATAATCCTTTAGAATTTTTAATCTACAAAGATTTTTAACAACATAGTAAAAATGCAAATAAGCATTAATTTAAAAGAGAGATTTTATACAAGTATTAATTAAAAGATTTTAAAAAATAAATTATGCTTTTTTTTTGTTAATTTCAAAATCAGAATTACAAATATTATTTATCAGACCTTTTTTAAAATACTTATTTCACAATGAAATATTACTTTAAACCTAGAGTTATTTAACCCTTTGCTTATTATTATTTTATTTTAGGAAATATAAAAAAAATATCTACAAAAATTTATTCTATGTTTATTTCTACTTTTCCTTTATTTTAGGTATATATATATATATGAACATACACTATATTAGTGTGTGTGATGTAACCCAACTGGTTACAATATATATATATATATCAAATTATTAATATATAACAAACTAACCAAAGGAAATACATATAAAAACAAAAAAAGACTTATAAATCCAATAAATAATATTATATTTCAACCGAGGACTGGTTTTCATCAGAAAGAAAAAAATATACAGTAAAATGGCAATAATCAAAAATTACAGATTCGGTAAAAGATTAAAAATTTTAACAAAACCCCGCTGATTGGTCACAAAATCTAACACAGAATATCTACCCAATCAATGACAAAATTCAAACAAAAAAAGAAAAAAACTACATTCCCTCCTAATCAAGCTTAAATTCTATTTAAATTAAAATAAATATAAAAATAAAAATAAAAAATCCAAAATTAAAAATTAAAATATACATATGTGCATACATACAAAAATTAGACTATGCTCACATACAAAAAATAGCTGTGCTCACATTAATATTCATTAAAAACTAAAATACTTATACATTTTAATCAAAAATTATAGTTAGTGCAAAGTACAATAATCTATAATAACTAATTATTTATCTATATACCAATTAAACACAGATATTAAACATCCATATAACCAATCTTTACATAAAAAACCTCATATAAGAAAATTTTCACATTAAAAACTCACATATAGAAATCATTTAGGAGACCAGGTAACCCGGAGATGTAATAGTTCCAGTGTTTAAATTCAATCCATGTGGTTCTAAGGTCTTGTTTAGCTAATAAGGAAAACAATGTGATTAATCTAACTAACATTAATCTTAGTGAGGTAGAATGTTCACTGTTAAATAAAGGTTTATCTTTTTGCCCTACAGTTCAGTCATTTTATCAAAAAAATGAATTTAAAATTTATCAGGATTTAGATAAGTTTTTAAGAATACTTAGATTAAGAGAATTTTTTGGAAACCAAGAATGTGATACTATAGGGAAATTACGATCTGATTGGACACCACCACATCAAAGGAATGTGTTATTAGATACGTACATTGATAATGTATATCAGGATATTATTAATGAAATTAGACTTAAACAATATAGTAAGTATAAGAGTAATTTAACATTGAGAGAGATGAATGCATTACACAGTTTAGTGAAAAGACAGGATATTATTATAAAATCAGCTGACAAAGGTGGATCAATAGTAATTATGAATAAAGATGATTATGTTAAAAAAGCTCTGGAGCTTTTAGGTGATAAAAATTTTTATGAGCCTATTTCACTAACCACTATTAATTCATTATTCAAGGGTATACTTTTTAGTTTAAAAGATATGAGAGCTAGGAGTCTTATAAATAATATGTATATAACTTTTTAGTACCAACCAAAATTCATCCTAGTAGTTTTTATATTTTGCCAAAGATTCATAAACCTGGTTGTCCAGGCAGACCTATTGTAGCTAGTATTGGTAGTCCTACAGAAAATATTTCAGCATATGTTGATAATATTATTAAATTTATTCACCATCATTTAATTCTTATGTTAAAGATACTACTCATTTTCTTTGTGTGTTAGAAAATATTAAATTTGAATTACCAGTTGATTGTGTTTTGGTTACTTTGGATATTGTATCATTATACACAAATATACCTCATGATGATGGAGTTGAGGCTATTAAATGTGCTTTACAAGATAGAGAGTATGATCATGGTCTTATTACTACTATGGTTGAATTAATATATTTGGTTTTAAGAAATATTTTTTTTACTTTTGATTCTAGATACTATTTACAGAAACAAGGTACTGCTAGGGGTACAAAGATGGCACCAACTTATGCGAATATTTTTATGTCAAAACTAGAATCCTCTATACTTGATAATGCTAAGCTGAAACCTCACACTTGGCTTAGATATATAGATGACATTTTCATGATATGGCCACATAGTAAAGTTCAACTTCATATTTTTTTAAGTTATTTAAATAATTTTAATAAAAATATTAATTTCACAATGAATTTTTCAAAATCAATTGCTCATTTTCTTGATGTTGAAGTTATTTACATTAATAGAGTTCTTACTACTACTGTATATAGGAAACCAACTGATAATAACCGCTATCTACATTTTTATAGTAACCATCCTAAACATTTAAAGGCGAATATCCCTTATAGTCAATTTTTAAGGATGAAGAGGATTTGTAATGATGAGAAATTTCTTCAACAAAATAATAGTATTTTATATAATAGATTGCCCAATATGAGGTATCCTAAGATATTGTTGGATAATGCAGTAAGGAGATCTTCTTTAATTGATAGAAAGAAACTTCTTTTCTCTGAAAAGAGTAAAAAACAATTAGATGTTCCACTATTGGTTCTTACTTTTAATAGAGATTTACCTAATATTAACCGGATATTGGCGAAACATTTTAACATATTACAGTCCACAGATTATTTAAATCTATTTTTTTTGATCCACCTAAGGTTGTATATCAAAAACATAGATCACTTAGAGATATACTTGTCAAAACAAATTTTATTAGTAGTTCTGTACACGTAAAAAGGTGTTCTCCATGTGAGAATAAAAGATGTTTTACATGCAAACATATTGTTGTGACAAAAGTGGTCTTTAGTACTAAGAATCGTAATTTTAAATGGTATATTCCTAATTATGTTACATGTTAAAGTGTTAATTTGATATATTTGATAGAGTGTAGTAGATGTTTAAATCAGTATATAGGTGAGTCAGCAAATAGTTTACATGTCAGAATGACTAATCATAGATTTGACATTTTGCATAAGAATAAAGATAGACCGGTTTCAAAACATTTTAACTTACCGAATCATTCAATTGATGATTTAAAAGTAGTGATTCTTCAGGAAAGTTTTTCTTCTGCAAGGGAGAGGAAACAAAATGAGTTTTTTTTTATTTTTAAATTCAAGACCTTAGAACCACATGGATTGAATTTAAACACTGGAACTATTACATCTCTGGGTTACCTGGTCTCCTAAATGATTTCTATATGTGAGTTTTTTATGTGAAAATTTTCTTATATGAGGTTTTTTATGTAAATATTGGTTATATGGATGTTTAATATCTGTGTTTAATTGGTATATAGATAAATAATTAGTTATTATAGATTATTGTACTTTGCACTAAATACTTTTTGATTAAAATGTATAAGTATTTTAGTTTTTAATGAATATTAATGTGAGCACAGATATTTTTTGTATATGAGCATAGTCTAATTTTTGTATATATGCACATATGTATATTTTAATTTTTAATTTTGGATTTTTTATTTTTATTTTTATTTTAATTTAAATAGAATTTAAGCTTGATTAGGAGGGAATGTAGTTTTTTTTTTTTTTTTGTTTGAATTTTGTCATTGATTGGGTAGATATTCTGTGTTAGATTTTGTGACCAATCAGGGGGGGGGGTTGTTAAAATTTTTAATCTTTTACCGAATCTGTAATTTCTGATTATCGCCATTTTACTGTGTATTTTTTTCTTTCTGATGAAAACCAGTCCTCTGGTTGAAATATAATATTATTTATTGGATTTATAAGTCTTTTTTTGTTTTTAAATATATATAAAATAAATAAAATATCCGTCAATTAAAAACAATATTGTAATTATAATTGAAATAATATTTTTAATGGTTTACAAACAATTACAAACAATCTTTAAATCTGCAGAAGTACTTTTGGTTACTTTCTAACCTGCCTCAACTGCCATTAAATTCAAAAACTAAAAGCGGAAGCAAACGTCATTAATTCAAATTCCACGAATCTCCTATTTTAATGTTAGAAGCTTGTAGATTTATTAAATGCGTTTTATTCCTGTTTATAAAAATTGCCTCTTTAATTTTTCTTTTACTATGGTTTCTCTCTTCATGAAGAATTTTCACATTTTCAAAATTAAATTTAAATTTATATTTACATGTTTTTTCATGATCGAAGAAAACTGAAGAAGATATTAAATCATCATTATTTTTATTTTTTACACGCTTATATAACAATTCGTGTTCCTTCAATCTTAATGCTGCACCTAGATTCACCTATATATGATAGCATGCAATCAGAAAAATTTTTATATATGACATTACTTTTTTGCTTGACAGGTATGACATCCTTAGAATTATTAACTAATTTATTAATATTGTTTGGAACGTAGAATGAAACATTAAATACATTCTTATATAAATCCTTAAAAAAATTTACTTGTGGATTTGAAATAAATGGAATAGATATCCATTTTTTATTATTAATCTTCATTTCTTTTAAATTATAATATTTTTTTTAAAATTGACTTAAAGTATTGTTTATTTGTTCCATTTCATAACCAACATCAAGCAATTCCTTGGCAAATATCTCAATATTTTTCAATTTATCACTTTGGTAACGACATAATTTTTCATTCCAAAACAAAAAAGATTTAAAACTTGCCATCTTATGCATCATTAGTACTTTTGATTTACAATTAATATATCCACTTTTTTGCAATGGCTTAATTATTAGTTTATAATTTAATATACTGTTATCTCTTGTGATCATTAAATCTAAATAGTTAATCTTATAGTCCTGTTCTTTTTCAATAGTCCATTTCAAGCCATTCAACTTATTTAATTCCTCTATAAGCAAATTTATACTATTAGTGTTTCCACAGACTAAAAACATCATCCACATATCTTTTGTAAATTTTAATATCTCCAAAAATACACATATTTAAAATACTACTCTCATATGTAGATAAAACGAAATTGCAAACTTGTGCAACTACAGGCAATCCCATAGGCCAACCTTTGTTCATTTTATAATATTGACCTTCAAAAGATGCAACAATGTTATCATTAAAAAATTTTAAAGAATCAATGATAAATTTTATCATATATTTATAAATATTATTACTTTTTAATGCATGTTCAATTATTTTTATGGTATTCATTCTATCAATAGATCCATACAATAATATCATTTTCATCAATAATTAAATTTTTAATACTATTTCCAAAGTCAAACGATGAAGCAATAGTATTTTCCCCAAATCCTAAAAAGTCTTGTAAAAGTTTACCAATATATTTAGAAGTCTGATATATAAAGGAACCACCAAAATCTATCATAACTCGCAAAGGATTACCTTCTTTATGTAATTTAATATTTGCAAAAATACGAGGACATATAGCACAAGAAGGATATATCATATAGTATACATTATTATTTAAAACTTTATTTTTAGCACTTTTTAAAATATTGTTAATAAACTTTATTGTTTGACCATCCATATTGTAATCTTCAATCAAAAAGAAACCAAGTTTGTCCATTTGCATTTTAATTTTATTAATATATTGATATTTTGTCAACAAGCACATACACAAACCTTTGTCCTCTTTCAAACAGATCATGTCATCAATCTTCAATTTCCGTTTAAATTCCGAAATAGCCAATTGCCATTATTTATCATAAAATATTGTATCAATTCTATTGCAATTAATTTTATTAATAATATCATCAGCAAAATTATCATTACCAGGAATCATTTCAAATGTATTTTGAACAGCTGCAATTAGTTCCAAATTATAATCTTTCCAAATACCACCAACGTATTTAGGTCCATGACTTAAAACATATTTCTGAATTAAATGTATCCTATTATTCGATAAATTAACAAAGTTTAAATCCTTATAAGCATGTGGATATCGCTTATTAAATAAAAAATCAACTTTTTTCTCAAAATTGTTATATAATTTACGTTCAATTACTTTAAATCCATTTTCATAAATAATTTTATATTCGTTCCAGGCACAACATTCATTTAAAATTATTAAATGTTCAATTGCTTTCAAATATTAAAGGAATATCAAAAAGTTCCTTTTTACAACTCTTAATAATATTATTTAAAATAATCAATTTTAATTTATCCAAACATTTTGGTATTAAATTTATACAGCTGTTCAATTTTATGCTACAACAATTCGGGAATATCTGAAAATTTTTACAAATCTTGAAAAAACGAAGTTTGCACTTCAGCTTAATAATCTTTTTACATTGTCTCCGCCATTCCTTAACGATCCACCATTTTCTAAAATTACTTGAATCCATTGTGTTAAATATATGTAAATAAATAAAATATCCATCAATTAAAAACAATATTGTAATTATAATTGAAATAATATTTTTAACGGTTTACAAACAATTACAAAATTGATTATTTTAAATAATATTATTAAGGGTTGTAAAAAGGAACTTTTTGATATTTGTAAATATTTGAAAGCAATTGAACATTTAATAATTTTAAATAAATGGTGTGCCTGGAACGAATATAAAATTATTTGTGAAAATGGATTTAAAGTAATTGAACGTAAATTATATAACAATTTTGAGAAAAAAGTTGATTTTTTATTTAATAAGCGATATCCACATGCTTATAAGGATTTAAACTTTGTTAATTTATCGAATAATAAAATACATTTAATTCAGAAATACGTTTTAAGTCACGGACCTAATTACGTTGGTGGTATTTGTAAAGATTATAATTTGGCACTAATTGCAGCTGTTCAAAATACATTTGAAATGATTCCTGGTAATGAGAATTTTGCTGATGATATTATTAAGAAAATTAATTGCAATAAATTTGATACAATATCTTATGATAAATCATAGCAAATTGGCTATTTCGGAATTTAAACGGAAATTGAAGATTGATGATATGATCTGTTTGAAAGAGGACAAAGGTTTGTGTATGTGCTTGTTGACGAAATATCAATATATTAATAAAATGAAAATGCAAATGGACAAACTTGGTTTCTTTTTGATTGAAGATTATAATATGGATGGTCAAAGAATAATGTTTATTAACAATATTTTAAAAAGTGCTAAAAATAAAGTTTTAAATAATAATGTATACTATATGATATATCCTTCTTGTGCTATATGTCCTTGTATTTTTGCAAATATAAAATTACATAAAGAAAGTAATCATTTGTGAGTTATGATAGATTTTGGTGGTTCCTTTATATATCAGACTTCTAAATATATTGGTAAACTTTTACAAGACTTTTTAGGATTTGGGGAAAACACTATTGCTTCATCATTTGACTTTGTAAATAGTATTAAAAATTTAATTATTGATGAAAATGATATTATTGCTTCATTGGATGTTACAGAAATGTATGGATCTATTGATAGAATGAATTCCATAACAATAATTGAACATGCATTAAAAAGTAAAAATATTTGTAAATATATGATAAAATTTATCATTGATTCTTTAAAAAATTTTAATGATAACATTGTTGCATCTTTTGAAGGTCAATATTATAAAATGAACAAATGTTGGCCTATGGGATTGCCTGTAGTTACACAAGTTTGCAATTTTGTTTTATCTACATATGAGAGTAGTATTTTAAATATGTGTATTTTTGGAGATATTAAAATTTACAAAAGATATGTGGATGATGTTTTTTTCTGTGGAAACACTGATAGTATAAAGTTGTTTAAAGAGGAATTAAATAAGTTGAATGGCTTGAAATGGACTATTGAAAAAGAACAGGACTATAAGATTAACTATTTAGATTTAATGATCACAAGAGATAACAGTATATTAAATTATAAACTAATAATTAAGCCATTGCAAAAAAGAGGATATATAAATTGTAAATCAAAAATACCAATGATGCATAAGATGGCAAGTTTTAAATCTTTTTTGTTTCGGAATGAAAAATTATGTCGTTACCAAAGTGATAAATTGAAAAATATTGAGATATTTGCCAAGGAATTGTTTGATGTTGGTTATAAAATGGAACAAATAAACAATCCTTTAAGTTAATTTTAAAAAATATATTATAATTTAAAAGAAATGAAGATTAATAACAAAAAATGGATATCTACTCCATTTATTTCAAATCCACAAGTAATTTTTTTTAAGGATTTATATAAGAATGTATTTAATGTTTCATTCTATGTTCCAAACAATATTAATAAATTAGTTAATAATTCTAAGGATGGCATACCTGTCAAGCAAAAAAGTAATGTCATGTATCAAATTTTTTGTGATTGTATGCTATCTTATATAGGTGAATCTAGGTGCAGCATTGAGAAAAGATTGGAGGAACATGAATTGTTATATAAGCGTGTAAAAAATAAAAATAATGGTGATTTAATATCTTCTTCAGTTTTCTTCGATCATGAAAAAACATGTAAATATAAATTTAAATTTAATTTTGAAAATGTGAAAATTCTTCACGAAGAGAGAAACCGTAGTAAAAGAAAAATTAAAGAGGCAATTTTTATAAACAGGAATAAAACGCATTTAATAAATCGACAAGCTTCTAACTTTAAAATACGAGATTCATGGAATTTGAATTGATGACGTTTGCTTCCGCTTTTAGTTTTTGAATTTAATGGCAGTTGAGGCAGGTTAGAAAGTAACCGAAAGTACTTCTGCAGATTTAAAGATTGTTTGTAAACCGTTAAAAATATTATTTCAAATATATATATATATATAGTACCAAAGTACATTTATATTAAACTAATTGTATGAGTCCTATGTTTTAAAAATATAAAAATTTAATATTAAGAGAATAAAATGTAAAAATTAAAAAACAGGGGGGGGGGGAATTTGTATTAAATAAAATAAACTGTAAAACGCTGTTTAAAATAATAAGATTTTTTTTGTTTAAAAGAAGGAAAAAATCTTGTAATAAATAAATGATTTAATATTTTTTAAATGAATTTTTAATAAAATAATAGAGATTTTGTTTTATTTTATAATAAAATAAATAAATATATGTGCGTGTGTGCATGTAATTTTTAATAAAAAGTAGACGCAGAAGCTGATTTTATTTCACAAGACGAACACTGCTGCTAAAATAAAGTTTTCCATTGTTTAAAACAGTATAAATAGCTCACTTTTTCTTCATTCTTGGTTCTGACTTTCTCATTTTAATAAAATATTTTTGAAGTAATATTTCCAAAAATGATGCATTGTTAAAAACCCAATGTATTTGCAATTGACCAAAAGCCACTCTCTATGCATTTAAGACCTGTGATTAGTTTAGAAAGTAATCATGTTAAAATAAACTAAATGGACAGTGGAGTGCGGGGATGTTGAACCAGCCACGAAAATATCAGGAAACAGGATCCACAAAAGAATTTTTACCAGTCATCGATGAGTTAAGAGATAATTCCATTATGCTGCTTCTGTCATATTTAAAAACTTAGGTAATTATTTGACTTTGATATCTAAACATTCCAATTTCCTTTAAAAATAAAGATAGATTTTATTTTAAAAAAACTTTGAACTTTTTGAATTAAACTTTAAAAGAAGAATAAACTTTAAATTTCAGAAGATAATATTTGTAATTATAAAATAAGTAAGAGCAGCTTCTATTAAATAATATTTTTTGAAACAATGGCATGCACGTATGTGTGATTTAATTTTTAAACTTAAAAAATAATAATAATAAAATATGATGTAACATATATAATTTATTTGCTTAAGTAATATATTAAAATGCTTATTTTAATCTTTAAAAAAAGAAGTGTGTGTGTGTTTCATTATAGGATAAAATGATGCATTTATTTTAAAATAAAGTAAAACATTTAAATTATTTTTTTTAAAATATTTATGTTTATTTTAGATACATGCAGGTAAGTATAAACATTTATTTTCTTAATAAGAGTAGGAGGGAAAAAATCAAATCATTAATAACAGTATTTTAGAAAAGATTCACTAATTTAAATCTATAAATGTTTAGTATTCAGTATAATGTTGTTATTATCAGTTTTAAAGGAGCAAAGTATTATTTTGAATGGTTCGGGGGAAATTATTTTAGTTTGAGAAAAATAGTAGCAGTTTAGAAGAGGCAGGCGTTTAAGATACCTTTTGTTTGTTTATTAGTGGGTGGTTGGAACCAACTGAACTAGCAGACGTTTTAGGTACTGAATTATATTGATCAGATGGACATGCTAATTCTAATGTAATTAGCTGGTACCTAAGGGATTTTCTTTCTTCTTTAAAAATAATAATAAAGTGTTTATTTGATTGGTATATATTTGATAGTCGAGTGTTGAATGTTGTTGATAGTTCGCTATTGATAATAGTTAATATTTTATCTGAAAACCAACCATTTTTCTGAAAGGGAAATTTAGGAGGACAAAATATAAAAAAATATTAGTTAATATTTTATTTGTTGATGCTTGGTGTTTGTCATTTCCCATAGTTGTAAAAGTTTAAATTCTAAGTAAAAGAAGTAATAGTAGTTTATTTATTGTTGTTCAGGTTAGGTTGGATATCGTTTATTGAAGGTGGATCATTCTGTATGGGGTTGGTTCAATATATATATATTGTAACCTTATATTTAGTATAAAATATAAAGATTGATTATAACTAGTATAAAAATTTCTTTGTCTTCTTTTTGGTGATTTGATTGCCTTGGTTTGCGTTTTTGAACAGATTATTTTCTTGCATTCAAGATAATTTATTAGAGAGAATAAGTAATATTTTGCTTTACTTATTGTCTGTGTTATTTTAATGTATTTAAATTGCTTCTTTCCATCCACTGATTTGTATCAAAATATGTTTAACTTTTTAAAAATTGACAACACATTAAATTTAGTAAAATGTGATTGAAAATAATAATAATTTTTATTTGTTTAAAATAGTCTTAGAAATTATTTTCATTGAATTAAAAAACCATTTGTTTAACTAATTTTTAATTATTAGATAAAAATATAGTAATTACATATGCGTTTCAATGTAAAAAAAAAAGAGCGTGATTAAAGAGATCGTCTGCGATAAGGTTGCTGTTACAGAAAAAAGAAAATGGTGTAAGAATAAAATGTATATAAAATATGATAAGCTTATTTTTTAAAAATAGTTAATAAGTAAACGGATTTACCAAAAAGTTTTCTACAAATGTAAACATAAAATGGTGGTATTAATAATAGAATGAAGTGCTAAATTTAAAAATCTGTTCAGGTCAGCTAGCCAAGTGGATCAAATCGCTAATAATTTTCCAATATTTACACTTAAAAATATGTCGGAGCTTTCAAACTTAAAAGTAGAATTACTTGCAGAATCTCGGTATGTTTGGAATATTTTATTATTCTACAATTTGACAAAACTAAATAGATGTTTTAATTACAGAAGTTTTTTAAATATGAAAACTTTCTTTTTAAAAAAAGAGGTTTAAAATCAAAGTTAAATGTTAAAGTTATTAACATGGTTTAATATTTCCGTTTATAATTTAAAATAATATAGCATTGATTAATTTATTTAACTTTATACTGCCAGTAATGTATTTGCTAGGTAATTTGTTTACCATTTGAATAATGGAAACAGTCTTCAAATAATTAACTAAAACTACTTTCTAATTTTATCGTTAATTTGGAATTATTAAATTATTTGCTCTAATTAGTATCCTTAAATTTAAACGTGGATAAATAAATATTAGCCAGGATGTTATAAACTTGGAACAGTTTTATATAGAAATATAGAATTTAATAACTTATGAAGAACATTTTCATTTAAACTCTGCGTGTCATGTTTTTGGAATTGTTTTATAATCATGGAGCCACGTAAAATCATTAATTTAAAAGTGCTTATAATATCTAAGACAAATAGATAGAATTACATTTATGGAATTCAACTATAATTATAATTATCACTTTGTGTATTTATTGTTCAAGATATTTTACATGGATTTCACGGATCATATTTATTATTATAAAATGCTGTACAATTTAATTTGTCACATGCACACATGCTAGAATTTATGTATTTAAGTAAGAATGAATTAATTTAATTTTATTGTTATATGAACTTGTATGTGAGGTTCGTGAGTTATATTTTATTAAGTTTAAATTAAATTAATGGGATTGAATAAAATACTTATTCAAGGGAATAGCACTTGCGAAAAAGTTTGAAAATTACTAATGATTTTATGATATGTGTCAACCTCTCATGGAGTGTCTTATGAGTCTTTCCAGAGTTCTATTCCTATACTAATGTCACTTATGTTACATTGTTGCTATGTTTTTATTTTAAGCAAGATAATATAATATATTAGTTGTCCTGATTAGTGAAACACTTTTTATTATGCATGAACCCACATCTGTTAAAATGTTAGTGTTTTCTGAATAGTCAGAATAACTGAGGAGGATGATTTTTGCACTTTAAATGTGAAGTAAATAGTAATATTGCTTTACAATGTTAAAAGGCAGTAATCTGTGCTGGTGGTTAATCCACAGATTAATTAATTGCCACTTTCTGTATTTTACACTCATTCCTGCACTGGTGGTTAATCCACGGAATTGTGTCATTATATTTATTGCTTTATGATGGTGTATAAATCCACAAGGCACTCAGTGTTATATAATTCATATGTGTAGATGAATGCATCCACAGGAATATGATTTTACTTCATAAATATAAGTTTGGGCAAAGTATTTTGGTTATTCTGCTAAAATCATCTTCTTCCATTTATAAGCATAATTTATAAGTTAAGTCATAAAGTGTAGCAGGACATTCTATCTAAGTTACCTCATAATAATTAACTGTTTGTTAATTAATATTTTATCTGAATGTAAATTTAAATTTTCATTTTATTTAGCGTTAGCATTGTAGTTAAATCCTACAAATATAATATTATTTATTACATTATTATAGGTCTACAGTATAGGTTTATTGGTTGTGGAACTGACATTGGATATTTCATGAGTTGATGTTGAATTTTTGTATAATTTCCTCAAGACATCAATTATATCAAATTGTAATATAATGTATGATTAGGCTTTATAAATCTGTGCCTATGATATGTTATTGAAGGAAGCCAATGGAATTATAATTTTTTTATTTTTTTTATTTGTTTATTTATGTATTGAAGCGGAATCTGAGATTCAGATTGCGCTTCACAGCCCACTTCAAATCTTCCGCTACCAACCTAAATTCAAACCCTATTCTTGCGTATATATTCCACTCACTAACATATTTTTTTATCCTTTTGTTTGAGTATTATTAACTAACATATTTATTAACGAAGATATATGCCTAAATATCTGAATTTAAACACACAAAATAAAAACAATAAATATAGTATTTAAAGAGGGAATACATATACACAATAGGGAACGGAAGATTAATTATAGCAAGCTATAATATCAATATATTATATTTTCTACATTTTGTTATTCTATAAAAGATATAATAAGTAGTAATTAATTGCAGCTCAGATATCTATAGATATTGTAGAGACAAACGTGCTGACCAAATATTTATTGGAAAAGTTCGTTATATGTAATTTTATAAAATTGTGTTTTTTAAATCATTTTTGCTATTAAACTCCACTTTTCTTTTAAATCCAATATGGAAGATGCGATTGTAATTAGTCAAAATTAATTAAAGGTGAGAAGCGTAATCTTGTATAATATTCTAACATAACTTTAATTAAAAGTTTCTCTAAAATCAAAATTAAAAACTAAACTAATTGATTTACTTTTGTTACAAACATTTTTTTATCAATTTAATTTCGAATTGAAAACTTATCTCACAATGGCATCTTCCAGCACAATGGGTAAATCGTATGTACAAATTCTTTTAAAAATTAATTGAATTAGATAACAATTAGCAATGACCAATCAGAAAAGGATTCCAAAAATACCAAGGCATGGAATAATTACGAATTAATTTGGAGAGTAACGAGGACAGTCAATGAGAGCAGTCACCCAAGAAAATTTGCGTTCGTTAATTTCAATGTGTACTGAGTAAATCTAAGTCGCCTTTCTCGCCATTCGAGATGGCCTTCCCTGGAATCTGTGCCCATGGATCCCGATACGGATAGACTATAGTTATATGCCTATTTATTAAATAATAAACTTATTGCCTGCCTGAATAACGATGCTTGACAAACTAGATCTAGTCTCCGAGGGAATTGAAATCATCAAAAGAACCGCCACGTTTTACAGAGGTAATCATTTCAAATGCTGCTAGACTCTTAAAGTTACCGTGAATAATTTTAACTCTCACCTATCTATTTTTTTAAACAGTTTGTAAAGCTTTCATTTGTAAAATTTAATATTAGTTATGAATCAATTTGTAAAATTCTTACCTTTTTGTTAATTGTACCTTGTTCTCTCTATATATAACTTAGCTGTAATCTCTCCTACATTAAACCTCTCCTGAATAGTTATTATTTCTTAATTTCACATCTATGTGGCAATACTTTATTTTCATTATTATATTTTATACTTTCAGATACTAAATTATATGTCGATAATTTCCCCCAGAGTCGCAAATTCTTGCGCTATCTCTTTTAATAAAAGAAAACCCTCCTTACTTTTCAGAGGGTAATTAATCTAGTATTTTTCAAAAACAAATTTGTTATTCTTAGTATAGCGGGTGCCTGCCAGTCTGGGGTAATAAAATCAGAATTTGATAATTATTGTACAGTGTTATTTTCAAAAACTAAGTAAAAATCTATTTTCTTAGAAATGTGTCTTTTTTGGTTAATTAAATAATAGCGCTAACTTCTAAAATCTGCAAATAGATGTATATGAATTAAGTAATATTACTTTCTTGAAATCAATAGCCACCACCAACTTTATATATATTTAATAATATGAAAAGTATTTATTTATTAAAGCATTCAAAACCAAAGATTTATATTATTTATACGTTGTGGAAAGTTTATGTGTAGTTTAAAGTAATACATAAAGGGGGGGGATCCTTTAGTTCTATGAGCTATATTATATTAGCATTAAATGTAATTCTTCCAGATCCACGTAGTAATCAAATCATACCGGTACGCTGGGTTTTTATTAATAAAGATAGGCGATAATTCTTTATTCCTTGGTTAAATATATCTATTTATATTAATGCAAGCGTTACGTGTATACCGGCCTTTCGTCATATATATCTTTGTGCTTCGTTCAATTTTACTTCTGATACCAAGGACAAGGTTTGGCAAACCTCTTTGGATTTCTTCAGCGCGAGATATTATTGCATAGGGTTCGCTCTGGCAAAAATCCAGCCTATGGCAATTCAATAAAGCGCATTCTTCGTTGTTTATGACCTGACCCTGCCGACGTTTGCAGAGAGTCGCCTTCTTTAACTGTGAATTGAAGCATCTTCTTGGATCTTAGAATAGATCTCTCCATTGCCACTGTCCCATATTTTGTTCTTGTTAAAAGCCTATTAATTCTCCTAAACCGTACTGTTATGATTATGCTAAATGGATTGCCATTCTTTTTATATGTTTCATTCACACTGCCATTATTATTATTTCCCAAATTAGCTTTCCACACATGTAGCAAATGCAAATATTAATTAAATATAATTATCCTTATCATCCAACTCAATAAACTTAAGTATTGGTATGAGTGCTATTGTTTTATTAATGGTGGATTCAAAGAACTTTATGTAACAGTAGTCTAGCGCTATTATTAAAAATCTTATGTATCCCATTCAATCGATAAATTATTGACATATAAATAGCCGCATTAGAATAAAGCCATGAATTATTTGTTATTGATGATTAAATATGTTCATTTTATAGCATTGTAAGGGAGGTTAATGTCGTCCAAGGGAGATAAACACCCATTTTATTTACATTGTAACACCAATAATGTTCGCAATCATATATATTCCAAGTTGATTTAATAAATCATATCTTTCTAAATATTTAAGTCATTGTTTCATTTATTGAATAAAAATGGATTTGATGTTATATAAAAAAAAGGTTCCACTTACTAGATGATCGAAAATCGCTAATCATAATATCCTGTACAAATAAGGGACTTTTTGTGTCACGACTTTGTGATGCCGGCGGGGTAGAAATAAATTAGATCGGTATCATTGGAATTGTTGCTCATAAGTTGGTAGATCTGGAAAATAGGCAAATAGGGCAGAGTTCATGAATGTTCCTGACTTATGTATCTTGTGCATGACTGGACTCGAGGTACTTTTGCCTAGATGCTAGATCTTGTTATATGAACAGACGAAACCGACCGGTACAGTATTTAGTTATTACATTAAACATCAATTACTTATTAGTCATAAAATTGTAAATAAATATTGATTTATAATTAAACTTACTGTGCCATTGCTATTTGTCATTCATAAAATCAGAAATAATATATCTTGAATAGAGCATACATTGAAGTACATACTATTGTCAGCATGATATAAGAGTTTAGTAATATTTTGAGAAAAACATTTAAATGCTTTTTGTCTTTGATAGTTTATGATGTGTAAGGTACAATAAAATCCCATTTACCTTTTCCATCATTTAAGCTTTGCGTAGTTGATTCGAGTACATGATACAAAATTGATTGATTTTATAAACTTATAAACAGATTTACCAGATAATGACATGATTAAATGTATTTACTTAATGTTTTAATTGTCATTCATCAGTATAACAAGAGTCTCATTGATATTTATTAAATTATAGAAAAGAACCCAAGTATTCCATGTTTATTTATTATTGAAAAGCTCTTACCCAGACTAGCATTTGTATTAAAAATCATATATGTAATTTTAAAATTCATAATCTTTAGTAGTTCCACAAATTATACCATCTTGTTCATGGTCGACCATAAGGTCTCATGTGATAAAAAATCGCAAATTAAGGTTTGAAGGATAATAAAATTGCATACCTATAGTTTGTTTAATGTATTTTCACATATTACTATGATAGGTCTTCACGGTACACCCTGGCTGCGACCAGATTAGATCATAACAATTTTATGTTATATCATTAGTTTTGTTTGTGGTAATTTGCTCCAGATTTCGATTATAGTCTTTGGTGCATAATATAGATGGCATGATATGCTTTTGGTTATAGTTATTGGCACCACAATGATGGGAGCATTCAGTTAGATTGATGGGTACAGTTCTTGGCTGCCCAATGATTAAAGCCATTGGTTATAAAGAATTCTATTACAGTTCTTGGTGCCAATATGGTAGGCATTGGTACATCCCTTCAGTCTACTGGGTTATAGTAAGGTGTGTCTGATTATAGTATGTGTTTATTCATATAGTATACGAACATGGATGGGCTGCTCACCAACACGCATTAGCCAGCGTAGTGAGTTTATTGGCTTTTTACCTCTGAGTTTAAGATCAAAAAACACCATGGTCTGTCTTCTCAATGCCTGATAGAGCAGAATGAATGTTTGTGTAAATGATAAATATTTTTCCAATACATATATACAATTATGACAGACAAAAATAAAGCATGGCCCTTATTCCCAGGAGGCTGTAAAGTCACCAACTAAGGCAGTGGTTGATGGCCGAAGGCAGAGGGTGCTAAGAATCCCCTGATTGCGGACCCAGGCTGCCATTTGATGACAACTTTTTATTTAGGTACTTACAACTGCAGATGACTTTCAAGTGAAGGAAGATTGCAAGAATTAGAAGAAGAACTCTCTTATATTAAATGGGATATTATTGGACTTTGTGAAGTTAGAAGAAAAGGTGAAGAGACAATTGATTTAAAAAGTGGACATATATTCTATTATAAAGGCACAAATATTGGAAATACAACTGGAGTAGGATTCATTATAAATAAAAAGTGGAAGAACAATATTGTGGAGATTGATGGTGTATCAGACAGAGTGGCAAGATTAGTTATACAACTTAATAGCAGATACCAAATGCAGATAATTCAGGTTTATGCCCCAACAAGTTCTCATAGTGATGAAGTAGTAGAAGATTTTTATATTGATGTACAAAAGGCTTTTGATCAGAGTAAACAACATTTTAAAATTGTTATGGGAGACTTTAATGCTAGAATTGGTAAAGAAATGAAAGATGAAAGTGCTGTAGGTAATTTTGGTTATGGTAATAGAAATGAGAGAGGACATAGACTTGTGGAGTTTGCAGAAAAAGAAAAACTTTATATTATGAATTCTTTTTTTGAGAAAAATGCTAAAAGAAAATGGACATGGAAGCATCCAAATGAAGGTAAAGTAGAATTGGATTATATTTTGACTAACAGGAAATACATATTTCAAGATTGTAATGTTCTTAATAGATTTAACACAGGAAGTGATCATCGATTAGTAAGATGCAAGATACGTGTTAATGTAAAACTAGAAAGACAAAAATTGTTAAGAAAAACAATATTTACAGTTGATATTCCTAATCTTCAGAAACATTCTCATGAATTTAAATTAGAACTTACAAATCAGTTTCAAGTATTAGTAGATTTTGAAGATGATTCAGATTTGAATGAAATTAATATGAATATAACTGATACACTTTTAAAAACTGCAAGAAAGATAGCTGGTAGAAAAAAGCAGCAATTGACCAATAAAATTTTTACCGAGACTAGAGATTTTATGAAGAAAAGAAGAAATATGAAGATATACAAAAATGATGCATTAAAAGGCATTGAATATCTTGAATTTTGTAAAATGGTGAGGAAAAGAGTTGAAAATGATATAAGAAAGTATAACTAGCAAGAAAAGCTGTAGAAGAAAATAAAAGTCTTAAGAATGTAAAACAACATTTTGGTATTGGTAGGAAATTTATATCTGCAATAAGAAAAAAAGATGGAATTATTACTAAAAAGAGAGATGACATTATGAAATTGGTAGAAAATTTTTATCAAGAATTATATAGTAATAAAGAACAAGTACCTCATATCTATTACATCTTCCGAATTGCCCAGAATTTTAAATGAAGTGAGAAATGCAATTAAATGTATGAAGAAAGGAAAGGCTCCAGGTAATGATGGAATTATAATTGATATATTAAAAGAAGCAGGTGAAGAAACAGAAAAAAATTTAGCAAAGTTATATACTAAATGTCTAAATGATAAAGATGTACCGGATGATTGGAAGAATGCAGTAATAGTATTAATATTTAAAAAAGGTGATAAAGAAGATATTAGAAATTACAGACCTATCAGCCTTTTATCAGTTTTATATAAAATTTTTACCAAGATAATTACAACTCGTCTACAGAGAACATTGGATTTCCACCAACAAAGAGAACAAGCTGGATTTAAATGTGGTTTTAGTACAGTAGATCATATTAAGGTATTGAGAGAAGTTATAGAACGGACAAATGAATATGAGTTGTCATTATGTTTTGGATTTGTAGATTATGAAAAGGCATTTGATTCTATAAACATTTCTTCAGTGATTAAAGCATTGGATCATCAAGGTATAGATCCAGGATATTGTCATACTTTAAAGAATATTTATAAAAATGCAACAGCAACAATTAGATTACATAATGATACTGGGAAAGTCAACATTGAGAAAGGTGTAAGACAAGGTGACTCCATATCTCCAAAACTTTTTACAGCAGTACTGCAAAAAGTATTTTGTGGATTAAAATGGGAAACTAAAGGAGTGAAAGTAAAAGGAGATTATTTAAGTCATTTAGATTTCGCAGATGATGTAGTTGTTTTTGAAAATAATGCTTCAGAGCTGCAGGAAATGTTGCAGGAGTTCTCAGATGAAAGTAGGAAAGTAGGACTAAAGATAAATGTTAAAAAGACTAAAGTAATGTTTAATCGATTTGCTCAAAATATGAAAATAAAGATTGATTATGATGAATTAGAAGAAGTTAACAGTTACAAATACCGTGGTCAGATTATTAATACAGATGGAAACATAATGGAGGAAAGTAATCATAGAATTAAACTTGGTTGGAGTGCTTTTGGTAGAAATAACTTGATACTAAAAGGAAATATACCTATGTATTTGAAAAGGAAGGTTTTTAACAAATGTGTTTTACCAGTTCTTACTTATGGATCTGAGACTTGGACACTCAATAGAAGAGCAATACAGAGACTTCAGACCACTCAAAGAAGTATGGAGAGATGTATGTTGGGAGTAAGAAGAAGAGATCGAAAATGCAATGTATGGGTAAGAGAACAAACAGGTGTTACTGACCTCATTGAAAAAATTAAAAGATTGAAGTGGAGTTGGGCTGGACATATTGCTAGAAGAGATGATAATAGATGGACAATTGAAGTTTTAAACTGTATTCCAAGAGATTGTAAAAGTCCCAGAAAGAGACCACATGTGAGATGGATGGATGAAATAAGAAAGTGTGCAGGGGTGATGTGGAGAAGAGAAGCTAAAGATCGAAGAAGATGGATAAACTTGGAGAGACCTTCATCCTGCAGTGGATTGATAATGGTTGATGATGATGATATATAATTTCATATAATTTCTTAATAATATCTTCTAAAGCTCCATCCATTCCCAAATTTACTAAACTTATCCATAATCTATTTCTATTTACTCTATCATATGCCTTCTCCATGTCTATAAAACACATATATAACTGTTTACCTGAATTTCTACCCATATCCATAAGTTGTGTAACTAGAAATAAACTCTCCTATATGCCTATCTAATTTAAAACCTCCTTGCATTTCCCCCACTACATTATTCTCTTCCATCCATTTTACAACTCTTCTAGCCACCATATATGAGAAAACTATATAAAACTGATGTTATCACTATCGGTCTATAATTATTTAACTTTCTATGATCCTTACTTTTTCCTTTAAATATTAATCTTACTTTTGTATTAGTCCAACTACTTGGGAAAACTATTCTGTGCCATCTTATTAAAACAGGATAACTTTACTTTTGCCCTATATTCTAATCTAAACCTCTTGCCATTCCACTTTTCAATTTCTTCTCTACCTCATTCAGTTCATTTTTTGAAAACCTAATATTCCCATTGCTATATGCTTTCAAGTTTTCTATCACTTTATCCTTCACATCTAACATCTTTTTTTTATATTCATTACATATATATATATATATATAATTAATATATATACAATATATATATATATATATATATATATATATTGTAACGTTTATTTATATACGTTACAAATATATTGGCATTTGGTAAAAGCTAAAAAAGTAAATTTAGATTTTTTTTTGATTAGTATAATTTTTGTTAAAACGTGCAATGAAGGTTAAAATTGTCATTCTTATTTTTTTTATCTAATTGGAAAGAATAAATGACATACAGATTACTAATCCAGATAAATTAAAAGAATTCCAAAAGTATAAGCTAAAAGAAAAATATTTTAGCTAATTAAAGATGGAAGAATAATGCTAAAAAAAAGGAAACTTTGTAACTTAAATTTAAGAGAGAGTGTATAAGATTATTATCTTATACACTGATAAAAAGACAAAAGAGTGCGCAGAAGTTCCAAAAATGGAGCGCGATATAAAAAGGAGATGACAACTTCAATCTGGGTCTTCTCTTTAACTTCTAGTTACGTCTCTGAAATGGGGTTTCCACGAGCATAACCTGTGGCAAGAAATATACTTCTACACAGGTATGCCCCTTGCTGTACCAAGCTGTCACGCAAGCATGGAAACGGGACTCGTGAAGACCGCTTTTTGCAATAAAAGGGTCACTACAACCGTGCCTTTTCTCCAGCTATAGAACGGAACAATAATGGAAGACGCCAGCAGGAGAGACCAATGGAAATTCTCATGATCTGGGATCCCATAAACCTACATGAACTTACCGGTAAGTTAAGAACACATTTTCCTGATAGTGACTTAAAAGTTTGCAAACAATTATCTAAGCTTAGACTACCATCCTGATATAGACTTTACTTTCACATTCAAGGGACTTTCTTATAAAGAATTTTATACAAGATCTTGGAACATTATTAAATTGCGTTCATTATTTGATCTAACTGTTTTTGTTAATCGATTCATTATCTGGATTAGCATGTGTGTACTTTCCAGTTTAGTTAATTCGTAATTTAACTTATAAATATTTTAGTTTGTTAGAATAAAAGAGATTATACTTTTATCAACCTTTTCATTGTGCGTTATTAATAGTAGTTATTATTTTTTATTATTAAAGCTATTAGTAGTTTAATAAGATTTAAAAATGTAATTTACCTTTGCCAATATGTTTGAATAAGCCCAGGAATAATAATCTTAAAAAATTAATTCTCGTTACGGTAAGATGCAATACCGATTAGTTTAAAAGCACTTTTTTTCTGTTTAGTTTACAAGTTACAATATGTTTGACGCCGACTCAGTGGGTCTAACGACTCTGGCGCCCTCATGTAGAAATTAAAAACTGAGTCAGCTCACGATTGTACTTAGCAATAATTCTAGGCCGAGTTGATCAGGAAATATAGCTATGTTTTTAGAATAGAAATATAACTTTCTTCTTTTTTGACATAGCTTGATCAACTCACGCGCAGTTTATATTAGCGTGTAAGAGGCCTAGAAAAACGAAAAACGTTACAATGGCGACCCAACTCGGGCTTTGATTTAACAACTACAACCTGAGATGAGTTGTAATGATAAAGAACATTACAATGATGACTCAAAGAAACTCACAGCCGGAAAATAAATTATGATTTTTTTGAAAAAAGAAAAAAATTATATAAAAAAAAAAAAACTAACTAATTAAACCCTGATTATTAAAATATGAAAGAAGATATTTTTTTAATATGACTTCCAGAAAGAAAAAATATATATGTATATTTTTTATATATGTCTAAAAACACGATCATGGCTGATGTAGACATAAGTCACAAGTATTTGACCGGGTAGGCGGTTACTGAAGAGGGGAATAACATAGCCCCGAGTCCTTATCCGCAGTATATGAACATAAGACCATCTTTAAATGCTCGTCAGACTATTTCTAGCAGAGATCCCAATAAAGGGGAAGGCGGATCAAGTTGGACCAAGTTGCCACGAGCCTGTAAGACTCAGAACGATGAGCAACGCTCGTTTGTGCTTATAACTTGGGCTTCTTATCGTTAATATTACACTAAAGCGGATAGGACACAGATGAATGTTGAAATATTTTCCATTCCCGCCGTGTTAGACCTAAAAGTGGGCGTTAAAGCCAAACGTCGCTTGTGAATGAGTCTACACAATATATCAGCACGCTACTACAGAAAAAAAAATACGAATATGAATTTAAAAAACTTAAGAATAAAATTAGTGTAAACCCCTATTTTATTCTCATCTCCTGGCACTGGTGGTATTGTAACGTTTATTTATATACGTTACAAGTATATTGGCATTTGGTAAAAGCTAAAAAAGTAAATTTAGATTTTTTTTTGATTAGTATAATTTTTGTTAAAATGTGCAATGAAGGTTAAAATTGTCATTCTTATTTTTTTTATCTAATTGGAAAGAATAAATGACATACAGATTACTAATCCAGATAAATTAAAAGAATTCCAAAAGTATAAGCTAAAAGAAAAATATTTTAGCTAATTAAAGATGGAAGAATAATGCTAAAAAAAAGGGAACTTTGTAACTTAAATTTAAGAGAGAGTGTATAAGATTATTATCTTATATGCTGATAAAAAGACAAAAGAGTGCGCAGAAGTTCCAAAAATGGAGCGCGATATAAAAAGGAGATGACAACTTCAATCTGGGTCTTCTCTTTAACTTCTAGTTACGTCTCTGAAAGTTGGAGGTTTCCACGAGCATAACCTGTGGCAAGAAATATACTACACAGGTATGCCCCTTGCTGTACCAAGCTGTCACGCAAGCATGGAAACGGGACTCGTGAAGACCGCTTTTTGCAATAAAAGGGTCACTACAACCGTGCCTTTTCTCCAGCAATAGAACGGAACAATAATGGAAGATGCCGGCAGGAGAGACCAATGGAAATTCTCATGATCTGGGATCCCATAAACCTACATGAACTTACCGGTAAGTTAAGAACAAATTTTCCTGATGGTGACTTAAAAGTTTGCAAACAATTATTTATCTAAGCTTAGACTACCATCCTGATATAGACTTTACTTTCACATTCAAGGGACTTTCTTATAAAGAATTTTATACAAGATCTTGGAACATTATTAAATTGCGTTCATTATTTAATCTAACTGTTTTTGTTAATCGATTCATTATCTGGATTAGCATGTGTGTACTTTCCAGTTTAGTTAATTCGTAATTTAACTTATAAATATTTTAGTTTGTTAGAATAAAAGAGATTATACTTTTATCAACCTTTTCATTGTGCGTTATTAATAGTAGTTATTATTTTTTATTATTAAAGCTATTAGTAGTTTAATAAGATTTAAAAATGTAATTTACCTTTGCCAATATGTTTGAATAAGCCCAGGAATAATAATCTTAAAAAATTAATTCTCATTACGGTAAAATGCAATACCGATTAGTTTAAAAGCACTTTTTTTCTGTTTAGTTTACGAGTTACAATATGTTTGACGCCGACTCAGTGGGTCTAATGACTCTGGCGCCCTCATGTAGAAATTAAAAACTGAGTCAGCTCACGATTGTACTTAGCAATAATTCTAGGCCGAGTTGATCAGGAAATATAGCTATGTTTTTAGAATAGAAATATAACTTTCTTCTTTTTTGACATAGCTTGATCAACTCACGCGCAGTTTATATTAGCGTGTAAGAGGCCTAGCAAAACGAAAAACGTTACAATATATATGATGTGATGTAATGTACTGTAGCTACTCCTTAAACGAAGTCAAAAATCTCTCAGCATTTATACCAAGAAAAACTTATTAGCTACTTAATTTTACTTTCCCCAGTCTAATTTTTCCCATATTCTGCTCCATCCCATTTCCACAACATAATCTTTGTCAACTCTACAGCCTTTATATCTAAATCCCCCTTATCTTTTTCCAAACCTAGCATAAAAACCAATAATCTACTTTCTGTATAATCACTTTTTTCATATTTATCTTCCCATAACTTCATTATATGTGCCCTTTCTGTTTTCACGCCTTTACATTCAATTAACAAATGCCTAATATTTTCTATCCTTTCCTTACATAATTTACAGACTAAATCACCCATATTTTTCCATTTACATGTATATTCTCTTGTTGCTAAAGATCCTGTTCGAGCCTTAAAAAATAAACTACTTTCCTTACTATTGATGTGATGTGATGTGATGTACTGTAGCTACTACTTAAATGAAGTCAAGAATCTCTCGGCAAATATACCAAGAAAAACTTGTTAGCTACTTAATTTTACATTCCCCAGTCTAATTTTTCCCATATTGTACTCCATCCCATTTCCACAACATAATCTTTGTCAATGTAATATCATAAAGTCAATACTATGCGCCATCTAGTGGAATTTAGAGCCCAATTATAATTTATAATTGGGTTCTAAATTTCATTTATTTCTTTTAGGTTGTAAAATACAACATTGACCAGAGTTTATCTCGAAGTCTCCGTATTGGTTCATAAAATTCAATTAGTATAAACAAATAGTTCTTTATATATATATATATATATATGTTAAATAATAAAATAATCATTTTAAAGTTATTAATTTTATTAATAACTATTTAAATATTTGTTTTTCTAACTTGAGATTTTAAGGCCTGAATTAATTTAGATATATATGTCTATCAGCAATAATAAACTTACTAATTATAAACTTACATATATATATATATATATAAGTGTGTGTGTTTTGATATTATGTTTGAATAGGTTATGTTAATAGGATTGGAAGTAACTCTTAAAGTAAATATTCTAAATATATTATAAATCGAGTGTATGATTGTATTTATATATTACTAATAAAGATATTATTAAAATGTATGTATACTCGTTTGTGTTTAAATATATAATCGTGACAAAACACAACAGATGTTATATATTAAAAAAGCAACCAGCATAGCTCACTAGAGTAAAAAAGTTTTATATTTGTAGTTACTTTCTATTATCAGGAGTATTACATAGCATTTTAAAAGTGACATACGACACAATCGTAATAATCAAATAGTTTTTTTGTGTGGAAGTTCATAAAAAAAAAAAGATCAGGGCTGAGAAATGCTATAATTAGAACCGACACAAGAATTTTCAGTTCTGGAATATGACATTCTACTATTGCAATAACCATTACAACAACATATTAACAGTTTAGCAATTTAAAATTAAAGCAGATTCTAATGTGCAACTATATAAATATATCAATGGTCTCAGAATAATATTTTTGTCTCTCTCATTCACTCAATTAAAATTTAGTGCACCTTATAAACTATTACTGTATTTTAATGTTAAAATGGCTGTTGTATGCAGTATTTCTCAGCTATGATTTAATCTGTGAAATATGAAAGCTAGTGTTTGTGTTAATGTTTATTTTACTAAAATAAAAATTCATTATTTTTCATCAGTTTTATTGTTACTACATAGTAGTTCAATACTATGTAAAATTTGATACTAAAAAGTCAAAATGCTTTGTTTGTTTCAGATCTTTTGTTCAAATTCTAGTCCATTAATTGCAAGAAGTATAATAGATCGTGCCCAGCATACAGTCGATTCTGTAAGGTGAGTAATAACTGAATAAATATAGATTAGCTACAAAATTCGTGGTATCTATAACATAATTCTAAACTAATGATTTTTATTAAATAAATTTCAAATATTTATTTTAAATTACTTTAGGTGTACAAAAGAATGTAAATATGCTTTATAAAATATACAAAATTTGAAAATAAATATTTTCAGTTTTAGTTAAGTTTCGCCCTGAACACTGTAACCATTGTTATTAATAGGTAAAATGGCCTGATTTTCATGTTCCAGTAGTTTGAAATGTGGATGATGTATGTTTTATTGTTAATGACATTGTCGTTCGAGATAAACCATGGTTTTTTATTTTCCATTTATCTAGTTCCAACCAGGTTAGTTTTACTTTTTTGTGGTAAAAAGTGTTTATATATTATTCCTGGTCTAAGATTGCATCAACACAATATGTATAAACATGACAAAGCAATGATTCACTTCAAAACTGAGTTGCTGAAATGTAATGTAAAGGAATATAATATATTTAGCTTGTTATACAAGTAAAATAAAAGAAAGTTAACATATTATTATAACGTATCGCGACATATAAAAGTATGTTGCAAAACACTAAGAAAGTTTAAGCACCGAATATATTAAACAATTAGAACTCATTGTGAACAAATTAAAAATAAACATAAATGACAATCTAAACAAAAGCTTATTAATGTATCAAAAGCAACCTTATCTGAGAGGGAAAAACTATTAGAATATGCTCCAAATTCAAACACCTTAGAAAACATTGTGCACTTTGAAGCACATATGAAAATGTCCCAAATAATGACATAATGTTCAAGAAAATTAACAAATACACATAACTAGATCCAATAAACTTACTGCTAATATCTGGTAGGATATTATCAAAAAAATTAAGCAAATATCAGCAAAAAATGAAAATAATATGCTTAGTGAAGCTCAAAAATAAATCAAACTGATTAAATATACAATAAATAGAAAACGTATAATTTGAAAAAAATTTTTCATGCAACATAAACTTAAAGAAAGATACATTTATCAATTCAATGTTAATAAAAAATTTTAACAAAAATTACTAAAAATACATTATTTAAAGATGTTGCCTTTTCCATAATACAATGAATTCTTGGGGATATTAAACTAGATAACAAACTATTGCCTACATTTAATGATAAATTTTGGGTGATTATACTATTATAAGCTAACAGGTAGTACAGTACTGCAGAGTGAACACAATACCAATTTGCCTTCAGAAAGTGCACTATTAAACTGCCCTTTGCTTTCATTGAATTTATCAAAATTGCCAAAATAAAATAAGAGCGAAATCTAGCTTCAGTTGGTATTACGAGCTGTATCTATCAAGATATCCAATAACATAAACATTTTTCAAATAAGTATAACAAATAAAAGTTACATTATCATTGATATTCAAAACTGGATTAGTAACGATAATACAACAAGATTTAACAATGAATATTTCAGAATGAAGAAGTCCTAGTCCAGGTAGTTCATAAAAATGGGGATATTTTTGTAAAAGATAAAACATTTCAATAAACCAGAATCGATTTGTTAATTTAATTATTGGATTAACTGCTAGATAAAAGTTATACTTTTATATTTCATTATTTCATCTAATATTGACAAGCAATAAATTGAAAATTTCGGGAACATCATTTATTAAAAAATACAGCTTTAATTTTATGATCAATTTAAGATTTTCATGCCCTCATTTCAAGATGCTTCAGATTGTCCTATATAAATGATTGTCCTATATAAAAGAATGAGACTATCCATTTCTATATTTTCAAAAGCTTTATCTTGTTCTTTGAAATAAACTAGCATTGCATTAATAATCTAAATAGTATATAATATTAAACACAAGGAAAAGTTTATATATATGGCTGCAGAAAGGAGTTTGCTATTAACTGAAAGGAGATCCTTTGATTCCTCTTGGAGGCCTTAAAGGAACCAAGCAGGGAAATTCCGAATGTCCACTCCATACGTTCTTGTCATTGCAGCTGTTATTAGTATGTGATTATTCATATAGTATATGAACATGTATGGGCTGATCACCAACAATTGGCCAGCGTGGTGAATTTTTGGGCTTTTTACCTCTGAGTTTAATATCAAGAAACACCATGATCTTTCTTCTCAGTTGCCTGATAAGGCAGAATGAATGTATGTGTAAATAATAAATATTTTCTAATAATTATACAATTATGACAGACAAAAATAAATCATGGCACTTATTCCCAGGAGGTTGTAAAGTCACCAACCAAGGCAGCGGTTGGAGGCCGAAGGCGGAAGGTGCTAAGAATCCCCTGATTGTGGACCCAGGCTGCCATTTGTGGCAACTTTTTATTTAGATACTTACAACTGCAGATCATTTTCAAGTGAAGAAAGATTGCAAGAATTAGAGAAAGAACTGTTTTATATTCAATGGGATATTATTGGACTTTGTGAAGTTAGAAGAAAAGGTGAAGAGACAATTGATTTAAAAAGTGGATATGTACTCTATTATAAAGGCACAAATATTGGGAATACAAATGGAGCAGGATTCATTATAAATAAAAAGTGGAAGAACAACATTGTTGAGATTGATGGTGTATCAGACAGAATGGCAAGATTAATTATATAACTCAATAGCAGATACCAAATGCAGATAATTCAGGTTTATGTTCCAACAAGTTCTCATAGTGATGAAGTAGTAGAAGATTTTTATATGGATGTACAAAAGGTTTTTGTTCAGAGTAAACAATATTTTTAAATTGTTATGAAAGAGTTTAATGCTAGAATTGATAAACAAATGAAAGATGAAAGTGTTGTATGTAATTTTGGTTATGGTAATAGAAATGAGAGAGGACGTAGACTTGTGGAGTTTGCAGAAAAAAAACTTTATTTTATGAATTCTTATTTTGAAAAAAATGTTAAAAGAAAATGGACATGGAAGCATCCAAATGAAGGTACAGCAGAATTGGGTTATATTTTGACTAACAGAAAACACATATTACAAGATTGAAATGTTCTTAATAAATTTAACACAGAAAGTGATCATCGATTAGTAAGATGTAAGATATGTGTTAATGCAAAGCTAGAGAATTAAAAATTATTATGAAAAACAATATTTATAGTTGTTATTAATAGTCTTCAAAAACATTCTAATGAATTTAAATTAGAACTTTCAAATCGGTTTCAAGCTTTAGTAGATTTTGAACATGATTCTGATTTAAATAAAATTAATATGAAAATAACTGATACACTTTTGAAAGCTGCAACAAAAATAGCTGGTAGAAAAAAGCAGCAATTGATCAATAAAATTTCTACTGAGTCTAGACAATTTATGAAGACAATAAGTAATATGAAGATTAATAAAAATGATGCATTAAAAAGGATTGAATATCTTAATTTTGTAAAATTGTGCAGAAAAGAGTTGAAAATGATATAAGAAAGTATAACTGTGAAAACAGCAAGGAAAGCTGTAGAAGAGAATAAAAATCTCAAGAGTGTAAAACAACATTTTGATATTGCTAGGAAATTTATATCTGCAATAAGAAAAAAAATGGAATTATTACTAAAAAGAGAAGTGTCATCATGAAATGGGTACAAGACTTTTATCAAGAATTATATAGTAATAAAGAACTACCTCTTATATCTATTACATCTTGCGAATTGCCCAGAATTTTAAATGAAGAAGTGAGACATGTAAATAAATGAATGAAGAAAGGAAAGGCTCCAGGTAATGATGGAATTATACTTGATATATTAAAAGAAGCAGGTGAAGAAATAGAAATTTTTTTAGCAAAGTTATATATCAAATGTCTAAATGATAAAGATGTACCAGATGATTGGAAGAATGCAGTATTAATATTAATATTTAAAAAAGGTGATAAAGAAGATATTACAAATTACAGACCCATCAGCCTTTTATCAGTTTTATACAAAATGTTTACCAATATAAATACAACTCATCTACAGAGAACATTGGATTTCCACCAACCAAAAAAACAAGCTGGATTTAAAAGTAGTTTTAGTACTGTGGATCATATCCCGATATTGAGAGAAGTTATAGAAAAGACAAATGAATATGAGTTTCCATTATGCTTTGGATTTGTAGATTATGAAAAGGCTTTTGATTCTATAACATTTCTTCAGTTATTAAAGCATTGGATCATCAAGGTATAGATCCAGGATATTATCATATTTTAAAAAATATTTATAAAAATGCAACAGCAGCAATTAGATTATATAATGTTACTGGGAAAGTCAACATTGAAATAGGTGTAAGACAGGGTGACTCTATATCTCCAAAACTTTTTACAGCAGTGCTGCAAGAATTATTTTATGGATTAAAATGGGCAGCTAAAGGAGTGAAAGTAAATGTAGATTATTTAAGTAATTTAGATTTTGCAGATGATGTAAATTGTTTTTGCAAATAATGCTTTAGAGCTGCATGAAATGTTTCAGGAGTTATCAGATGAAAGTAGGACTAAAGATAAATGTTAAAAAGTCTAAAGTAATGTTTAATGGATTTTCTCAAAGTACGAAAATTATGATTGATTATGATGAGTTAGGAGAAGTTAACAGTTACAAATACCTTGGTCAGATTATTAATACAGATGGAAACATAACGGATGAAATTAATCATAGAATTAAACTTAGTTGGAGTGCTTTTGGTAGAATAACTTGATACTAAAAGGAAATATGTCTGTGTTTGAAAATGAAAATTTTTAATAAAGTGTTTTAGCAGTTTTTACTTATGGATCTGAGACTTGGACACTTAATAGAAGAGAGCCTTCAGACCACTCAAAGAAGTATGGAGAGATGCCTGTGGTGAGTAACAAGAAGAGATCGAAAATGCAATACATGAGTAAAAGAACAAACAGGTGTTACTGACCTCATTGAAAAAATTAAAAGAGTGAAGTGGAGTTGGGCTGGACATACTGGTAGAAGAGAAGATAATAGATGAACAACTGAAATCTTAAACAGGATTTCAAGATATTGTAAAAGACCCAGAAAGAAACCACATATGAGATGGATGGATGCAATAAGAAAGTGTGCAGGGATGCTGTGGACTAGAGAAGCTAAAGATCGGAGGAGATGGATTGAACTTGGCAATATGTTCATTTAGCAGTGGATTGATAATGGTTGATAATATATATATATATATTATAATAACGGAAATGGTTATTTGGATGCGATGCTTGATTTCATTTATTTATACTTTCAGTTATATTTAGACTTATTTATTATACTTTATTTTTTTTTACAACTTTGATTCTTCCTTTCATTTATTTATTCTTATTTGTTTTACTATCAGTTTTGCTAACCGAAATATCCCGGCTTAGCCTCCAACTGTAATGGATATTGTTTATTTATTTATTTAACCAACACTGTTACAATGCAAGCAGAGAGCTAATACAGATACAAATTTAACTTCATATCTATACCCTTGACCGAACCCCAAGGCAATACGTACATATTATCTTGGCATTATTTTTCCCGATCAAGAACCCTCGGCTGCTGAACAAAGCAAACTATTTCAAGAAATTTAACGAATGTCCAGTGCTTGCTATTTATTTTTTATAATTGGGAAATTCGCACGAACAAGCAGCACATGAATACCTTTAAAAATCAGCCTTACCCTTTAATCAATAAATTTCAGTTTTCCCCCCTGTCGTAGCTTGGTGATAGAAGAATAAAGCAAGTATACGCAATTTTAAGAATAAATATGTTTAATAACACTCACTTTTATATATAAAAAAATACATGATAACAATAATAAAAAAACACACACTTATATAAATACGTGGCTATAATAAAACATAGTAAAACAGATCAAATATAAAAGTTATTTTGAAGTCCTATTGGGTAGAGTTCTAAATTTATCAAAATTGTTCCTTGTTTATTTATTTATGAACATTATAAATTAAAATGCATGCATGCTTTTTACCTAGGTTTTCCTTGTAGTTGTTTCCATGGGTATTTCTTTCGAGAGCTTTTTACCGTCCAGTGGGAGATCATCCCTTTTTTGTAGAGATGGTGATGTCCTTCACTGTCGGCTGGATTGATTTTCTCTCTCAGTTTGTGGGGTTATTTCTCATTCCAGTTTTTTCCTTCTTGTCGATTCTTTAGGTAGATTTTTAAGTTGTCAGTCACAGAAGCGGCGGTCTCTCTAGCAGGTCAGGCATAGATCTTACATTGTGAGTCAGTGGTGAGACGGATTGAATACGAACCCACGTCCCTTTAACGCCACTAGCCGCGCACTTCTTTCATTTTCTTTGAGCTGTTGCTTCCTCAAAATCTCTACTAGTAATGCCCAGATAATAATTGTAATTCTCTTACTGTCTTTCTTTTGTTCATTGTTTTGTAAATTTTTAATTAAGATTTAGATTTCCAACCAATTCTTATCATCATGTTTCTTTATTTAATTAGTGGCTGGAATGTAGGTTTTAATTAATTTAGCTGTAATTATAAGCTTTTCCTTGTTATACATTTTCTTTGTCCGAGGAATTTAATTAGTCCAACAGACTTTAACACCTACGGCCATATTGTTTTTATATTACATATTACATTTAATTTTTATTTAAAGTTTACAATTCATTTTTTCACATTTATGTTTTACACTTTATTTTAATTTATCACAATAGTTTTTTAAAAGAGAGAAAAGACGCATTTCTTTATGCATCCCCTTCCCCTCTCCCACAATAAATAGAAATAACTTTCAAGCATTTGACTTACTCGTTTTTTTTTAAAGAGAGAAAGAGACGCATTTCTTTATGCACCCCCCTCCCCTTCTCTTACTATTACAAAAATCCAAAGTAATTTCGACATTTGAATTTCAACTTTTTCTTTTCCTTCTTTTTTTAAAAAAATTTAGTAGCTAATCCATTTCACCTTTATTACTTTCTAGTAGCTAATTTATCTAATTTTATTAATAAATATATACGTGTGACGACGACTTTACGTGGTCGTCACATTACACTCCGCCCATTTTTGAGAATTAAAATCGGGTCGAATCTTAGTCTGAGATGAGAGCTTATTTTAATTCTTTGCTTTCAACCCTTACTTCTGCTTTTATTACATACTTTTCCACTCTATCATGATGAGTGATGATGATGATGAGGATGACTGCAGAGAGACAGCTAGGTAAAACTACACAATTTTTTCCGATCGATTTTGGCTGATCAACCAATTTAATCTCTACGCATAAGAGACCATGGCATAACTTAACTCTACCAAAAACATAAAAGGGTTTAAAGCGTGTGAACAGCAGGATATTTCTACTGCCTGTTCATCTTGCGCAAACAACAAATTCTTATTTCTTTATTTATTTATTTCTTTATTTTATTTATTTCGAGACACTAATTCTTATTATATAATGAGTCCAGGATTCTTACTGGCGCTTCATTTAAAAGTTTTACCACCGAAAGCCATGAGAATCTACAGTTAGCGAAGAGACGGCTGAATCAAGCTCAAAATACGACCCAAACATAATGCATACCCACACACATATATGCCTCAATCTGCAACCTCATACACCTATCAGTGATATCTATCATTTAAGTATTATCACTATTGTTCATTTATTTATTTTATTAATTATTAACTGGCTCTTTAATGAGCCTAAATGATTCTTATTTCTACTTTTACTTATTTGTTAATTATATCTGCATTTATAATTGACAGATTGTTATACGAATAAATTATTTTCAGATTTCTTTCCCTTTTTTTTTTGTTATTACTTTTATTTACATTTGTCTTGTTGTGCTTGACTGCACATAAACACGCATTAAGTTTATCATTGATTTTACTCCGTGAACATTATTTTTTTTTGTTTGTTTATTATAGTAACTTTAATTATTTGTCGAGAGACAATTTGCCCCACCTGTCATATGTTTTTTAAAAAAAAATTAACTTTATTTCTCGTGATCCCATGACGTTATTGTTTGATCGCACCGACATATCCGTCCGTTTATTTTCTTTCGGCTTAGTTTTTGTCTGGAGGCTTCTTATCATGCCTTTTACCATACATATTTCCACTTGTGCTTGGAACTGGAGCAATGTTCCGATGTCCTCTAGAGTCGGCTTGCTCATCTGGATAATTTATATTTGAACCTCTTCCGGTCTGTTCGGACATTTTGGCGCTTTCTGATCTATCAGGAAACGCCTGGTTTCCTTCCCAATAATCGCGATGAGGATTGTATTGCATTCTTCCTATGTGCGGATCATTGGGCTGGGGTTTAAATCCCCGATCCTCCGCCTTGTAATTAGGCCTAGTGCTGTCAAATGCATTCAGCAACTCATCAACCTGTTCGACAGTCTTTCCTTTTGTGCCTATGAGCATTTGCTCTACATTATTACTTTCACTACTTATTTGCAAGCACTTGCTCGTGCTTTCTTGCTCTTTACTGTTAGCTCTTATCATCTCTGTTATATTTTCTATTTTATTTTCACCCCTTTCTACCCTCACTTCTATCTTCTCAACTGTGTTCGCTAACTGAGTTACCTCTAGTTGTATGTTTTCTATAGCCTTTCCGTTTTCATTTTTTATTACTTCAATTTTCTCCCCTTGCTCTAATTTAACTTGCTCTATTTTCTCCAGTAGTTCCTCCTGGTGATTCAACCTTTCATTTGCAACCTTCATTTGGTATGAGGTTTGTTCACATTTTTCATTCACTTCTTCAATCCTTTGGCTAAAATTCTTACTTAGTCATTCGCCCAACTCTTCTATCCTCCTATTATTTCTTTATCTCTTTCCCTCATTTCCATAATCAACTGTTGCTGGCCTTTCATTATTTTCATGAAGATATCCATTATAATGCAGCTTTTTATTTTATTTTTATTATCAATCTTCGTCTTCATTCCCTTTCTAATTTCTATATCTTCTTCACTAGCTATTTCTCCGGACAGTTCCATTTGTTCTTCGGAGGTTCTTTCTATTTCACCCACTAGAGTGTCTATTTCTGTTTTGATCTCATGTGCATAAAATCTATCTGACACGCACACTAACTAATCACTTATATTTTATTCTACGGCTTTATTATTCTAACTCTCTCCTTATAGGATTATCTTACTTTACTGACTTTATATTTCACCGACACTAGGTACGTTTGTTCGACTCTCCCCATCCCACTCACTAATCATCACTCACCCATGCCTGCCTTCAAGACCCCTCCGCAACTGTCTCCAATTTACAACCTAACTTCCCAAATTATATCACGTTCTCTTTCTCTCCTTTTACCCTCTATTATTTTATTTTATTTCTTGCTTTTGTCTACCACCAAGCTATTTTTGATTTGTTTATTAATTATTGCATCAACTATTAATTTTGTTATATTCGAATTCAAATGGGCTGAACTTGTAAACGTGAAAATATCCCGGACTGGCCCCCAATTATAACGGAAATGGTTATTTGGATGGTTGCTTGATTTGATTTAAATCTTTAATACTTTCAATTATATTTTAGACTTATTTATTATACTTTATTTTTTCACAACTTTGATTCTTCCTTTCATTTATTTATTTATTATACATTTATTTTTACAGCATTTGCTTATTCTTATTTCTTATTTGTTTACTATCAGTTTTGCTAACCGAAATATCCCGGCTTAGCCTCCAACTGTAATGGATATTGTTTATTTATTTATTTAACCAACGCCGTTACAATGCAAGCAGAGAGCTAATACAGATACAAATTTAACTTCATATCTATACCCTTGACCGAACCCCAAGGCAATACGTACATATTATCTTGGCATTATTTTTCCCGATCAAGAACTCTCGGCTGCTGAACAAAGCAAACTATTTCAAGAAATTTAACGAATGTCCAGCGCTTGCTATTTATTTTTTTATAATTGGGAAATTCTCATGAACAAGCAGCACATGAATATCTTTTAAAATCAGCCTTACCCTTTAATCACTAAATTTCAGTTTTCCCCCCTGTCGTAGCTTGGTGATAGGAGAATAAAGCAAGTATACACAATTTTAAGAATAAATATGTTTAATAACACTCACTTTTATATAAAAAAATACATGATAACAATAATAAAAAAAACACACACTTATATAATACATGGCTATAATAAAACATAATAAAACAGATCAAATATAAAAGTTATTTTGAAGTCCTATTGGGTAGAGTTCTAAATTTATCAAAATTGTTCCTTGTTTATTTATTTACGAACATTAAAAATTAAAATGCATGCATGCTTTTTACCTAGGTTTTCCTTGTAGTTGTTTCCATGGGTATTTCTTTTGAGAGCTTTTTACCGTCCAGTGGGAGATCATCCCTTTTTTTGTAGAGACGGTGATGTCCTTCACTGTCGGCTGGATTGATTTTCTCTCTCAGTTTGTGGGGTTATTTCTCGTTCCAGTTTTTTACTTCTTGTCGATTCTTTAGGTAGATTTTTAAGTTGTCAGTCACAGAAGCGGTGGTCTCTCTAGCAGGTCAGGCATAGATCTTACATTGTGAGTCAGTGGTGAGACGGATTGAATACGAACCCATGTCCCTTTAATGCCACTAGCCGCACACTTCTTTCATTTTCTTTGAGCTGTTGCTTCCTCAAAATCTCTACTAGTAATGCCGAATGAACAGATAACCTTTGTAATTCTCTTACTGTCTTTCTTTTGTTCATTGTTTTGTAAATTTTTAATTAAGATTTAGATTTCCAACCAATTCTTATCATCATGTTTCTTTATTTAATTAGTGGCTGGAATGTAGGTTTTAATTAATTTAGCTGTAATTATAAGCTTTTCCTTATTATACATTTTCTTTGTCCGAGGAATTTAATTAGTCCAACAGACTTTAACACCTACGGCCATATTGTTTTTATATTACATATTACATTTAATTTTTATTTAAAGTTTACAATTCATTTTTTCACATTTATGTTTTACACTTTATTTTAATTTATCACAATAGTTTTTTAAAAGAGAGAAAAGATGCATTTCTTTATGCATCCCCTTCCCCTCTCCCACAATAAATAGAAATAACTTTCAAGCATTTGACTTACTCGTTTTTTTTTAAAAAAAAGAGAGAAAGAGACGCATTTCTTTATGCACCCCCCTCCCCTTCTCTTACTATTACAAAAATCCAAAGTAATTTCGACATTTGAATTTCAACTTTTTTTTTCCTTCTTTTTTTAAAAAATTTAGTAGCTAATCCATTTCACCTTTATTACTTTCTAGTAGCTAATTTATCTAATTTTATTAATAAATATATACGTGTGATGACGACTTTACGTGGCCATCACAATATATATATATATATATATAGATATATATATATGTGATATATATATATATATATATATATATATTGTGACACATGCTTTATATCACATATAAACCAATGACAGGAAGATAAACTATTTATAGGCAAAAAACTTTTTTGGGGGGTTAAGAAAAATTTAAAAGCTTTATTTGAAAAAATTAATAACTGTGGGGTTTAAAGTTAACATATATAGAGAATCTGTTTGAATTTATTTAAAATAATAACTAGCATTATGTTGATAAGGAGAATTGACTTTTGTCCATGCTATAATGTTTGAAAAACAAATATTTATATGTTTAAAGTTTTTTAGAGTCACCTCTTTATGATGAAAGAAGGTGTCCACAAATGCTCTGGTTTCCACTCCTGCAGGAAGATTTAGTTCAGCATATGAGTCCTTTTGGATTGAGGTATCTAACTGTAATTATACAACATAACTGCCATTATCCCATTGTCCATTCCATCCAGGACACACAAAACAGCCAGAAACAAGAAAAATACAGTTCTTAATCGAAGTTATTTTCTTTCTTTTATACTGTAACGGTCAGAAATGTGTGATTCGTTAACATAGCACAGAATTGGACCATCACACAGAACTGCAGCACCATCTAGGTAGCGAAAACACCCATAGTACTGAGTTCGAACATAGTTTATCACTTCCACAATACAATCTATGAAACAATGCAGCTGATGCTACATTAGTAAATACTTCTTTAGGCATGGTGATCAGGAAGATGCAAGAGAATCAAGAATTTTATTTCAAGTTAGCCAATAATAACATTAATATTAAACATTATATTTTACAGAATCGAGGAAATATTCTATTGAATGGGTACTGAATAAACAAAGATGAAATGGCAGATGTATAGTTTGAAATGATTATTTATTTAAAACATTTTATAATAAATCATTTAAGTAATAATATTTGGTAAGATTTAAAATATCAGTAGCGGGATTTTCCGATACTGTTATATATTAAAGAGACGTTTATTCAATTAAAAATATTATACGAAATCATTTAACCAATAATACTTTATATTTAAGATCTCAGTAGTGGTATTTCCCATACTGTTATATTTATAGAAAAATACATTTATTTGGCTGATGTAATCTAGCTACCTAAAATTCTCAAGCAAGTATTTCAAGAGCATGCCCTCGGGGATTTATACCTTTGCAATGCAAGAGTCTAAAGTAGGATTAATCATAGTGGTGGACATATATTTATTTAATTAAAGTTATTTATTAATTACTATGAGCAAACATTTATTTGAGAATGAGTTAGGTCACTAATGCAGAAGCAGAGTTATACGTTGAATAATAAAGTTAATACGAAGAAACACATGGTATGTCTAGAAAGGTGATATAAGGGTGGCCGTATATTGAAACTGTGAAGCCATGGATTAGTTTAGAACAATGGGCTGGCATTTGCCATAGAAGAGATAAGGTGTAACATAAGCATAACCAGGAGCAAGTGGTTCATGCCACAATTGCTTCAAGGCTGCGTGACATTTGTCAAATCCTACAGGAACATTTATTTGCCTGCTTGTGTAGACAACTGCAATTAATTTCTGGCTATAGAATGCAAAATATCCAAGGCTTATAAGAGGTCGTTGCATCTCCAAAATGTAACACATCTATAATGTACAGACTATTCTGTTAAGATTTAAATATATTTTTATAACTTGGCCCTACATTATCAACATTTAATAAAGAACATTTTGACTCTCAAAGAAATGTAATTTACGGAATTATTACTTTAAAACTTAATAAAATATAAAACAATAGGTAGGCTGGATGAGTATTCATAACTAATATGTCAGCCATGTGCTAAATAGTAGATGCCTGCATTACAATAAATGAAGCATTTAGAAAATTATGATTTCCAAGCAAACCATCCAACAATATATAAAAGAAATATATTAAGAGGCCACTGGACAAGATGGCATCCATCTTGATTAAAATAAATTTAAACTTGGCAAGATCCGGTCAGAAATCTTTTAAGCATGCGATAATTAAATAATATAAATGTAAAAATTTAGAAATACATACCCAAGAAAGATAAAATTAGGTAAGCTAGATTATTAACACAATTTACATAATAAATTAATTATTAAATTTATAGTTTTACAAATGAAAATTTTACAGTTTATAGTTTATGAGTTATATAAAGAATGAGCTATAACATGATATTAGTAGAGTACTCTAGAACTTGAGTAGTACAGGTACCTGTTTTATATGATGTTTTCCGATTCAGTGGTCAGTAGCAAATTGTTCATGATTTCAAAAGTAGCAGTTCTTTTCAGCATTTAGGTGATTTATTTATTTAATGGCAGCAGCAGCTTTCTGATTGTTTGAGCAGCAGATCCTTTTGGTTGATTTTATTGAGGGCACATGTGGAGGTTTGTGGCAGATAATTGACCATTTCCAGGGAGAATAGTCTTTGGCACTTTCTACTCACACATACTGTGGTAGGTAAATTAATTTATATATCTGGAAACTCTCTACTGATCAAGAGCACAGCTAAACTTAAACTGAAAGTTTAGAAAATTCAAAATGTCCTCCTTTTTTAGATCTTATCTTTTTACATTTGTTATATTTCATTTTGTCCACTTATTTGCCCTGAGGATAATCAGTGCATTCTTGTGTAAGTTTTATTATCGAGAAAGCTGCCTTTCTATTGTTTACATTTACATTTTACATTTATATTTTTGCAATTAGATTTTAGGGAATTTTTCTTTTTAAATAATCTATTATCTCTCACTGACCATTACTTTTAAAATTTCAAATACAAAAGGGAACATATGATGATTTTTACTTTTAATTAAATGTTACATTCAGATTTCTAAAATTATTATTAAATGAAATTTAAACAAAGCAATAAATAACGAATTTTATAATTTAAAATAAATGGTTAAAATTATATTTTTTATATACTAAAAAATACAAATTATATTAATTATTTTTTTTTATTGCTTTAAATTTGTTATCGAAATGTGTGTGTGTTTATAGTGGGTTTTACATATATTTATACATTTTTAATATTGCTACACATGCAATTCGATACCAAAAAAGTTTAAATTTGGGTAGGATAGAGTGGTGGGTGAGAGATGATTAAAAAAAAGGTGAAACTTAAGATTCGAATATTAATCTTCCTGTTTCATTTCCCTTTACTTCCCGTGAACAATTAAGGAAGAACAAAGGAGGCAAGGAAAGAAAAAAAATTTTGCTACATCACATAATTTAAATACATAATTTTTTTTTACAAATATATAGAAATATAGAAAGCAGAGATTACATAAAGCAACAAATATTTTATATACCCAGATCTAAAGTTTCTAGTTTAATTTAAAATGGCCTAATTTGGCCGTGTCTCGTTAAAAATCTAATAGTAATATTAGTTAAACTGATAATATATAAATAACAAAATTCTGAGAGTAATATTACTTAAAATAACAATATATAAAAAAATCGTATCTAAATCCCTATTTAACTAATGTAGGTTATTTTCTACCAAATTCATTTCAATATTTTTATATATACGTAATGACTGTCCTAAGATGCTAAAATATTTTTATAACCCCGGGTCAGGTTGATAATATCTATCCCTTGTTGTTGATGACTGCAGCCTTGGGTTTTCTTCCTTGGCCCAATGGTTAAAATCCAAGGTAGTAAGAAATTCAATCATTTCTCCTATATCTTTTATTTGACTGCCTGCCATTAATTGTTGCATGGTTAGCAGCATGCTATACCGGATAGTTCCATATTTCCATTTTGCCATATTCCACCAGTCCTTGGCAGAACCTTGTAGATGGTAACTGGCTATAGCTATCTGCTCATCTGGTCCTTTCTTATGAAATTGGAAGAACTTGTGTAAGCTCTCTAGATAGGTTTGAGCATTTTCCCTTATTTTCACTCTAAAGATTTTAATGTGGATCATCATTGCTAAGTGGCTTTGGTGTTCAATGTCCATTTTCATGCTTTTTTTCATGACCAAAGGTCCTTCTATTTTCTTGTTCCCATCCACACTCATTTCCTTTTTAATGCTGTCTTCATTTGCCGGTTCTTATGGGCCTTCAGCTATTGGAATGACATCTATTTGCTCATCATACTTATTTACATTTATTACACTATCTGTCTTATCTTCTATTATCATAGGTTCATCAGAACTTTCTAACTTTCTTTCATTCTGCATGTCTTTAACCTCTTCTTCCTTTTTACTAACTGGGAATATTCCAAAATGTTCTTTGATCATTTCAAAATATATCAACATATCCCTGTCAATTTCCTGATACTCCCTAACTCTTATCTTTTCTTCTTCCTGTCTCATTTTTGGTTCTTCATATCTTCTTCTCATTTCCACCTGTATTTTCATAATTTCTTCCCTATTCTGTCTAAGTATTTCAAGTAACTTTAAATTAAAGTCCATTGCTCTTCCAAAAGGTTTAGATAAATTTACTAGCTCTATACTAACATTTTCTGCTTCCATTTTCTTAATAATATTTATTTATTTTATTTATTACTAGCATTAGACTATTCCCCACCAGTATCTTGGTCATATCACACTCTTTCACTGCCCTCACCTACTCTACATTGCCCTATTTCTATATTTTCTATATTGCTGTGTTTAACATATATATTATAATAAACTACTGCTAACACGTATAATAAACCCCTGCTGTCTATGATATATATAATAGTATTTTAATAAAATATTTACTGTTAACATGTATAACAAGCCACTGCTGTCTATGATATATATAATAGTACTTTAATAAAATATTTACTGCTACTGCTTTCTCATTTAGCAACTGATTACTTTTTCTTTGGTATATATAAAAAACATTTCACTAGATCCGAGTATATTCATTCCTTCCTAAATTACACATACATCCCTGCTTTCTTTAAATTTATTATTACATCTGCCATGCATTTATCCATTTGACCCACATTATCTCACTTGAGTTATTTATTTTTTTATTATTTTTATCAAAAACAAACTCGTATATATAGAATAATTAGCTAACTTGGGTAACGAACAGTAAAAAAAATTTATATGCATTATATTTTTGCTCAGGTATATGGGTTTTTGTATCAAAGCTTCCATGTTGTCAGCGCCAAAATGCTAAAAAAAATTATACTCTGTAACTGTCAGAAACGAGTGATTCATTAACATAGTGCCGAATTCGACCACCACACAGAACTGCAGCCCATCTAGGTAGCGAAGCCACCCATAGTACTGAGTTCGAACATAGTTTATCGGTTCCAACATACAATCTACAAAACAACACAGCTGATGCTACATTAGAAAATACTTCTTTAGGCACAGTGACCAGGGAGATGCAAGAGAATCAAGAATTTTATTTCGAGTTAGCCAATAATAACATTAATATTAAACATTATATTTTACAGAATCGTGGAAATATTATATTGAATGGATATCAAATAAATAAAGATGAAACGGCAGATGTATAGTTTGAAATTATTTATTTAAAACATTTTATAATAAATCATTTAACTAATAATATTTGGTAAGATTTAAAATATCAGTAGTGGTGGTGGCGGCAGCGGCGGTGGCGGTGGGGCATGGCAGGGATGGCGGCAGTGGAAGTGGTAGTTGTAGCAGTATTGGTAACATTAGCGGTAGTGGTGGTGGTAGTGGTAGTAGGAGTAGAAGTAGGAGGAGAGTAGTAGTAGTAGTAGTAGAAATAGGAGTAGCAGTAGCAGTAGTATTTTATATTATGCAGATGATTGTAAAATTTTTATGAATGTCAATTAATGATTGCATATTATTACAAAAATATTTTAATAATTTTGTGAAATGGTGTAGAGTTAGAGGGAGTCATTCTATCTTCTCTAAAGATCTTATCTTGTGTTTGACATGGGAGTATTCATTTATTGTTAAAATCTACAAAGCACATGTGCAATAGCTTAATGCTGATTAGTAATATTAGTTTATAAACATCATACTTAAGTACTAACTAAGCTGTGACGTATTACACCAAAAGCATACTATTCTAATCTTACGATCTTTAAGATAACATCTCCTAGTGATTTGCGAACAAACTTAATCGATAAAATTTGCCCGCAGATCACGTGGAGAAGTCACCGTGAAGATCACAAGATTAGAGTAATATGCCTTCTGGGCAATATCAAAGAAGGAGAGGGAGATTTCCACCATGTTGCCAAACCCTGAAACAAACAAATGGAATAATAAGTAAAATTGACTAAAATGTTAATTAAAATAATTATGAAAATGTAAATATGAAAAATGGGATAAACCTAAAATTATTAACGATATTTAACAATAATTTGCTACGGTAAAATAATATTTCAATATTCAAACAAATGTAAATATGAAAAATGGGATAAACCTAAAATTATTAACGATATTTAACAATAATTTGCTATGGTAAAATAATTATGAAAATGTAAATATAAATAATTAAAAATCAATATGTTCATTTATATTTTAATCAAAAATCAGTATTTTCAATAATATTTCAATATTCAAACAAAATAAGTATTCAAATGTAAATATGAAAAATGGGATAAACCTAAAATTATTAATGATATTTAACAATAATTTGCTACGGTAAAATAATTATCAAAATGTAAATATAAATAATTAAAAATCAATATGCTCATTTATATTTTAATCAAAAATCAGTATTTTCAATATTTTAATATTTAAACAAAATAAGTAATAGCTAAACCCAAATTCATTACTTACAAGTAACTGCCTTTCATAAATACTGCAAAAAGGGTAAAATGGCGGATTTTACAACCAATTTTTCCCCATACTGTTTCAAAATTTTAATTATAAGCATATAAATAATTGAAAATCAATATGTTCATTTATATTTTAATCAAAAATCAGTATTTTCAATAATATTTTAATATTCAAACAAAATAAGTAATAGCTAAACCCAAATTCATTACTTACAAGTAACTGCCTTTCATAAATACTGCAAAAAGGGTAAAATGGCGGATTTTACAACCAATTTTTCCCTGTACTGTTTCAAAAATTTAATTATAAGCAATATTTAAGTAATTGACAAACAAATAATAGGCAATAATACGTAAAAAAATAATTCTTTTTTTTTCATGGTATTTAATAAATCCTAATTGATTATATTTAGGAAAAATTGATGTCAAATATTTACTACAAGTAACTGTTTTTCACAAATGCTGCGATACTGAACAACGTAAAATGGCTGATTTTACAATCAATTTTTAGCCGTAATGTTTCCAGAATATTATTATAAACAATTTTTCAGTAATCATGAAATAAAGCTACAATAACAGGTAAAAAATCATATTTACAAAAGTAAAAAGGTATATTAAATAAATTGTACTTACAAATAAATGCTTCATCTTCAGAAGATGGTAAGTCCCACAATTTTATATCCGACATTTTCTTGTAAGTTGTTGATTAGTAATAAATTAGTAATAAAAATAACACGGCAATCAAAATGTAAATTAGTAATAAAAATCAAAATTGAAATTAGTAATAAAAATAATAAATAGCAATAATTAAAAATCACAGAAATTAGTAATCCAAATCTCAGCAATGAAAATGTAAAATAAGCAATAATTTCTCAATTAGCAAAATGTAAAATGAAAATCTCACAAAATGGCGTATAACAGACAATAGAAAAAACACCTCTTACTTGCAATACGACAGCAGGTAAAAGACAGATATTTACCACAATTCACCGCAATATTACATAATCTCGTGGTGACCACGAAAATACCTTAATCACTTCTATCGATTAGACATGCCAATGTTTTGGTTGCCATGACATTGTTTTGGTTGATCATTGATCTTATCTACCAGTGGCCTGTGTAGTATGTCATAGCTTAATTAATACTCAAGTACCGTTTATATGTATTAAGATTGAAAGTTTTAGCCAGAGCATTTATTTTATCTATTTTTTTCCATTATAGTGACCAATGATGAGGGTACAATATATATATGTAGTATAATTATGTTGGTATTTGGTAGTATTTAAAGCTAAAAGAAATAAATTTAAAATTATCATTCAATAGAAGTAATTCTTTTTTTTTTCTTTTTCGGTAATATATCTTATTTTTTAGATATGCACAATGAAAGTTATTTTTGTTTTGTATTAGGTATTTAATGAAAAGAAAATTAGCATTAAATGGAATAAAAATACACACAGATTGTTAAATCAGAGAAATAAAAGAAAGAACTTCCAAGTGCTAATTATTACCATCCAAGTAATATTCTTCTAATGCTAATTAAAGATGGTGCCAAAAGAATTTATTAAACAAAGAACATAGTAACTAAAAGATAAAAAGGAGTGTACAAGATTATTAACTTGCATTTTGATAAAAAACATAAGAATACATATGATGAAATCTCAAAAATATTCAAGGCTATAAAAGAAAGTAAATAACTTTGTGTAAGGACTGTTTTTTTCTTTTTGCTGGCTGTTTCATGTGACCAGAAGAAAGTAGACAAGGTGCTAATTGTAGTTGTCTTGCTCTCACAATCACAATTTGATGCACCATTCAGGACTACTCATATGCTAAAATAAGACTTCAAGTAGACGTGAAAACCAAAGTATTTGCAGACACATTCTTTCATCATAGAAAGACCAATGCAAAAGGCTTTTGAATCTAGCTTTTAAGCAGACCTGGAACATTAAAATGTTGATAGAAGAAATTAAAGTTAAAGATCTCTGCATCCTGAGAAATACATGTATGCTACAATAATCTATGAATCACATAAACCCACAGAACTTAGCAATGTCATTATTTATACCCTACTCATATCTAATTCAATATGTTTGCAAACTAAATTTAACTATAAACATTAACTATGTATGTCAAACACCAATAAAGAGACATTTTATCCATGGATTTCTTTGTAGAAGAAACCTAAGAAGAGAAATTAAATAGGAACTGTTGAATTATTTAATTAGTATTATCTGGATGATTGTATGTACTTTTCAGTTTAGTAATAGTTATCATTTAAATATTTTAATTGGTTGTAATAAAATATTTATCATTAATATAACATTTTCCTTGTGGTTTTAATTTTAGTTTATTAGATTTTGCTATTAAAAATTGTTTTAAGAAATGTATAAATTACCTATGCCAATATGCTTGTTTAAAAATCAATGTCCAGGTAAACTTCTTATAAAATATTAATTTTCTTATTCTTCTCCTTCACTTTCTTTGCATATCTTCATATAATCATATATATTGCTTATAACACTCCATATTTATAAACTTTAATGCAACAAAATTTCCTTAAAACTTCTTTATTTTCTTACAGTTTTATTTAAACAGTGAAGAAGATAGAGATCTGATGAAGACTGCTGGACAGTTGAAACTGTAAGAAAATAAAGTTTTTAAGGAAATTTTGTTGCATTAAAGTGTATAAGAATGGAGTGTTATAAGCAATATAAAATATTAAAGTGACAAGAAAGCATATATTCTAAAATAAAGCCTTTTACTTATTTTCTGTGAATCTATAAGATATGATGTGATAGAAATCAATGTGCCTACAAACTCTGGTGCTCTCGTAAGCAAATAATAAACTGACTCTGTTGGCAATTTGAATCATAACAAATATTAGGTCAGTTAATCAGGAAATATAACTATGTACTTGAAATATCTTTTTATTCTTTTTTCAATAGTTTAATTAACTAGCACTTTATAGTGTGTAAAATAAAACCTAATCTACTGGAAAACATTACAATGGTTTTCCAATGTGGGACTTTGACACAATATAACCATAACCCGAGATAAGTCACAATTAAAAAAAAAAAACTTTAAACAAGATTATACATCTATAAAAATTATAATATGTCTATAGAAAAAACTCATGATCATAACTGATGTAGAATTTAAGTTATAGTGGTGATCAGTCAGGTGAATACTGAAGAGAGAAAAAAACAATACTTTCAATTTTCTTGCATACCAAGAAGTATGGTAAGACCATCCAAAATCCTACAAAAAGGGAAATGAATCAAGTTGCAATGAGGCAATAAGCTCAAAAAAGATTATCAATGCTCCAATGTGTTCAAATCTAAAACTTCTTATCATTAGATGTATGTGTGTGCTGTAGAGATACAGTACATGTGAAAATATTTCTCATTTTCATGATTCTAGACTAAAAATGTGAGCTTAAAAGCTGCATGCCACCTGTGAATGGTCTACCGATATATATCAGTGATGCTAAAACATAAAAACAAACAGAGAATATAAAGTTAAATGTTATTAAGAGTAAAATAAGTTAAAATGCTGATTTTACTCTTATTCCTATAATTCTAGTGGTATTGTATTATTTGTATATATATGGTACAAGTGTGTTGGCATTTCATAGTATTTAAATACAAAAGGAAATAAAATTTTAAAAAATCGTTCAGTGGATGCGATTTAATTTTTTTTGTTAGTATAAATTATTTTTATGTATGTAGAATGAAAGTTATTTGTGTTTCATATTAGCTATTTAATTAAAAGAAAGTTAAAATTGGAGATAATAAAAATAGACACAGTTTATTAATCCAGATAAGTAAAAGAAAAAATCCTAATGCAAATTATTACCTTCAGGTTAATATTCTTATTGTCAGATTGTTTTTACAAGTCAACATTTTATGTTGATTTATTATAAAAAATTGTTATTTGTTCAACTCCAAATAGAATGAAGTAAGTTGACCCAGGATACATCAATCTTTTAAGCTAATTAATGCTTTGAAATCTTTTAAAATGTTATTTATTTAAATTCTGAAAGGTTGTCCTATTAGTTGTTTTCTTCTAACTGCTAGTTTCTTTTATTTTTCATACTCTTAAAATATTAAATGTTTAAATATTCTAGTTATTATCAAAATCCATGAAGGTGGGACTAAATTATTTTAAATAGCAAAAAAAGGAGGGAGTCAAATATTAATGTATTTATTTTATTAAAGGAAATCTTTTTCTATATATTATAACAGAAACCGCTACCCCAAATATGATTGTGCCAGATTTACCGAAAGTGCAGGATACACTATACGACAATGCAAATATGACTCAGTAGTTGGATGATTTGGATGAAATGTGTCAACCAACATACAACAAGTTATATCCAAAATTCATGATTCAATAACACCTTTGGGTGCAATGGATATTACTGAATCAAGAATTGCATCTAACAAAAATAATGCATCTCACTCCTCTCAGAGATAGGTCTTCGAATAGAATGCAAAAATGTCACAATGAAATGCCTAGTTCCAAGTCACATCTACTTTCAATATCATCATGATCATCATCAACTATTATCAATCCATTGCAGGATGAAGGTCTCTCCAAGTTTAATCCATTTTCTTCAATCTTTAGCTTCTCTTCTCCACATCACCTCTGCAAACTTCCTTATTTCATTCATCCATTTCATATGTGGTCTCTTTCTGGGTCTTTTACAATCTCTTGGAATCCAGTTTAAAATTTCAATTGTCTATCTATTATCATCTCTTCTAGTAATAAGTCCAGCCCAACTCAACTTCAATCTTTTATTTTTTTCAGTGAGGTAAGTAACACCTGTTTGTTTTCTTACCGATACATTGCATTTTCAGTCTCTTCTTATTATTCCCAACGTACATCTCTCCATACTTTTTTGAGTGGTCTGAAGTCTCTGTATTGCTCTTCTATTAAGTGTCCAAGTCTCAGATCTATAAGTAAGAACTGGTAAAACACATTTGTTAAAAACCTTCCTTTTCAAACACATAGGCGTGATTCCTTTTAGTATCAACTTATTTTTACCAAAAGCACTCCAACCAAGTTTAATTTTATGATTAATTTCCTCAATTATGTTTCCATCTGTATTAATAATCTGACCAAGGTATTTCTACATGTTAACTTTTTCTAATTTCATCATAATTAATCTTTATTTTCATATTTTGAGCAAATCGATTAAACATAACTTTAGTCTTTTTAACATTTATCTTTAGTCCTACTTTTCTACTATCATCTGATAACTGCTGCAACATTTCCTGCAGCTCAGAAGCATTATTTGAAAAAACAACTACATCATATGCGAAATCTACATGACAAATAATTTCCATTTACTTTCACTCCTTTAGTTTCCCATTTTAATACACAAAATACTTCTTGCAGCACTGCTGTACAAAGTTTTGGAGATATGGAGTCACTTTGTCTTATCCCTTTCTCAATGTTGACTTTCCCAGTATCATTATGTAATCTAATTGTTGCTGTTGCATTTTTATAAATATTCTTTAAAATATGACAATATTCTGGATCTATACCTTGATGATCCAATGCTTTAATCACTGAAGAAATGTTTGTAGAATCAAATACCTTTTCATAATCTACAAATCCAAAACATAATCACAACTCATATTCATTTGTCCTCTCTATAACTTCTCTCAATATCTGAACATGATCTACTGTACTAAAACCACTTTTAAATCCAGCTTGTTCTCTTGGTTGGTGGAAATCCAATGTTGTCTGTAGACAAGGTGTAATTATCTTGGTAAAAAATTTATATAAAACTGATAAAAGACTGATAGGTCTGTAATTTTTAATATCTTCTCTATCAACGTTTTTAAATATTAATATTATTACTGCATTCTTCCAATCATCCAGTACATCTTTATCATTTAGACATTTGGTATATAACTTTGCTAAAAAAATTATATTTCCTCTGGAGCCTTTTCTTTCTTCATAGATTTAATTGCATGTCTCACTTCTTCATGTAAAATTCTGGGCAATTTGTAAGATGTAACAGATATAGGAGTTAGTTGTTCTTTATTACTATATAATTCTTGATAAAATTTTTTTACAAATTTCATGATGTCATCTTTCTTTTTAGTAATAATTCCATCTTTTTTTTTTATTGCAGATATAAATTTTCTACCAATACCAAAATGTTGTTTAACATTTTTGAAGCTTTTATTTTCTTCTACAGGTTTCTTGCTAATTCACAGTTATACTTTCTTATATCATTTTCAACTCTTTTCCGCACCATTTTACAAAATTCGAGATAATCAATCCTTTTTAATGCATCATTTTTGTATATCTACATATTCTTTCTTTTCTTCATAAATTCTCTAGTCTCAGTAGAAATTTTATTAGCCAATTGCTGATTTTTTCTACGAGCTATCTTTGCTGCAGTTTTTAAAAATGTATCAGTTATTTTCGTATTAATTTTATTCAAATCTGAATCATGTTCAAAATCTACTAATACTTGAAACCGATTTCAAAGTTCTGATTTAAATTCATTAGAATGTTTCTGAAGATTAGGAATATCAACTGTAAATATTGTTTTTCTTAATAATTTTTCTCTCTAGTTTTACATTAACAGGTATCTTACACCTTACTAAACGATGATCACTTCTTGTGTCAAATTTATTAAGAACATTACAATCTTGAAATATGTATTTCCTGTTAGTCAAAATATAATCTAATTATGCTGTACCTTCATTTGGATGCTTCCATCTCCATTTTCTTTTAAAATTTTTCTTAAAGAAAGAATTCATAATATAAAGTTTTTCTTTTTCTGCAAACTCCATAATATAAAGTTTTTCTTTTTCTGCAAACTCCACACGTCTATGTCCTCTCTCATTTCTATTACCATAACCAAAATTACCTACAGCACTTTCATCTTTCATTTCTTTACCAATTCTAAAATTAAAGTCTCCCATAACAATTTTAAAATGTTGTTTACTCTGAACAAAAGCCTTTTGTACATCCATATAAAAATCTTCTACTACTTCATCACTATGAGAACTTGTTGGGGCATAAACGTGAATTATCTGCATTTGTTATCTGCTATTAAATTGTATAACTATTCTTGCCACTCTGTCTGATACACCATCAATCTCCCCAATATTGTTCTTCCACTTTTTATTTATAATGAATCCTACTCCACTTGCATTTCCAATATGTGTGCCTTTATAATAGAGTATATGTCCACTTTTTAAATCAATTGACTCTTCACCTTTTCTTCTACCTTCAGAACGTCCAATAATGTCCCATTTAATATTAGACAGTTCTTCTTCTAATTCTTGCTATCTTCCTTCACTTGAAAGTGATCTGCAATTGTAAGTACCTAAATAAAAAGTTGTCATAAAATGGCAGCCTGGGTTCATAATCAGGAGATTCTTAGCACTCTCCACCTTTGGCCACTAACCTCTGCCTTGGTTGGTGACTTTATAGCCTCCTGGTCATAAGGGCCATGCTAAATTTTTGTCTGTCATAATTGTATATATGTATTGGAAAATATTTACCATTTACACATATAATCATTCTGCCTTATCAGGCACTACTAAGAAAGACAATGGTGTTTCTTGATCTTAAACTCAGAGGTAAAAAGCCAATAAACTCATCACACTGGCTAATGCAGGTTGGTGAGCAGCCCATCCATGTTCATATACTATATAAAAATCACATAATAATAATAGCGGCAATGACAAGAATGTACGGAGTGGATATTAAGAATTTGCTTTGCTTGGTTTTTTAAGCTTTCCAAAAGGAATCATAGGGTCTTATTTTAGTTAATAGCAAACTCCTTTTTGCAACCTACTTTCAATATAGTAATTTATAATTAACCTAAAATATTTGAATGTAACCTAGACTAGTGTATATTCATTACATCTTCCTTTTTAGGCCCCAGTACACCACGGAATTCAAATTCAAAGAGTTCATGCAGTCAACTCTCTTCAGGGATGGACCTACTCAATTATAAACCAAATATGCCTATATGTAAGCATAGATTTAGAAAAATACTGATGATGATCAATCCTTTATAAGAGCTATATATAATGATGATGGTGATCATCAAACTTTTAATGGTGTAAATTTTTGATGTGATGATAATGTCCAAACATTTAGTGAAATAAATGCACAATGATGATGATGATGATCAGAGATCAGATTAATATAAACAACTTAATTTATTAACAACTTATAAAATAAATATTTACAAACAAAAAATAATAAAATAGATAAATATTTGATTAACAAGAATGGCTTTTCTAACATCTTTATGGCTTCATACAACAGAAACAAAATAATTTGACGTATATTATATACAAAATTATACTATATAATTCATTAAATATATACATGAAACAACAAGAAACAAAAGCACAATGAAAGTTCACTAATTATAAAACTATCTCATTAATATAATTATTATAATATTTTTAGGCTAGGGTAAATATGTTATAATTATAACTATTTTTTACTAATAAAAATATATATATATATATATATATAGCCCCAATTCAATTTATTTGTGTGTGTAAGTCTTAGTAGAAATTAATGTCAGATACAAAGAAATACCATTTACTCAGTGGGTTAATTGTGCATTCAGAAATAAAACAAAATTACAAGTAAATATTATTAAAACAGATTAGTAACAATACAAAGCTTTGTTGTCCTAAAGGTTTGCCCTCAATGTTAAATATATAAAAAGCTTACTTGAGATGGGGTCACCTTGATGGATCAATGTTGAATTCTAGAGGAATATGAAATTTACTTTTATTAAAAAATAATACATATTAATTGAAGAGGATACCTTTTTAAATTTATATCAACATGACATTTCTCCATCCACAGTTTCGATATTAAATTGTAGGTGATTGAATTTTAAAAATTAATTTTAAATACATAATAAAAAATTACAATAAATTTACTTTCAAACAAAAATGACAAAGGCTAAAAAAAATAATCATCACATGAATCAAATATATATTATTTATCTTGAGGAAACAAGCATTCAGTCCAAAAAATGTCAATATCTATGGTTAACATTTCTGTTTACTAACTCTGTTGTTATTTATATATTTCATGCTTCTTGATTGAAACGAACATATGAAATATCTCAGCTGACCATATATAAAGCCATGGAAGATGGCTGTACACCAGTGTTCTATAAGACAGATATCTTGACAAAAAATTTATAATTTCATAAATCCATAATATCATTGAACTAGCTTAGGAAAGTCCTACAGTACTGTTTTTTTACCCCAAATACATTGTACTGATTCTTTTATAAACTGTTATTTATGATGTGACTTCAATATATAAAAATAGCTTTTAAAAATAACAGTTAATATTTAGTAATTTCAGATTTATTTTCCATTATTTATATAATAATTAATGCCAGTTTGCTGAATGAATTAAGTCATTAGTTTTTTAAAAAAAACCTTAAACTATTTTTAGAATAAAATACTTTATATTTTTACATCTGAACAGTTCTGCCATTTTAATAAAAAAAAGTAAAAAATTAAAGAGAAATGCTCTCTTGTCACATGCTTGCTAAAAAACCTATTGTTACAACTTAAGAAAAAAAATCAAATTATAAATATTATTATTATTTGTATTTAATTTTCAATATTCGAAACTCAATCACTTAATAACAATTTTGACCTCATATAAATTTTAATCTTTAATTATGTCTATTCTATAAGTCAATCAAATAGTATTTTAGTTAATAAAATTAAATGAATAAAAAAAACAATTTCAATGAATAGACAAACATATTAATTAATATGCATATACATTTCATGTGTAAATGAAATTTGTTTGCTTTTTCACAATAGACCAAAAAAATAAAACTTAATTTCTCAACATATTAGTCTATATGTATATTTACATATTGTAACAGTCAGAAATGTGTGGATTCATTAACATAGTGCAGAATTCGACCACCACACAGAACTGCAGCAATATCTAGGTAGCAAAGTCACCCATAGTACTAAGTTTGAACATAGTTTATTGGTTCCACAATACAATCTATGAAACAATGCATCTGATGCAACATTAGTAAACACTTCTTTAGGCATTGTGTTCAGGGGTATGCAAGAGATTCATGATTTTATTTCCAGTTAGTTAATCAGAACATTAATCAAACATTTATATTTAAAGAATCGAGGAAACATATTGAATGGGTATCGAATAAATAAATAAAGAAGTAATGGCAGACGTATAGTTTGACATTATTTATTGAAACATTTTTATAATAAATCATTTACTAATAAAATTTGGTAATATTTAAAATTGAATAACGGAATTTTCCGATACTGTTATATATTAAAGAAATACATTTATTTATTTAGAAACATTTATACGAAATCATTTTACCAATAATACTTTATATTTAAGATCTCAGTAGTGGTATTTTCCGATACTGTTATGTTTACAAAGAGAAATACATTTATTTGATGATATAATCTAGCTACCTAAAATTCTTGAGCAAGTATTTCTAAGGCATGCCTTTAGGGATTTATACTTTTGCAATACAAGAGTCTAAAGTAAGATTTATAATAGTAGCAGCAGACATATATTTATTTAATTAAAGATATTTACTATTAACTAGGGGAAAACATTTGTTTGAGAGTGAATTATAATGCAGGGATGGAGGTATACATAGTATAATAAAGTTAATGAAAGAAACACGTGGTACATTTAGAAATGCGATAGGAAGTGGCAGTATATTGAAATGGTAAAGCCATGAATGAGTTTATAAGAATGATGGGCTGGCATTTGCCAAAGGCCCAAAGAGCTAAGGTATCACATAAACATAACCAGGGACAAGTGATTCATGCAACGATTGCCTGCTGGCTGTGTGAGTCATCAAGCCTTACAGGAGCATTTATTATGTCCGCTTGTGTAGGACGACTGGGGTTAATTTCAACCCTATAGAATCCGGAATATTCAAGGCTTGTAATGGGTCATTGTGTCTCTAAAACGTAACACATGTATAATGTACAGATGATTCTGTTAAGATTTAAATATATTTTATAACTTGGCCCTACATCATCAACATTTAATAAAGAAATGTTTGCAACTTTCAAAGAAATGCAATTTTATGGAATTATTAATTAAAATTTAATAAAATATAAATAATATGTAAACTGGGTGATTATTATAACTAATATGTCAGCCATCTGCTAAGCAGTACACCCCTGCATTACAGTAAATGAAGCATTGAATGCATGTCAATTTATATGAAAATATTAAGTTATTTATGAAAGTAAATGTTAATGAAAATTTGACACGCATCCACTGTTTCACGCGATCATAGATTTATACTTAGAAAATTATGAGCATGCGATAATTATATAATAAAATATAGATTTTAGAAATACGTACCCAAGAAAGATAGAGTTAGGCAGGCTAGATTGTTAAAGAAATTTACATAATATTAATTATTAAATTTATAGTTTTACAAATGAGACTTCACAGTTTATAGTTTATAAGTTATAAAAGGTGAATGAGCTATATTGCGATATTAGTAGAGTACTCTAGAGAATTTGGATACAGGTACCTGTTTTGTGAAAAGTTTTCCAATTCAGTGATTAGCAGCAATTTGTTCATGATCCTAGCATAAGCAGTTCTTTACAGTATTTAGGTGATTTAGTTACTTGAATAGCAGCAGCAGTTTTCTAATTGTTCAGGGCAGCAGATCTTGTTTGGTTGATTTTATGTAGGGCATAGGCATAGGTTCTTGGCAATTAATCGACCATCTCTGTTGAGAATAGTCTTTGGTGCTTTCTACTCATGCATACTGTGGCACGTAAAAACAATATATATATATATATATATATATATATATATATATATATATATATATATATATATATATATATATATATATATATATATATATATATATATATATATATCTTTGGAGACTCAACTGCTCAAGAGCAAAGCTAAAGTTAAACTGAAAGTTTATAGCAAGTCTAAAATGGCCTCTTTCTTAGATCTTATCTTTTACATTTTTGTTATAGTTTATTTTTGGATTCCACTTAATCTGCCCTTAGGATAATCAATGCATTTTTGTTAAGTTTAATTATAGAGAAAGCTGCCTTTCTATTGTTTACATTTACTTTTTACATTTACATTTTATAATTTCATTTTGGGGAATTTTTCTTTTTAATTAATCTATTATCTCTCACCGGCTGTTGCTTTTAAAATTTCAAATACAAAAGGGAACATATGACTATTTTTACTTTTAATTAAATATTACAATCTATTTCTAAAATTATTTACTAAATGAAATTTAAACAAAGCAATAAATAATGAATTTTACAATTCAAAATAAATGGTTAAAATTATATATTTTTATATAACTAAAAGAAGAAATATAAATTATATTATTTATCTTTATCTATTGCCTTAAATTTGATATCAAAATTTGGGCATGTTTAGGGTGAATTCTACATACATCTATACATTTTAAATATTGCTACACACACAACTCGATACCAAAAAGTTTAAATTTGGTTAGGATAGAGCGGTGTGTGAGAGCCGATAAAAAAAAAAGGTGAAACTTAAGATTCGAATACGAATCTCACTGTTTCATTTCCTCTTACTTCCCATGAACAATTAAGGAAGAACAAAGGAGGCAAGGAAAGAAAAAAAAATTTTGCTACATCACATAATTTAAATATGAAAAAAAAAATTTTTTTTTACAGATATAAAAATAGAAAGCAGAGATTACATGAAGCAACGAATATTTTATATACTTGGATCTAGAATTTATAGTTAAATTGAAAATGGCCTAATTTGCCCGTGTCTGGTTAGAAATCATATAGTAATATTAGTTAAACTGATTATATGAAAAAATTTCTTAGCGTAATATTAGTTAATATAATATATATAAAAAAAATTCTTAAGAGTAATAGTAATTAAAACAATAATATATATAAAAAAAAATTCTATCTAAAGCCCTATTTGGCTAACATAGGTTCCATTCCACCAAATTCATTATATCAAATTTGTTTTACTAATTTTATATATACGTAATGACCGTCCTAAAATGCTAAAATATTTTTATAACCCCGGGTCAGGTGGATAATATCTATCTCTCATCGTCGATGACTGCAGGCTTGGGTTTTTTAATCTTTGCCTTCTATCAGGTGGTTCTTTGGCCCAATGGTTAAAATACAATGTAGTAAGAAATTCAATCATTTCTTCTATGTCTTTTATTTGACTGCCTGCCATTAATTGTTGGATGGTCTGTGGCATGCTATGCTGGATGGTCCCTATGATGTGTCAATCCCAAAAGGCGAACATTGTAAGGGATTCAAACTGGTTCGCTTGGCAGAAGAAAAACTGTGTGTGCATCTCTTGGGTATCATCCCATATTTTTCATGGCAGAGTGTATTGTAGATACCGCTTTGACGCTCATTGCTCCAGAAATGCTTCATTAACATTTTGTATTTTTTTAGTGTTTTAGATTTCAATTTCACCATATTCCACCAGTCCTTGACAGATCCCTGTAGATGGTAACTGGCTATCGCTATCTGCTCATCTGGTCCTGTCTTATGAAATTGGAAAAACTTTTGTAAGCTCTGTAAGTGGGCTTGAGGGTTTTCTCCGATCTCCACTCTAAATATTTTGGTGTGGATCATCTTTGCTAAGTAGCTTTGGTGTACAATGTCCATTTTCGTCTCTTCTTTAATGCTGACTTCCTTCTCCAGTTCTGGTAGGCCTTCATCAGTTGGAATGAGGTCTCTTTGCTCATCATGCTTTTTTATATTTATTACACTACCTATTTGCTCTTCTATTATTATAGGTTCATCAGATCTTTCTAACTTCCTTTCATTCTGCACATCTTTAACCTCTTCTTTCTTTTTACTAATTCAGGATTTTCCAAAATGTTCCTTTATTACTTCTAACTTTCTCCACATAGTCTCTTCAAATTCCTGATATTCCCTAACTCTTATCTTTTCTTCTTCCTGTTTCTTTTTTGATTATTCATGTCTTCTTTTTTTCATTTCCTTTTCATATATTTTCCTCATTTCTTCCATGTTCTGTTTGAGTATTTCCTCAATGAAGTTTAAAGTAAAGTCCATTGATCCTCTGTATAGTTGCAGAGCTTCCCTTTGCTCCGGTGTCCACTTCAAAGCTTCAGATAAATCTACTTGCTCTATACTACTATTTTCTGCATCCATTTTCTCTATTATATTTACTTATTTTATTTATTACTAGCATTAGACTATTCCACACTGGTACTTGGTCCTTTCACACTCTTTCACTGCCCTCACCTACTCTACATTGCCTTATATCTTTATTTTCTATATTGCTGCATTTGACATATATATCATAACGAATTACTGCTAATGTGTATAATAAGCCACTGCTGTCTATATATATAATAGTACTTTAATAAAATATTTACTGTTAACATATATAACAAGCCACTGCTGTCTATGATATATATATATATATATATATATCATAGACAGCATAGACATGTATATATATATTAATGCATATATATATATATATATATATATATATAATGGTGCATTAATAAAATATTTACTTCTACTTGCTTTCTCATTTAGTGACTGATTACTTTTTTTTGACATATATATAAATATATAAGATTTCACTAGATCGAGTATTTTCATTCTCTCTTAAATTTTACACACATCCCTGCTTTCCTTAAATTTGTTATTATGTCTACCATCCTTTCATTCATTCAACCCACATTATTTCACTTGATTTTTTTTTTTTTCATTATTTTTTAAAAAACAAATTCATATATATAGAATAATTAGCTAACTCGGGTAATGAATGCTAAAAGTAATTTGTATGCATTATAAATCTGATCAGGGATATGAGTATTTGTATCGAAGCCTCCACGTTATTGGCATCAAATGCTAAAAAAAGATTATACTATTTAACAATCAGAAACGTGTGAATTCGGTATCATAGTGCAGAATTCGACCACCACACAGAACTGCATCACCATCTAGGTAGCCAAGCCACCCGTAGTATTAAGTTCGAACATAGTTTATTGGTTCCACAATACAATCTATGAAACAATGCATCTGATGCAACATTAGTAAACACTTCTTTAAGCACTGTAGTCAGGGATATGCAAAAGATTCATGATTTTATTTCGAGTTAGCCAATCAGAATATTAATCAAACATTTATATTTAAAGAATCGAGGAAACATATTGAATGGGTATCGAATAAATAAATAAAGAAGTAATGGCAGACATATAGTTTGACATTATTTATTGAAACATTTTAATAATAAATCATTTACTAATAATATTTGGTAATATTTAAAATTGAATAACGAATTTTCTGATACTGTTATATATTAAAGAAATATATTTATTTATTTAGAAACATTTATGCAAAATCATTTTACCAATAATACTTTATATTTAAGATCTCAGTAGCAATATTTTCTGATACTGTTTTGTTTACAAAGAGAAATACATTTATTTGATGATGTAATCAAGCTACCTAAAATTTTCGAGCAAGTATTTCTAAGGCATGCCTTTAGGGATTTATACTTTTGCAATACAAGAGTCTAAAATAAGATTTATAATAGTAGCAGTGAACATATATTTATTTAATTAAAGATATTTACTAATAACTAGGGGCAAACATTTATTTGAGAGTGAATTATGTCACTAATGCAGGGACAGAGTTATACATAGCATAATAAAGTTAACGAAAGAAACACATGGTACATTTAGAAATATGATAGGAAGTGGCAGTATATTGAAACTGCAAAGCCATGAATAAGTTTATAAGAACAATGGGTTGGCATTTGCCATAGGCCCAAAGAGGTAAGGTATCACATAAGCATAACCAGGAACAAGTGGTTCGTGCCACGATTGCCTGCTGGCTGCATGACTTTCATCAAGCCCTATGGGAGCATTTATTATGTCTGCTTGTGTAGGATGACTGGGGTTAATTTCATCCTATAAAATCCAGAATATTCAAGGCTTGTAATGGGTCATCATGTCTCTAAAACGTAACACATGTATAATGTACAGATGATTCCGTTAAGATTTAAATATATTTTATAACTTGGCCCTACAGCATCAACATTTAATAAAGAACTTTAGCGACTCTCAAAGAAATGCAATTTTATGGAATTATTAATTAAAATTTAATAAAATATAAATAATATGTAAATTGGGTGATTATTATAACTAATACATCAGCCATCTGCTAAGCAGTAGACTCCTGCATTATAGTAAATGAAGCATTGAATGCGTGTCAATTTATATGAAAATATTAAGTTATTTATGAACGTAAATATTTTTGAAAATTTGACGTGCATCCACTGTTTCATGCGATCATAGATTTATACTTAGAAAATTATGAGCATGCAATAATTATATAATAAATTGTACATTTTAGAAATACGTACTCAAGAAAGACATTGTTAAAGAAATTTACATAATATTAATTAATAATTTACTAAGGCTGTAACCTTAGAAATAAGCGTCTGAAAAATATGAAGGTAGGGACCTCTATAGGTCTTAAAAACACAAGCTTATGCTATGAAGAAAAGAGAGAATCCTTCTTTACTTCAACCTACTTTTATATATAAATAGGTGAAGCTGACGTGTTTTGATCTAAGAGTGTGAAGCTATTCAATACTTCACTAATTAAGTCCACAATTCTTATAATACATTAATACTCGCGAAATCTTATGATTTACTACGAGTCAATGAAAAGATCTTATAGTAAGAAATCTGTTACGGTAATTTAAAGTTGTAATTATAAATTTTATTAAACGCCCATTATTATATTAAGTAATAATTTACTAAGGCTGTAACCTTAGAAATAAGCGTCTGAAAAATACGAAGGTAGGCACCTCTATAGGTCTTAAAAACACAAGCTTACGCTATGAAGAAAAGAGAGAATCCAGAGAATCCTTCTTTACTTCAACCTACTTTTATATATAAATAGGTGAACCTGAAGTGTTTTGATCTAAGAGTGTGAAGCTATTCAATACTTCACTAATTAAGTCCACAATTCTTATAATACATTAATACTCGCGAAATCTTATGATTTACTATGAGTCAATGAAAGATCTTATAGTAAGAAATCTGTTACGATAATTTAAAGTATTGAATAGCTTCACACTCTTAGATCAAAACACTTCAGCTTCACCTATTTATATATAAAAGTAGGTTGAAGTAAAGAAGGATTCTCTGGATTCTCTCTTTTCTTCATAGCATAAGCTTGTGTTTTTAAGACCTATAGAGGTCCCTACCTTCGTGTTTTTCAGACGCTTATTTCTAAGGTTACAGCCTTAGTAAATTATTACTTAATATAATAATGGGCGTTTAATAAAATTTATAATTACAACTTTAAATTATCATAACAGATTTCTTACTATAAGATCTTTTCATTGACTCGTAGTAAATCATAAGATTTCGCGAGTATTAATGTATTATAAGAATTGTGGACTTAATTAGTGAAGTATTGAATAGCTTCACACTCTTAGATCAAAACACTTCAGCTTCACCTATTTATATATAAAAGTAGGTTGAAGTAAAGAAGGATTCTCTGGATTCTCTCTTTTCTTCATAGCGTAAGCTTGTGTTTTTAAAACCTATAGAGGTCCCTACCTTCGTATTTTTCAGACACTTATTTCTAAGGTTACAGCCTTAGTAAATTATTACTTAATATAATAATGGGTGTTTAATAAAATTTATAATTATAATATTAATTATTAAATTTATAGTTTTACAAATGAGACTTTACACTTTAGAGGTTATAAGTTATAAAAAGATAAATGAGCTATAGTGGGATATTAGTAGAGTACTCTAGAGAATTTGGTTACAAGTACCTGTTTTATGAGAAGTTTTCCGATTGAGTGATTAGCAGCAAATTGTTCATGATCCTAGCATTAGCAGTTCTTTACAGCATTTAGGTGATTTAGTTACTTGAATAGCAGCAGCAGTTTTCTAATTGTTCAGGGAAGCAGATCTTCTTTGGTTGATTTTATGTAGAGCATGGGCGTAGGTTCTCAGCAATCAATCATCCATCTCCAGGGAGAATAGTCTTTGGTGCTTTCTACTCACGCATACTATGGCACATAAAAACAATATATATATATATATATATATATATATGTGTTTTTATGTTTTATGATATCCAAATATATATATATATATATATATATATATATATATATATCTTTGGAGACTTTCAACTGCTCAAGAGCAAAGCTAAAATTCAACTGAAGGTTTCTAGCAAGTCTAAAATGCCATCCTTTCTTAGATCTTATCCTTTATATTTTTTTATAGTGGTTTTTTTTAATTCCACTTAATCTGTCTGAGGATAATCAATGCATTTTTGTTAAGTTTAATTATAGAGAAAGCTGCCTTTCTATTGTTTACATTTCCTTTTTACATTTACATTTTATAATTACATTTTGGGGAATTTTTCTTTTTAATTAATGTATTATCTCTCCCTGGCCATTGCTTTTAAAATTTCAAATACAAAAGGGAACATATGACTATTTTTACTTTTAATTAAATATTACAACCTATTTCTAAAATTATTTACTAAATGAAATTTAAACAAAGCAATAGATAACGAATATTTCAATTCAAAATAAATGGTTAAAATTATATATTTTTATATAACTAAAAGAAGAAATATAAATTATATTATTTATTTTTATCTATTGCCTTAAATTTGATATTGAAATGCATGCATGTTTAGGGTGAAATCTACATATGTCTATACATTTTTAATATTGCTACATACACAACTCGATACCAAAAAGTTTAAATTTGGGTAAGATAGAGCGGTGAGAGAGAGACGATAGAAAAAAAAGGTGAAACTTAAGATTTGAATACAAATCTCACTGTTTCAAATATGTATATACTACATTTGTATAAGCGAGTAGATAAGATATTTAATTTGCCTACCATTTGGTCTAGATTCAAAAATTGTGAAAGAAATTGGACCAGGTGTGTAGGCTAGTTGTAAGAAATCTCTTACAACACCCCTCTCCTAAATACTTAAAATTTTAAACTAGATTTCAAATTTTAGCACTCACAAGTACCATAAGAATGTATGATTATTTTAGGTTTGGTGATGGGTTGCTACATTAATTTCCTTATTTTCTAACATTTTTTCCTACTTTTTTACCAGCTGGTTTTGTGAAGTTCAAGTAGTGTGCTAGATTAGAGCTTTAATGGTTTATACTTAAGGCATAATCAAGAATGTATCTCTGTTACAGAAGGCACATGAAATTATTTATTTGCTAACCTTCTTCATGTTTTTGATGCTTATTGGACTTTGAAGGACTAGCCAAATATCCAAACACGTTTGCTTAAGTTAGCCTCTAGATATTTCCAAAATTGCATTTTGTGTTACCTGGGAAATACTTTCATCAAATGTAATATCCCTAATCCTGTATTATATATATGCATTTATACAGCTATACATATATATTTTTTTATTATACATTGCACTTGCTACTGTCACAAAGCTTAACCATTTTTTTATTTATAAATCTCAGCTATTTGAAAAATTTCCTGATATTATCCTATATCATTACTAACATCCAGAATAAGGCTTTAAGTTATGGGCATTATACATGTCACGGATCTCTCCTCCTTGATTTACCCAAAATGCATTGGGACCTAATTTCTTAATTATGGTTTATGGTCCCTCATACATATTGCTAAACTTATGATATTTACCTTCCTGTGGTCAACTAAAATGTGAAGTTTTTACTAGCACTCAGTCTCCAATTTTCAATTCATGCTTAGGCCCCTTTATGTTCTGATTCCTACGATTTGCTTTTATAGTAAGTCATTCTCGAACTTGCAATATATCCTATTACTTATCTATTATAATTCTAATGGCTACATGTTTATACTTATTGTAACCATAACTATTTGAAAACACTCTATAAAGAATGTTAAATACACTTATTATTTAATCTGAGACTTTTGTTACCTTAAAACTTATGTTCATTTAAATGACTGAGTAAGTCATCATACTGCATTTAAAGAAATAATAATTAAAAACTCTAAGGTTTCATACAATAAATGTCATTTATGACATATTATTGGGCAGATATTCCTTAGTCAGTATCTATCATTGTCCAAATTTCTCTATTTACATATGATCCTATTATTTATATAGAAAATCATAGTGGATTCAATTTCTCTCTATAGGCCTTCTTTGAGTATTAATGGTCAGCAATTTTTGAAGGGCCTTTGCTAACATGTCCTTTTCTTTTAAGCAATGTTATCCACATACCTAATGTATGTGAATGATCCTTCATATGTATTGCACAACTTGTGAAACTGTATCCATTCACTTAATAGAACACAACAGGATGGTTTGCCTTTCCATCTTGGGATTCTTCATACTCAGATCATCATCAAGATCATAAAGAAGTTTAGCCTTCCACAAAACATGACTAAGATGATCAAAGATATATGTTCTCACCATTTAATCTAATTTCATTTTTTTGAAAATGTGCTTATCCCTTGAAATGGGTTTTTGAGCTAACTACTTCATTTTTGGAACTATCATCATGACTATAGGTTTTAAATTAATGGATTGCCTTAAATTTCTGGCAGTATTTATCCAGCTCATTTTGAGTTTTTTAGTTGTATGGTTTAACCATTTCCACACTTGTGGATGGAATCATTATGTGAGAATTAGTGTCATCTTGATTCATCTTTGGTATAAACATTTCTAAATTAGGCTTGTAGGTATAGTCCTCAATAACATTTTCAAATAACTGTGATGTCTGATCAGTGGAAAATTCAGCATCAAGTGAGACTTGACCCTCAATGATATTTTTCAATAACTGTGATGTCTGATCAGTGGAAAATTCAGCATCAAGTGAGACTTAACCCTCAATAATATTTTTGAATAACTGTGATGTCTGATCAGTAGAAAATTCAGCATCAAGTGAGACTTGACCCTCAATAATATTTTTGAATAACTGTGATGTCTGATCAGTAGAAAATTCAGCATCAAGTGAGACTTGACCCTCAATAATATTTTTGAATAACTGTGATGTCTGATCAGTAGAAAATTCAGCATCAAGTGCAACTTCTGCAATGTAATAATTTCTCATACATTGAGAGGATTCAAAAATGAAACCCCACAAATCATTTCAGAAGATAATGGCCTGTTGTCATTTATCTAATCTGTGAATTATAATCTCATTATTTTCTTCACAGGTTATAGACCATTTTCCAAAGCCTAAACATGTGGAACCAGATGAGAATAGAATAGGTTATTTAAAAGTGTCAAGCTTATCTTGATTCCATGCACTCTGTAATTTTTTAAAAAACTGTTTTTGAGCTTCATAATCATCTGACACATCATATTAAACTACCACCGAGATATATTGTAATAAATTTCCTATTTATTGTGAACCTAAAACAACCAATATCACCATCAGATAATTCTAAAATTGCAACATCATTCCAAATATAAAGGTGATGTTGATTATTCACACTATACCAGTTACACTTACAATAAGGGTTACTCAGCAATATCTCTTTTCCATATTTAATCATAAATGCTTGAACTGTTTCTTTATCCAATACTGAAGTGGTTAATGAGAAGTTTTTCTCTTAATGTTTCCTTTTCATGGAGTTTATTTGTGTGATTAGTAATGGGGTAATTAGATTATTCTCATCTCTGTTCGGTAGTATCTCTCCCAAACTAAGATATATAATACAATCTTTTATCTCATTTTTGGAGACCTGAGATATCCAGCCAACAGAAAAATCAGTGTCAAGTAAAATTTCACCAATAAAGTAATGTTTAAAGCTATAATTAGATTCAACTTCTTTATCCTGTGCTCTTGAAAGATGATCCAATTTGCTATGAATAGATTGAAGTTTCTCTTTGAACTCATTTTTGTGCCTCTCTTTACTTTCTCTAATCCCTTCTCTGAAAGTTCATGGGTTGCATAAACCTCTTTAAGTTTTATCTCTAGCTGATCAACAATACCATCTATAATTATTGTATACTCCTTACCACACTGTACAATCCATTCACCCATCTCTTCTCTCATTCTATCTATCCCTTGTTTTTGTTTCACACTATCTTTCTGTCCACTTTATAACATTAGAGATAATGGTCCCATGTTCTCAATTAACCTATTCTCAACTTTCTCTATTTCTGCTTTTATTCTTGCTTCTACCTTATTGACATCACTTTTCACTTCTTCTCTCAAAAGACATGTATCTTCTTTCAGTTTTGTTTCCAACTTGTCACATCATCTCTAGTTGCCATACACTCTACCTTCACATTCTTATCTTCTTTCGTGGAATCTTTTTTATTGCACATACTAACAGTTATCTTTGCCTCCATGCTAATCATGTTTGATTCCAAACTAGCATTTATTTTTGCCTCCATACTATTTATATTTGAATCCAAACTATCCATTTTTTATTCATGCTAATGATATCAGTTTTAGTTGCCATATTTGCCTTCAATTTGCTGATATCCATCTTGATACTGTTCAGATGGGCAATCGTGTTCTGACTAATCTTGTCCACCATTTCCTAAAACATTATTTGCATAGGAGTCATATTTTCAGTTTCATGTACTACTTTCATCTTAGAATGCTTGAATGATCTGGTTAGTGGGGATTTCTTGCAACTGGAAAACCATTTGGTTTTCTCTCAGACTCTGTGATTTACTATCCTCCATCATAGACCCTCCAGGAGTTTTGATCTAAAAAAACCCTCCCCATTACTATTATCAATATCATTTCCCCTTCAACAACACTAGCATCTAACATCTCTTCCATAGTCTCTATACTTTTAGTTCTAAATACTAATCCACTTCTAAGAAACATGTATCTAAATAATTATTAAAAAAAACTTTATACTTTCAAATATCAAAATACAATACTGCAGGACTCCTAACCAGTTCATGTCATTATTTATTTATCTACAGTCTATTTTTAACTAGTGTTTAAGTTTGCCTAATTCATCTATTTTTAAACTTCACTGATTAATTCCTTATTTACAAGTTGATCTCTATTGGTTCACTTCATCACATATTGCATTCACCACATTTAAATGTTATTTACTTTTAATGTTAAGTTTAAATTTTCTAAAAAAATAACTGATATATCTTTCATCATCATACTTATTGAATATATACTTTGGTCTTATATAACAAAGTATGTCCAATATAGATTTAAGATTTAAAGCTTAAGAATAAAAGAAAAGTAATTTTTTTTTAATTGCAGTCCAATGGCTGAACCTCCCTTGCATCTAAACTCTGTTCATGCCTAAATGTTTAGGTGCCAGATATAATGGAACTGATTTACTGGAACCACAGTGTACACCATATGATGATATGAATATGACTCATCATTTGGATGATTTGGATGAAAAGTGTCAACCAACCTACAACAAGTTATATCCAAAATTCATGATTCAGTGATCAAGAATGGAATCTAACAAAGAGAATGCATCTCACTACCGTCAGACATAGGCCTTCAAATAGGATGCTAAAGATGTCACAATGAAATGCCTAGTTCCAAGTCACATCTACTTTCAATATACTAACTTATAATTAACTTAAAATATTTCAATGTAACCTAGACCAGTGCATATTCATTGCACCTCCATTTTTAGGGCCTACAGTCAGCTCTTTTCAGGGATGGACCTACTCAATTATAAACCAAATATGCCTATATATTGAAACAGAAACCTCCAATCCCTTTCTGTTTCACCATCAACCTAATGACCTACTCGTCTCAACTAGTTTCGAACCTATCTTAAATGTAAAAATGTTATATATAAGTCGAGTGGGAAAACTTTGCTATAATGGCCGCTTGAATTGCATTATCCATTTACATATGAAACACGCTATAATTAGACAGGTTTGATAAAATTATAGCGGAGAATGCTCATAATTTATTATAAAATGTTTTATTAATTTTCAGTCAATTCTTAATTATATTCGCTATTATTTCGTATGTGGATGGATAATTTAAACCTGGGAATAACGGCAAAATGATTTGTATATATATTTAAGTTTAAATAAAGAAGATATAACGTAAAACATTTTCTTTAAAACATATTTAACGGTTTTCTGATTTAATGTTTTACATATATAATTGAAACTAAAGTATTTTCTTTAAATTTGCTTTTTTTTAATAAACAAATAATATTGTAAAAACAAATATGTTAAAAGTTATTTATTTCATTAAAGTAAAAATCATTCGTTGGTAATTAAAAATGAGAATTTTGTGTAAACAAGATATCAATTAGTGACTGCACCCCGGGTAAAAAGTAAAATCTAGTTTACTGACTGATTTTTGTTTGCAACAAAAGACTTCATCATTAAATCAGAATACCGTTCCTTCTGCTAAGCTTTAACATTCTTTAACACCTAAAAAGGAATTTAATTAATGAAACTGAATCAAATTATATAATTTATATATTTTAATAATTTTAAGTAATTAAATGTAACACCTTGGAGACGTTATCTGTTGTAGAAATTAAATTATATTATTTTGTTTAATTAAAAGTCAATTGGTCCCGAGGAGAATGAAATTCCAAAAAAGTGTTAAAGTTTAGTCGAAATGTATAAATAGGGCTTATTTTAAGCGGGAAGATATACTGCATCTTGCTTTTGAAGAGCTATTATTATCCAAGTTATAAATTGTTTAATTTTACCATGTCTGGCTAAAGTCAGGCAAAATTTTGCTGCCGTCCCCGTGATGGAATGCTGAGTTCAATCCATCAAATGCCGAAGCAACATCCAACAAGCTTACACCAAATAAAATATGTCATAAGCCACTAAAAGGGAATTGCCTTCATTCCAACACCATGTTAAATCGTCTCGCAACTGGACAAGAACATGCCATAAGCCACCAAAGAACTCACCTTTGTTCCAGCTCGAATCTATCCAGTCCAGCTATAGAACTGTTATAATATTATTTAAAATGGCAGAGCTCTATGTGAATTTCAAAAACGATCATGATTTCTTCAAAAACAGGTTAGCTAACCATATTATTGAAACTTCTTTCTAAATTGTTTTCCAAATAATCTTTAAATTCTATAATATGAAATACTTTTGTAAATTTCTGTGTTAATTAATGTTTTGCTATATAATTTAATCACTGCAGTTATATTTTGCTTTTCTTTTGCTTATTTTTAATTATTATTAGTTGTGCCTATGTTTCGAAATGGCGTGCATTTAATTATAGAATATGTTTTTAAAGATATAAATTTAAAATCTTCGTATTAGTATTTATATAGCATCATTTCGTGCACTGTTTCGAAACCCAAATTCATATTTTGTTATTTAGTAAATTAATTAATATAACTATAAAATGTGGCTTTTCAACCTTTAATTATTATATTACTAAAGATTAAACTAGCCTGGAGTGCAATCATAAGTATATTTTTTAGTAAAGTATATGTAAGTGCCTTATTAAATATACTTTTCCTCCTTTTTAAAAGTTTAGTAGTTATAGATAACTAAAGAGATTGAACGGGATAAAGTAAAGTTTGTATATATATTCCCGTCAGTAGCATATACATATTTCTCATGCTACAGAAGAGTTGGCTCTTTTGATCTAGCTGATAAACTTGTGTTCATGTAATATGTGATATTTCATTTATAATATCCTTCGGCTTGGCGGATGTGAAACTTATTAATATTTTTCTCATTGTGCTGTTTTATATATAAGATGGAGCCACGGCATTGCCAGCACATCTTCTCTTATAGGGTAGTGCAGTAGCGAAGTCTGAGCTACGGACCAGATTAGCACGTAAGTCCCCCACTTCTTATGAACCAAATAAAGGTTCCCTTTTGCAGCATGATGATCGGTTATTGGGTAAACCGTTGTTTGTCACAAAAACCCTAAAACTATTCTTCCATCTGCAGAGCCACTTTATTATTATATTTTACTTGTGCCTAGCGTATTAGTAAAATCATTATAGCCAACTCTCCCTCCCTAATATGCAGTCTTCAGCATTGATCCAAAGCATTCTTGAAAACCCGTTCGATCTAAAGCTATCTGGGATGCTTTAAAAGCCCATAGTTAATATAAATTTATTATAATTAAGACGTATTATTAAGTTTCACTCCAGACTTGGTTTGATTTCATGAACAATAGCCACTCGAACTGATGATGAAAGGGCATAACTGGTAAAAGTTAATGTAGTGATTAGTTATATAGTAGGGTATTTGTTTCCATTAAATAATATTGGAGCAATTAAATAATAGCCAACGTCTCAATTATTGTTTAAATGGCCTAGAGTAATGTTATTTTATAAATAAAATGCCTGCGTGCATTTTCCAACAACAATTGTCAATAAATATATTTTAATTCATCATATATCAGTTTCTGTCTCATTATTAAATCAATCCAATTCACTAATTTCCCATAGCTATTTCATTAGTAAAACCCCTATTAACTAATTATATTAGATTTTATCTTTGGAATGTCTTTAGTGTTTAAGTTGTTTATATAGATGTTTAAGTCCATGAGTCTTTTGTTTCTCCGATTTGCTAGTGGGCCGGATTAAGAATTAATTCTTTTGTGCCATCATTGTTATGTTGTCCATTAGGTGTTTGATCTGGGGCTTGGAGAGTGGGTTCGAATCCAGGCTGGTCCCTGACCAAAATCTTGGGCTTGACTGGTTTTGAAGTACATTTTGTGAGTTCCAGCTCATGTTAGATGGATAAGCATATTTTGACTGGCACAATATAAGCATAGATATAGAAAAATAATTATGATGATCAATTCTTTATAAAGGCTATATATAATGATGATGATCATCATCAAACCTTTAATGGTGTACATTCTTAATGTGATGGTAATGATCATACATCTAGTGAAATAATTTCACAATGATGATGATGATGACCAAACTGAGATCAGATTGATATAAACAACTTAATTTATTAACAACATATAAAATAAATATTTATAAACAGAAAATAATAAAACAGATAAGTATTTGTTTATCAAGAATGGTTTTTCTATCATCTTGATGGCTTCATACATTAGAAACAAAATAATTTGAAGTATACTATATACAAAATTACACTATATAGTTCATTAAATATATACACAAAACAATAAGAAAGAAAAGCACAATGAAAGTTCACTAATTGTAAAACTACCCCATTAATTTAATTATTATAATGATATTTAGAGGTTAGGGTAAATATATTATAATTAGGTAAAAGTCTGAAATTCAGGCAAAGCCACTTAGAGCATTGATGCTAAACAAACTCAATGAAATATAACATTATCGGGCCACAACTATTTCTTTTTTTTTTATAATACATGTTTTTTTTTTTATCGATTAAACATATTTTGATTTTATTTATAACATGATTTCTTTATTATTTAACAAATTGTTATATTAATTTTCATTGTTTTTTTTTTTTTTTTTTGTAACCTCACATTTTTTTCTATTCCAATAAATTTTGCTAATTTAATTTTGTTTATCTTTTATTTTGATGATTTTAGAACTTTGGACCATTTCACGACGTCCAAAAATTTGTTTTAATCCCACCGCTGAAAAAATAGAATACAATTATTTGCGACTTGTTTACACTTTATTCTACCTTTTTTTTTTTGCTTGACTAAATTAGTTTTATTCTTATTATGAAATTGAAAGTAACTTTCGTGTTGTTGGGGGTTAAAAAATTGTTTTGAAACACCCACCCTTGCATCAAGACCTTTTCTTTTTGTTGTTTTAAAAAAAATATATCTTTTTTTTGTTTCACTTTTGACTTTTGTTTACATTTTTTTTGAATTAGCCTTTTCTTTTTTTTTGGCTTCTACAATAAAAAAAAATTTACCTTTTGGGTGTCTTTCTGTACTGTTATTATTAACAAAAAGTACACCGAAAGAGTCATTTATTTTAAAACCCGACCTTGTTTGAAATAGAATGCAATTATTTGCCAATTGTTTCCAATTTTTTCGACCCTTTTTTTTTTTTTTGGTTGACAAAATTGTTTTTAATCTTCTTATTAAATCAAATGTAAGTTTTGTGTTTTTTTGGGTACTCAACATTTGTGAAAAGTGTAAAAATTGCACATACTCCTCAGACATGTTATTGGTCTTGTCTAGTTTTTATGCAGAAATGTGGCTTAGCACGCGAGCTTTTGTCAAAGCATGTTTGAACATACCCTTTGCCAATTTTTTACATATTAACATTTTTTAGGGAAGGATGGTGACCATATGACAATCATTAATAATTAACAACATTATTTAAATAGAAATGACAATACTCTATTACGGAGATTTGAGCAAATGCTACTGCCTTAATATTTAAACACCCTCAAGCGATATGGTAATCAGCAATGAATAGACTGAATATGCATAAATAGTTTCGAAGCACAAAACAGGCCATAATATTTTTGTGCAATTTCATGTAAAGTGGGCTAGCAATGGGTTAATACAATATGTAAATGTATTAGCCTGTAAGGCCTGTGGCAGCCACCGAAAGGGCATTTTTATGTGTTTTGACACTAAACAGTGCCCCAAGTGGCTTTGCCCAGGTTTCAGGCTTTTACATATAATTATAACTATTTTCTATCTATCTATCTATCTATCTATCTATCTATCTATATATATATATGGAATATATATATATATATATATATATATATATATATATTATTTCCACTTCCATTTATTTCTATGTGTAAGTCATAGTAGAAATTAATGAGAAATACAAAGAAAGAAAAAATAAAACAAAATTACAAGTAAATATTATTAAAACAGATTAGTAACAAAAAAAAGTTTTGATGTTCTAAAGTTTTACCCTCAATGTTAAATATATAAAAACCTTATTTGAGATGAGGTCACCTTGATGGATCAATGTTGAATTCTAGAGGAATATAAAATTTACTTTTATTAAAAAATAATATACATTAATTGAAGAGGATTCCTTTTTAAATTTATATCAACATGACATTTCTTCATCCACTGCTTCCACTTTAACTTGTAGGTGATCAAATTTGAAAAATGAACTTTAAATACATAATAAAAAAATTACAATATATAAACTTTCAAATAAAAATGATAAAGGCAAAAAAAATAATTATCACATGAATCAAATATATAATTTATCATGAGGAAACAAGCATTTAGTCCAAAAAATGTCAATATCCATGGCTAACATTCCTGTTTACTAACTCTGTTGTTATTTATATATTTCATGCTCCTTTATTGAAACAAACACATGAAATATCTCTCCTGACCATATATATAATCCCTGGAAGATGGCTGCACACCAGCATTTTATAAGACAGACATCTTGATGAAAAATTTTATAATTTCATAATTCCATAATGACATTGAACTAGCTTAGGAAAGTCCTATGGTACTGTTTTTTACCCCAAATACATTGTACTGATTCCTTTTATAAACTGTTATTTATGACGTGGCTTCAATATATATATATATATTAAAAACAGTTAATTTTTAGTAATTTCAGATTTCTTTTCCATCATTTATATAATAATTAATTCCAGTTTGCAGAATAAATTAAGTCATAAGTTTCTTGCTAACTATAATTTAAAGTTTAGCTTTTCAGTTGTCTTCAATCCAAGTTAAGAAAAAAATCTTAAACTATTTTTACCATAAAAAACTTTAGTTTTACATCTGAACAGTTCTGCAGCAGAGAGGTCATCACAGCTGCCTTGTAAGCAAGTAGTTGGTTGCAGATGGTTGTGGGTTCCCCTCTTGGCCAATGCTATGACATATGAAAAAAATGTAAAGAGAAATGCTATTTTCTCACATGCTTGCTAAAAAACCTATTGTTACAACTTGATAAAAAAATAAAATTATAAATATTATTATTTATATTTAAATTTCATTATTTAATAAATATGGTTTTAATTTCTCCTTATTTGTAAAAACAAAAATACTTAATTGTAAATATTAATTAGAGAAAATATAACTTACTATTAAAAATTTTCGGCTGAACGTTTTCGAGGAACCATGCCTCATACTCATAGCCTTCATGAAAAGTGTAATAAATATATGCAAATGTAAATATTCAAATAAGCTACTGTTACGTAGCCCATTTTTTCGAGATCTCGAAGCATGTGTCCTTTCTGTTAATGGCATGGATGTCTCTATTAATATAGAATGCCTCCTTTATTTTTCTCATGTAATCATTTGACCTCATATAAATTTTAATTTTTAATTATTTCCAATCTATAAGTCAATCAATTAGTATTTTTAGTTAATGAAATTAAATGAATAAAAAAAACAAATAATTTCTACCAATAGAAAAACATATTAATTAATATGCATATACATTTCATATGTATTGCAAATTTGTTTGCTTTTTCAGAATAGACAAAAAAAATAAGAATTAATTTTTCAACATATTAGTCTATATGTATCTTTACATATGTATATACTACATTTGTATAAGCAAGTAGATAAGATAATTAATTTGCCTACCACTGGTTTAGATTCAAACATTGTGAAAAAATTTGGGAGGTGTGTAGGATAGTTGTAAGCCATCTCTTATGAATATATATATATATATATATATATATATATATATATATATATATATATATATATATATATATATATATATATATATATATATATATATATATTGTGACCTTTTGGTTTGGCATAAAAAATATTATTTGTAATTCTGTAATATTGTATCTGTAATATCTGATATCATCTTATTAAAAAAAAGAAATAATATGAATTTTTTGAAATTTTTTAGTAAAGACTTAAAACTACTTAGAGATTTAACTTGAGGATTCTTAGATGTTCATATCTTACTTTAGTGTATAATCAATGATAGGATATGGGAGTGGCTTGTCATAAAAGTAGTCAGTTTAGTTTAAGTTAATTCTAATTGGTTTTATTAGTTTGCAGAACAGTATTAAGATTTGTTTGAATGATTCTCTAGTTCATTTGTTTTTCATATTTTAATTTATAGTATAAATAGTGAAATATGTTTAACTCATCATCATTAAAATTGTCATTTCAGTCATATCAGTTTAATACCTATTGTATATTATTTGTAAATATTCATGCATTATCCAACTTTATTTTCATTCATGTTGTTCATTAAACCATAAAATATCGTGTCTCATATACAAATATTTAATTTTACTGCTGCTAGTTTTAAAACCAGCTCAATTACATTTTAAATGAATTTATGGATTACTGGACTGCTGAATTATTAAACAACAAATTTTCTGTAAAATATTTTATTTGTTAAAACAATTGTCATTAATTTTATTCTGTACAAAATATTTAATTCTTAGTTCAGTTTAATATTTATTTTTTTTATTTAAAAGACAAAATACATTTTTATTTTTCTCTACTTTCTTTTTTTACAAGAAAGTTTATTGCATAAATTAAGTCTTATTTCAATGGTAGGAGCAAATAGTCTCTGTTTGGTGGCCTTTGAACTTTCAAATAACCTGGGATTGGAAGAATAAATGCTGAGTAATTTTTTTGAGAGCTATAAAAAGGGCTAATTATAATTCTAAAGGGAACTACAAAGAAAGAAGACTACTAACTAAGAATCTCTACTGATAGAACCCCAAATTATTATCTAAACAAAGTTTAATAGTACAATTTTTATTAAAAGCATATTCTTCCAAGAAAAAGCCAAGTTGAAAGTTTAAAGTACATCAAAGTTTTGGGAAAATGGTAGCGTAAACAATTTTAAAGGTACATTAATCTGTATTCTTAATTGACTTTTTCAGAATTCTGTTATCATTATTTTAAATGCATAATATCTACATTAAAACATATTTAAAATTAATTGTTAATATGAGGAAAAGAATGGAAGTACATAATTATATTTTAAAATTACTTTATTTAAACTTTAATCCTACTTGTGAGTAAGAAAGAAAAATGAATATTTATTTTTCAAAATTATTTTTTTAAAAATTTAATTATAGTATTAAGAAAATAACTGAAGCATGTGTATACCTTTTTTATGTCGGAAAAATGTGTGAACTATTATTAAATATCTCAAGAACTCTTTATGATAAATTTTGTGCTAGTTATAAAAGAAGAAGCTTGAGAAGAATGTCTATAAATAATTATATATTTATTGTCATTAATATTGCAATAATTGCCTGACTATTTATATTTTAGCCTATTAATAAATAAGACTAAATGTATAATTTAACTGATTATTTAATTATTTTTCCCAATTACTGTAGGAATGAGTTTACAAAAAATAGATAAAACAGAATATGAGTCTGCTTTATTAATCATTCTCCTCATTTGAGATGGAATTTCCCTATATAGAACATTGCCAACCAAACCAAAAAGATTCCAGTAAATATTGTCAGTCAACTAATTATATGCATTTTATGAATGACTCTGGAAAAACATAAAATAAATGCTTCATATATCTCACAAATGAAATATGAATTATTATTTCTTTTTTATAATATTAACAGCAATTTCATTCACTTTGCTAATAAAATTGAATGTGCTATACTGGAGTCAAATAATATTATTTGTTTTCCTGTAGGAATGTGTTATGTTTTCATCAATATTTATCTCTGTTTACTAATTATTATTCTTATTATTTAATATATGACCAAGGGATATTATTTAAAAAGTGTAATAAACTTTTCATTTTACAACCAAGAAAAAGAAGAAAAAGAACTTTATTTATTTATTATTTAATAGTATTTAAATAGATAGTGATAGTTTAAAGATTGTTTTATTATTTTTATTATAAATGCTTATTATTATGTCTTCAAGAAGTCTCATAAATGTATAATATGAAGAAAAATATTATACAAGGTATTCATTATTATTTTAGTATAAGTTTGATCATGTGCCATATGATAAACATACGTGTTTGGTAAAATGGAGATGTCCATTTAAGGTTAAAGGGGTGAAGAATTATTTTAAAAGAGTTTCATTACATAAAATTTTATAGGATATATTTGCATTTGTCAACAGATTAAAAAATAACTATTTTCAATTATTATTTAACTTAGAATATAAAGATTTATTATTTATTTAAACCAAACTTTTATTTTAATTTTTGTACGAATGCAAATGCACTATATAAAAAAGATTATTTTGTCTTGCCTTGTCAGTGGAAATTATTTTGCCTTGCTTTTCAACCATAATTAATAGGTTTTCTAGTTATAAATATTATATCAAATATGAAATGTTTACCCATTACTACTTTTACAGTTAGTAATTGATATTTTTACAGTAGTTTTTTACCTACTAGGATTTGAATTGCCTATGTATTTTTAAGCTTGTATATGGGTGTATATTATTAAATTCAACTATAATAATGTGTAGATTGCAAGTAAAATGATATAAAGTCTATCAGTTTCAGAGGATGAGAATGGATCAATTTATTTGGAAAGATTGGAGATTTACTTAAGTATGAATTTATTGTTCATTGTTATGCTTGAATAGAAAAGTGTTTAGTGTCTATTTGTAATAAAGTTAATGATGATTTACAATATCTTATGGGATTGAGTACTCTCTCCCCTCTTTTGTATTTGAATATTTGATAGGGTAGATTGCCTAGTATATTGTATGGGATTGAGTAATCTCCCTTTTTGTTATTTGAATATTTGATACGGTAAATTGCCTAGTATATCTTCTGGGATAAAGTAAAATCCCTTTGTTATTGAAGTATTTGATAGGAGTGGATTGAATCCTCCAGTTTTGATATTTGATATTGTGAATTAGAGTATATGAATCCAAGTATTTTATCTCCCTGACTTTTGATGATGGAAATTTGTTCCCACCAATTTATTTAGCCTCAGAAGTTAGACTTGGGAGTTATGGTTTTGTTAGTTATAAAATTAGAATTGTGAAACTATTTTAACCCCAGGTATTTTATGGAATGCTTTCATCTTATACTCATAGACATGTGCCAGATAATTTATTGATAAAAAGAAGAATAAAAGTAGAATTGATTTTCTCATAAAACAGCTGTGTTAGAATTAGTGCTAAAGCTTGTTGTCCATTGTCATTGACCATGTTATGATTTATTTACCCATTCATAGGTAAACTGATTGGATTAATTCGTATTAATTATTTATTGTATGACACACAGCATAATGCAGACATGTGTGTAAAGTACTAATTTAAAAGTTATAGAAAAATCCATCATTAATGCCTAACTTCGATTATTTTGCATTTATCATTTAAATTTCATATCATCAGCTTCTATAATATTTAATCATCATGGGAATAAACAAGCAAAAGAAGACAAATCATAGTTAATTAATAGCATTATTTATTTCTATTTTGCAAAGATACAACATAGCTAATTGATAGAATTATTTCCATTTTGCAAAGTATAATTTGATCTTATTTTGTGCTTATTCTTAGGTTCAAACCCCTTATTTTAGTTAATGTGCATTTAAAGTAAAATGCCAAGATTTTAGATTTATTTTATAATGTAATTGAAATATTTAACTTATGTTGTTTGTTATAGACTTATTAGATTAATTGTTAACTTAAGAGTGCTATAAAACAAAATGTTGAATATAAAATAAATTTTGTAGTTGATTACCAAAAATGTAAGGCTATATTACTTCAGTTCCATATGTTTATCACAAGTGACTGATAACTGAAAACTATTTTTGCAATAAAATATAAAGATTTTATTTTAGTTTATTATTTTAGGATTAATGATATGTGTTGCCATAAGTCTATCAAAGGGACTCGATAGGTGAAATGTGTCAAATTAGAAGTTAGAAAATTATCTTGTGATTTCTGCTGTTATGTAGGTTTTCAACCACTGATGTTAATACATCCAGAACTTATATGTGTACATATTGTAAAGAAATTAAATGTTTGCTTAACTATATATATTTTTTTAATAAATGATTTATTATTCAAAATTGTATTCAGAATTCTTCTTTAACATACATTCGTGTTTCATATTTTCACTCGTGCTCACACTTTTACTTTATCCAATATGATATGATTGTACCATTTATTTAATTTAATGATGAACTTATCCAAATATGAATATATTGATTTCTTTGATCCAAACACTGTATGAAATCTTAATTGTTTACTGATTCTCTAAAAGTTTTATTATTCAGTTATGGTTTAGATGATGAATTGAAATGAAAATGTACCCCATTTCTTTCATTGTCTAACTACCATTATTTTGTTAGGGTATTGCTTAATTTATTTCATTACTTTCATAATATTAAATGGTAGTTTGTAGAGAAGTAGAGGTTTTAGATTAAGCCATGCAATAAATTGATTCCCTGAGATATTCAATTGTTAATTTAGACTAAATATTAATTCAGTTAACTAATTTAGATTAGTGTATAATTAAAAGTTTAATAATGTTAGGTTTAGTTAATGTTCAGTTCCAACTAGTTATAGATTATAGTTTCGAAATATTACATTTTATTCATTTGTTTAATTTTCTAATATGGTAAAGGATGTTCAATGCATGTGGATGATGGGAGGAGGTAAAATATAGACTATAACTGGTTAAATTTAGATGGTAGAATTTTACCAATTTAATCCTTGTTTAATATAGAATTTAATAGATGACTTACTTCCTAATAATCATAATATTTCCTCTAATATCTAATGTACATTTTTCCCTCTCCTAAGCCTCTGTATCCCTCAACTGAGCTAAGCTTAGGTAAAACTTTATTTAAGAGCCTCATTTATAGTTTTAGGGTAAAGTTATATTAATAGTTTATTCTGTGATCCATAGAATTGGCACCCCCGGGTATTTGTGGTTGTTGGTAATCGGTGATGAATGGTTACAATATATATATATATTTGTTTTATAAATAAAAAAAGTATTTGAACGTATTTTTTTATAAAAAAATACAAGATTTAAATATAAAAATATTTTAATAAAGAAATAACGTAAGTAAAAATAAAAACAGGTATTAATTAATTCTTGTAATCTGTAAGTAGAAATGATTGTTTATTAATTGAAAAGCAAGCTAGCCTTGGGGCTCTTGTGTAATTAAAATGTGAGATGAAAATTAGATAAGAGAATAAAGAGAAATTAGCTTGACCAATGGAGGCCCCAAGCCTCAGCCTGGACCCTAATGAAAATGATGGATTAGTGAGGTTTTTTTGGTTAAATCTGTGTGGATACTATAAAAAGAGAAATACAGTTTTCCTGACAGTTTCCAACTTGATTTGGTGAGAAGAACGGTAAGAAACACTTGTCGATCTTTCTCACTTATTTAAAAAATGAAAAGACTGTGATACCATGAACCAGCTAATGCCACCTCCAGAACATTAGATCAATCTTCCAATGGAGATGTCATGGGAATTAAAAACAGGAACCTGGACTTTTCTACCGTAAGCTATATGAACTGAACAATTGTTAAAATCATAAAATTAATTAAGAACTTTCATCAAGAGTTGACAAGTTTAATAAACAAACTAACCTAAATTTTGAATGGACTTTTATCTGACTTTTGTAAGTTTTCAGATCAATTAATAATGTTTAATTTTATATATTTTGCATTTGATAAAAATCATTTCCATTTTTTTTCTTATTGTATAAATTATTTAAATGCATGAAATTTAAGTTTGGTATACATGTTGCATAGATTCGTTAGCAGTTAATTATGTTGCTGTTTCATATTCGATTGGAATATATAGGTCATTAATGTCATTGCGGCATCTTATGATGAATGTTATTGGGTTTCTTGTATTCCCTCTGCAATTGCCGTTATCAGTGACTTTGTATTTTGATCGGTTATGTTTATTTTGGAATGTTTTTAACCATGAAATCTGTGCGGCTGATCTATACTCAACATTATAAAACAAATTTTATAAAATTCATCTGTGCGAACATATCTAAATGTTAAATTTAAGTTGGGCATGAATGGCTATATAGTTTGTAAAGTTATATTAAGAGAGGGTAATCTTAGGTTATTTGTTTCATAGTTGAATTAGGTCAATGGATTGGATATATTTGTGTAATTAGTAGATGTAGTATGAGTTTCGCTACGTGCAGATTTGCTGTTTACACCACACCAACCCTTTGCCTATTGATGAGATTGTAAGTTGGCAAAAAGGACCGCAGTCCCTTCCTATGGAGTTTTTATTTTATTGTTCTTCTTGCCATACAGATGTAACATTCCTGTATTGGTCAAGAGTCAATGTCTTTTCTAACTATACTGTTCAGATGTCCATTCCTGACAGTATAGTATATATGTGCTGTTGTATTTTCATGCTACATTGAATACATATATGTATCAGATAGATTGATGCCGGTTTGACTGTGAACTTTTGGCCTTAGATTAAATAAGGGAAAGAATATTTTCTTTTCAAATGCAGATCTATGTAGTCTATTCATACTCGACCCTGTAAATAAAATATTAAACTCATTGCAATCTATTTAAATGTAAAATTAAAAGTTAATATAAAAATCTAAAATGTTAAATTTATTCCTCAAAATTTAAATGATTCAAAATTTATATGTGCGTAAATAAATATTTGTTTGTTATTTACTGGCAGTGGCTTTTATATATATATATATATATATATATATATATATATATATATATATATATATATATGTGTGTGTATTAAACAAGTTATTTCTTATCTCTGCATCTACATGAGCTAATGACAATGGGCTAATGATCTATATATTGAAATAAAGTGGAAAGATAACAGTGTGTATCTGCCTACTTTATAAATTTTTCTAGGCTCAAATGCCTAGATGGCGCCCTGTAGTGCATATAGTGGACAGATTCGATTCTCACTTTCTTTGGATCATTATAACATATATATATATATTGATGCTGGAAATAAAGTACATATTTCTGCTTCACCTAGTGCCAATGTCATCAGCACTAGTATGGGTTTGAACCCAACATTTATATTAACTGACACCCATCTCATAATAGGTGATATTATATTTTTAATCCATATTATAATCTTTTATATTTCATTAATTTTATTTTATAATTAAAGTTAACCTTTTTGTAATGATTTATTTATTTTATATTTATAAAAATGTATATTGTGTTTATTTTATTAAATTGAATTGAATCCTGGATATCTATAAAATGTTACAAATATCTTAAATTATTAAAATTCATTTTTCTTAAAATGTATACAATGTAATATTTGAAAGAAATATTTTGTAAATTTCTACTTGGGTTTTATATCAAATATTAAGTTTGAAAGTCATTTTACCAAATTTCTATATTTTTTCTGAATAAAATTTACATTTTGTTAATGTAAACCTTAAATAAATAGGCTTTGTTAATACAAGGACTGATCAATTTAAAATGCTTGTTGTTGTTTGTTTTAATTAGAAAATCTGCCATTGGGGCATGTTAATGCAGGATTATAGATTTCCGGCCCAAGCAGACACCAACCTCAGAGAACCTCTTAGAACAAATGCAAATGGCAGTTGTAATGTAGATTGAATCTTATAAATAAGGCCAGTCCCACAAATAGAGGGATTATTGAAAAGCAGTTGATTGCAGAACAGTTCACTGAAGAGAGTACTTTAGATTTATAATATATCATGACTAAAGAAATGAAGAGGTGAAAAGATCAGCTGTAGCTTTCCAGAGCTCTGTTTCCATTAGCTCATCAATGCCATTCTAGTGCTAAACATGTAACAGGAGAATGTATTGTGTCAAGGAAGCCTGCTAAATGATCTGACTGTATAACTGCCTGCTTCAAGCCATGGAATGTCTACCGATTGATTCTGAGGTAATGTCCAATTTGCCTCAAGCCACTGATTCTATTTTACTTGTTTACTAAATCAATATTAATTTATATTATATATATCTGTAATGTTTATACAACTTCATTTTAAAATGCATCTTTTAAAATTTTTCTTAAATTTAAAAATATCAATTCTTATAAAAATCTCACCTTATTTTGATGTGGCAAATTTATCTTATTTTTTCCTGGTTTATTTATAATATTGACATACTGAAATTGCCAAATATAAAACTCAATGAGCAACTAACTTTAAACCCTTCCTCTTATTTTCTCCATTTAAAAATCATTACTGGAGACTTATTTCTCTTAAATTAATTAATAGAAAAGCTCATTTAGTTTTGTACCCTTTATATTATACATTTATTTTAAATGATAGAAATTATTTTTTAAAAAAATTAGATGTGTTATTGTTACCTCCAACTTAAAAGTGCCCTCATAATTATTTCTGAATGGATAATAAATTTTATTAAATCTAGTTAAGTAAAATCTATCACAAATTCTGTAAAACAAATGTTTTGAAATAAAGTCATTGAAATCACATTTATCATAGCATTTTATCAGTATATGTTTCATACATATATATTTTATTTATCAGAAAAATAGAAAAAATGTGATGTATAATTTATTAGGATGTATATTGTCAAACTTCACCAGAAGTGAGTTTGATATTTAATGCCCAATTTGTTTATGTTAATTAAAAGATTGATTTATTCTGTAACCTTCAATTATGAACTATTTAATAACTTACTAATAAATGAAATATTTAAAAAGTTTGGGAAACAATTTATATTTTAAATTTTAATTCTTGCTGTCCCTTTTTATATTATAATTTATGATCCATTCATTAATGGCCTAAGGTTTCTGGGGACATTTTATTATGTCAGGGAGGCAATTATTTTAATCAGGAATTAAGTTATTTTTATTAGTGATACACTATCTATCTGTAACTGACTAAGGCATTATGTATTTATAGTTACAAACATTCATTTATTATTATTATTTTGGTTTACTACTTACCCCTCAGGACCTTCGGAAGTTTAAATATGACCAATCCAATATTTCACTTTACCTCAAAGTAGATGTAGTTCATACCTAGGGATCCTTTTTCGGGCACTGCCATTAAGATGTGTATGGGAAGTCCAGCACATCAAATCTATTATTACTATTCAGAGACATGTTTTGGCTGGAAGGCCAGCATTTCTCATCATCTACCTGTATATACCAGGGATTTCTTTTAGCACGGCCACCTAGAGGTTCGTAACAGACCTCATTAATTCTATTGTTCTAATCTATAATAGCATACTGCCTTCATCATTTTATAACTTTATTTAGCAAACCTGAAATGCTCTCTGCCATGTTGGCATGTCCTTCACAAACCAATCCCAATTAATTAATTAAATCTAACTATATGATTGTCAATTATTTATTTAGGAACTATTTTCCTTTCCACACTGATTATAGACAACTGATTTAAATGTAATAGGGTTTTTAATGCACATCTTTCATGTCTTATTATTTATATATAGAAAAGATTTATTTAGAATTTCTTAAAGAGGGCTAATGATATTTTATTGCTGATTGGTTCTTGGCAGACCAATTAACAAACTTTTACTCTGTTATCAAATGCTTTGCATTTAGCCACATCAAGATGAATTCAACAAATATAATTACCTAGTTGTATAAACAAAATCCAACTTATTTTGTAAGTCATTTTTTTTAATAAATTCCTGTAATATTATTAATTTAAATTAGCTTAGTTTGTCATCACTCTAAATCTCTAATATGAATTACTCTATTTATTTATAATATTTCTTTGATTTAAATTCATTTTTTTGTAATGTTGCCAGAAAGAATTATCATTATTATGGTTCAAACCATTAGTAATTGATATCCAATCACATCTGTACCATTCTGCAATTCACTAAACCATTAATTTATTATATAAACCCATTATTATTCTGAGTTTCATTGTCAACCATGACTTCCAGCTGGGACAGATTAAAATCAAGGATTGCTAGTGTCATGACAAATGTTATCCATTAGTCAGAGAGGCAATAGTTTAGACAAATAGGTTAGGATTCACCATTCCCCTGACATCTGTATCTTGGGTATGGTTGGATTCAAGGGACTTTTGCTTGGATTATTGGTCTTGTTGAATGAATACATGATTTTGACTGGCACAGTGTTTTTTTCCAGGTTTGGTGCCCAACATGAGGCCAGTTAATTAATTCCACACCCTGAATAATTCATTAGCCATATGTATAATTTTCTATATATAATTTAATATATACATAATTTTCCATAATATAAAATAATGTAATTGTTTTGTTATATTGATTTTATAAAATCAAATACTGTTTTGTTATTAAAGTAAAGAGGAATACCATGTTTTCCACCCATAATCTGTAATTTTTTTTCATAAAAGTGAAAACTCATATGGGTAAATAGATTGTATAAAATGTGAAAGTTGTTTGAACTACTATATTTTTTCTTCTCTGGTTTTGTTATATAGAAATTTTTTCCGTCTTTTCTTCCACATTTACTCTTAAAGGTAGTGTTAAATTTTGGGGAGAAGGGAGAAATATGTGTAAAGAATTTTTTTTGATAATTGAGTATATAATGTTTGTGTTTATTTTAAGAGCAAAGTATATATAATTTAGCACTATATGGATTTTTTTTTCAAGTTTTTCTCCAAAGTTTTTTTCTTTTCTCTTTTTCAATAGTGTGTAGTATTATGTAATGTATAAAGAAGTATATGTGTGTAAAATCTATGTACTTGTATATGTTGTGCTGCATATATATGTACATAGGTCTGTATGTGCAATGTGTAGGTACTATGTAATATTTCAAAAGAGAATAGACATGTTGAAAAATATATATATATATATATGTATTGCATTGCTATATATTTTCTGGGAAACCCATAAATGTGGAGAAATTGTGTTATGAATCTCAAGCATAAAAGCTTGAATAACTTTTTCCCAATATATAGATGTGCAAAAGTTGTTTTTTTCTAGATTTAACAGTTGAATAAATATTCACATCCCCAAATAATATTTCGTAGATACAGTTTTATATACTCGGACCAATGTAGTTAAAATTTGTTTAGTTCACCTGAGTTTGAATGCATAGTGACATGTAATAATTTGTTATATATGTGCTTTTAAGCTTTGCAAAATGTTTTCTCTTAATGTTATATTTATACGAAACTCAAACTATGCAAAATAACTATAATGTGCTATCAAAGTGATGTAAAGTTTATTTAATAAGTGTCAAAAACTAAAACCAAAGACTGTGTTTTACAACCATAAAATGTTGTGTGAAAAGTTTTCTTTTAAATACAAAGATTATAACTATAAAAGTAAAAGTTTTTGCTAGCTGTGGTACCTGGTTTTTCAACCATATATATATATATATATATATATATAGGGGGTCGGGGGGGGGAGGGGGGGGGGGCTGGGGCCGCGCGCTCCTGTGGTTGGTGTCTTGTCCGGGGGGGGGGGGGGTTATATATATATATATATATATATATATATATATATATATATATATATATATATATATGTTGTGAAAGTTTTTTTTTTAAACTCATGTATTATAAACATATATAGAATTTTTTTTTGTATCTGGTTTTACATGCACAGATGAATTTGTTTTGTGTTTTCATGTGTTTAAAAAAAATTTAAAGCCCATGTACTACATCCATAAGCCTTACGTGTAAATAATTGTAACAAGATGTATTTAATGTTTATTCATATATGCACACTGTGTTAACAATTGATAAAAGTATATTATTATTTTATATATATATATTTTTAATATTAGAGTTAGCCATAAGTGTTATATTATTGCTGAACCTGATAACTGGTGCCCTGGTATAGCGAATAGAGTACCTATCACCATTATAAATTTGTTATCAAGTTAAAAAAAAGAACCTTTGTAATTCTTGTCAACAATTTTTTTATATATATATGAGATTTGGAAAGTGAAGAATTTTATAACCGGTTTAATATGTAATAAAATTATAAGCATAACAACAAGATTATGTATTGAATTTTGAAACTAATGATTCTTTTTAGTCCATTTCAGAGGCAAGGAGTGACCAAGGGTGGCCAGCTAGAATCAAGAAACAAATCAGTCATTCTTATGATAAAGTAAAGTTTTTTTTGTTGTAGATTGAAAATATCAGGTTTAAAACAAGTAGATATTTATTAGGGCAGGTCAAAAAGGACCATCAGTAAAGCATGATGAGAAGAGTGGACAGAGTAAAGGAAGCAGACACTTGAATTAGTGATTGTATAAATTCAAAGATAAAGATTTTAGACACTGATTTATCAAGTCTTAGTATAAGAATTCTACTTATTTAATCTAACAGTTAAAATATAAAATATAAATTTGTGATTAATGTTGTAGTTAGTGATAAATATTAATTCAAAGCATATTTAGTATAGTTCTACTTATAGATAAAGGGGTTTAGTGTTGCTATTATCGATTGACTAAATATTATTCCTATTCTACACTAGAGAGAGAACTACAAAATCAGCAAATATACTACAAGTGTGTAACTTAAAATTGAGATCAAAACACCCCCACAATCCAGAATAGACAAGAGCCAATAAGAAGAGAATATAGATGAAGAGGTTGATGCTAATATTCCTACAGAAAAGGAAAGTGAAGAGGTTTATACTAACATTCTTATTGTAGAGAAAAATATTGAACAAATTTCAGAAGTCACTGTGAAGAACCCATTTACACTCATCCAGGACATTAAACCAGCCCAATTACCACCACTCTGAGATGAAAACTTGATTTTTATGCTCCAGAATATAGTGAGGGCAATTTAAAGGAATGAGGAGTTAACCCGAATGATACCAGAAGGAGCTGTTCAAGAAATGAGAAAATTATCCCAAAGGACAGAGATAAATATGGAAGAAAGCGAAAAGTAATCTGCAAAAGATATCAAAGAGCTGTGAAAGGGCTGTGAACAGACTAAAAAAAGTGTGGAAAAGAGTGAAACTGCAATTAAAAAATTACTAGAGGAACAAGTGAAAATCAAAACAAATATGTGGAAAATCTGGGAGGAAATGGAATGGCAGGCCTGACACCAATAAGAAACTCAAAACATCAAGAGTGGAAAAGAAAGATGTCTGGCCCAGATCTGGGAAAACTCAACCCATTTCATGACCTAAAGAATGACCCAGAACAAACATCACCACACCACTTCAAGAATCAAAACTGGAAAAACCCCAATGGCTCCACAAATATTGAGGTCCCAATGATGCATGGATAAATAATAATCACCTAACTGATATATCCCCAGGCAGGGATTGATCCAAGAATTGAGCCAAATCTGTCCAATTTTATCCAGTTCAAAGTATTCTGAGGAAATCCAGGAGATAATCCTCAGGTCCACCTGGATAGTTTAAAAAACTATTCTATTTCTACCAGGCAAGTGAGGTTGATCAACTTGCTATTGCTAATAATTATCTACAGGGCCCAGCAAAGAAGTGGTGAAGGTCAATGCATGAAAACCCCCAAATATTCAATGAATACCAGGCAGCATTATTGACTAGCTACTGGGACAAGAAGCATCAAGATCAGATTCTTCAGCAAATCTCACATGAAAAATATAGAGGGAGTGAAACCACCTCTCAGTTTTTCTTCCAACATGTTGTTAATTCAGATCTCTCACCACATTTCCATTATTAAAAGCTCATATAATCTGGACTGTGCAATCCAACATGCCCCAGTCAGTTCAGCAAGAAATGGTGATAAGCAAAATTATGAATGTAGATGAAATGGCACATTTGCTGACCATCATGGATCTTGGAAATTTTTACCCAGAACCCCAAGAAAGAGTCAAGAAAAGGGAGCCTCTTTTGTCTCAATCCATAGTAACACAGAGATGGAATAGTCAACCTCGAGTAAAGTATGACCAAAAGCAAACCATTCCGAAAGTAAAATACCAAGATCAATCGGAAAACTTTCAAGGACCTCGTTAGGTTGTTTCTCCCAATGGTGTCTTATCAAAAGATTCAGGAACACAAAGGAATCGCAAAAAAACCCCATCTCCACTATTATCAATGAAGCAAACACCTCATTTTCTGAGACACACATTGATCCATGTCCCACCATTCATTTCAAAATAAGAAACCTGGTAACTCATGCTCTTTTAGACAGAGGGAGTCAAGTTTCCCTAATATCAAAAGGTTGGTATGACCAGTTGGAAAAAACATTCCCTATGGTTACCTACCTGGGCTGGTCAATTAACCCTTGCTAATGGAAAGAAAACCAGAACAGAAAATTACCAGGTTTTGCTACAAATGACCCTCAGCACCACCACAGTTGGACACACTTCTTTGATTGTAGCTGTGATTATACATAACCTTGTGATAGGGTCAGACTTTTTTTATCAACACCAGTGTACAATAGATTATTCCCAGTGCAAGTTGATTTTTAGGAAAAAACAAATCCCTTTTAGAAAGCTGAAAATTAAGACCTGCATGAAAATAGGATGTATCACTCAGGAAGCAAACTTAGAGCTCATCATAAAAAGGTTCAAGAATCAGCATTAGAGTCTCCAAATGATCAAGACCAACTGTGCCAGATCCTCACCAACAATGTGAAAGTATTTTCCAATACACTGAGGGAAATTAAGGGTTATGTGCATCATATTAATCTCAAAGAATGTAACTATTTTCAAATGAAGACATATCCGATTTCATTCCAATAAAAAGAGGAAATCAACCACCAAATAGGACAGCTGATGGATTGGGGAATTATAGAAAAGGGACCATCACCATATAGCAACCCTTGGGTGGTAGTCAAAAAGAAAAATGGTGCCATCTGACTATGTTTAGTTGCCCACAGGCTCAATAGCATAACAATCCCTGAATGAGACATTCCACCATCTGCCCAAGAGATATTCACTTGTTTTAGCAACAAGGCTGTTTTTTCTGCATTGGACCTTATGGCCAGTTAGAGGCAAATGACACTAGAACCATGGGATGGAAAGTATACTGCTTTTAGACACAACAGTCAGACTCATCAGTTCAGGAGAGTTCCATTTGACTTAATTAATAGTGGAGCCAGATTAATGAGGTGCATTGATATGGTCTTCTCAAAAGAAATTAAGAAACATCTTGTTTGCTATGTTGATAATGTGGTGATTGCCTCACAAAACCCTAAAGGACATTTAGGTATCTAGATAAGTTTTTCCAGAAGTGTGCTGAACAGAATATTACGGTCAACCTTGAAAATAGTTGTTTTGCCCTCCCCAAGATATCCTTCCTGAACACATTGTAAATGGACAGGGTATTAAGACACACCCGGACAAGGTGATAGCCATCAAGAAATTTCCCAAACCTACCACCCAAAAGTATGTCCAATTATTTTTAAGGTTGTGCAACTATTTCCACAAATTCTACCCTGGATTTGCACAGGATACACCCCATCTGATAAATCTTCTATAGAAAGGCCAGAGATGGGTCTGGACAAGTAAACATGATGAAGAGTTTGAAAATATTATGGAAAACTTTTTAAAAACAGTCATACCATTCCACCTTGATTTTACACATCCTTTGTATATCCAGACAGACTGTTGTAAGAACGGATTAGGAGCCATCATCTTCCAAATGGGGGGAAAGTGGTAAACATCAAGTAATCAGTTTTTGCACCTGAACCCTTCAAGGGGCAGAACTAAATTATACTGTTATGGAATAAGAGACGCTGGCAATTCTCTGGTCGTGCAATAAATTCAAGCAGATTTTGATTGGATCTGAGGTCATCATCATCATGGACCACAAGTGCTTGGAGTTTTGCAATCGTAGCTATTTACCCAATGAATGGCTAATCCATTGGAGTTTATTCCTTGAAAAGTTCAACTACAAAATAATATACTGCTCAGGACCTGAAAATATTGTCACTGATATTCTAAGTTGCCATACTATTGAGACACTCCAACAAAACTCAACAATTAAAGATAAACCAATTACAGTAATGTTGAATGCAATAAACACTGATGTAGAAAATGAACTGGATAGGCTCCCACACTGGCAGACCAAGGAAGCGAGTTATCAATGGATAATTGACACCCTCCATAAGTCACAATCTTCACAATTCCACTATTCCAAGACTCCTATTGGTTGGTATAAAATCAAAAATAAAATCCTGCAAATCCTAACCAAAGACTATGATAATCCATGGAAGATCCTGGTACCCAAGAATCTACTATAGTGGATGGAAAAATTACCACTAGCCCCAAAAGTTGAGGGTGCCAGATATAACAGATGGAAAGATTCCCTTGGATATATATAGATCAGAATAAACAATCACCTGGTTCATTCACAATGTATGACAACTTACACAAAGTCTATATGTGATGGTACACCATCTATCGAGCCCAAAAATTGATTACCACTTGACCCAAATGTTGTTAACTGCAGTATAATGGGCAGTCTCTTCATCAGCAGTCATAAACTAACCAAGCTTAAGGATGGTGCACCAGATGTAATGGATGGTCAACTAACTTGCAGACTGTACAACTATGCAGATGTAACAATATGGTGTGTGGATAAGGTAATATGCTCTAATTTATTGCCCCTAATGAAACAATCTGCAGAGACATACCAGATTTAGAAGGGGAAAAGTTGCATCTAACTATGTTCAGACTATGAGTCTTCTGATCGAATGCTAATGACAACCTGATGAAATGCTTAACCAATGATTGCATACACTTTAATTGACTAACTCTATCCCTATTTAATAATATTAAATGCAATTTAGGTTAGTTCATTCACTTCCCCCCTTTTTAATTCTGTTATGCCCTAATATTCAAACCCAGAAAGAATATTGCTTTTGAAACCTTTAGCAGGTATGAACAGATACACACAGCAACACCTGCCCCTATACATAGGTTACAACTAGCATTTATTATATTTGTTTAATTTTTAAGCTTTTATATGATAAGAGAAATAGATGTGTGTGCATGCATAATTATTTATAAACTGTGTATTGTAGGACAACTCAATAAACCAGAGACCAGAATAATACAAACTCTTAACATTTATTAACAATAATAAATATCATCAAGTATAATAACAATAGTAATGATAAAAAAAAATCATCATATGTACATGTGTCACATGTGAATCTACCATCTTACCAATTAATGCTTTTCCAGATACAGCTCTTATACCTCATGGTAGAAATCCACCTATGTCACTCATTCTCTATAAATCATAATTATATAGAAAAATAAACTTTAGTAATTTAAGATAATTGAGATACTGGCTAGCTAAATTATATATTTGCAGATGTTAACAATCTATTTAACAAGTTCCCCCAATTTATATATATGATAGAGACAGATACTAGTTGATTAGTCAAACATACCGGAAAATATATACAAGGTTAATAAACAAAATAAAGCATATGATATGTATTCTGTATAAGTGTTGTAATTTAACCTATGAAAATAAATTTAGAGAATCTTACCTTAATATTTATGTGGATAACCTGATGTGAAGCAGGTGGGTTAACCTAAATTTTATTTACTATGAAAATATAAAAATATGAAAATGAATAATCTCCCCTTTACTTCTTTGCTAATTCTGAAAAATGAGACTTTAGCATTAGAGTGTGAAAATACAGCAGATAACAAGACTTAAAGAAAAGAAAATAAATAAACAAAAATTTACAATATTGATTCTTTGATTAAAAAAATTGTAATTGGAACAAAGTTTATAAAAGTCATCATAATAGAAGGACTAGTAGTTGATAGTTAGTCAAGTTGTTTTTCAAAGCAGTTTCACTTAGTAAATCATTTTTCTTAGCAAGGATAGATAGGTACAATGGTGTCTCCTGTAGTTGTGTTTAATGGTAAACACCTTGATCCTCATTTGATTCACCATTAAGTATTCCAATCCTTGTTTACTTTGGACTGCAGGCATCTTCTTGTGAATTTTCAATAGAGTATATATATATATGTGTGCGGGGGGGTTGGGTGTTTATTGCAGCTGGTATGAAATACCATGAATCACAATAGCATGTTTTGCTCTAGCCCATATTCATACTAAAGTACAATTCAATAATTATTTATAATCATATATTTGTATTGAATAATATTGAAGTGCTTTAGATATATATTAAGAAAATTATTTCATTTTTATTTTATTTCCCAACATTCAGCAGACTTAATTTTTGTTATTCTTTTTGAAAAGATTTGAAATATTAAAATTTACTCCAACACTTTTAAAACATGATTTAATTATTTAAGAATTTATCAAATATTTTTACTTCTTATTTCACTTTCTTTCTTCTGAATTTGGTAAACTTTTAGCTACAGCATTTGACTTTTAAGATGTTTATAATTTAACTAAAAGAAAAAGCAAAACCCCAATATAACATTCTAACTTTTAGTTTGTTACAGGTGCTATAACAATAAGAAAAACAATTTGTAAACTTTTTTTGTTTTTATACATTTCACATGCGTAGATCTCCAGGAATGCTAAGATTTTTAACTGCCTATTGTTTAAATTTACTTAAATTTTTATATGTATTGTTTAAATACATTTTATTTCTTATAAATAAAAAAAAATAATAATAAAATCAGTTTTATTTTCACACACAAGATCACCTAACTTAACTTCAGGCCTTCCTTATATCATTTGATTACAAATTAATATTCAATATTAACAAAAAAAATACATTACAGTGTTTAATCAAATAGTTTGTTTATATATATATATATGGCTGCAGAAAAGAGTTTGCTATTAACTAAAAGGAGACCCTTTGATTCCTCTTGGAGATCTTAAAGGAACCGAGCAGGGCAAATTTTTAATGTCCACTCCATACGTTCTTGTCGTTGCAGCTGTTATTACTATGTGATTATTCATATAGTATACGAACATGGATGAACTGCTCACCAACACACATTAGCCAGCATGGTGAGTTTATTGGCTTTTTACCTCTGAGTTTAAGATCAAGAAACACCATGGTCTTTCTTCTTAGTGCCTGATAAGGCAGAATGAATGTTTGTGTAAATGATAAATATTTTTTCAATACATATATACAATTATGACACACAAAAATAAAGCATGGCCCTTATTCCCAGGAAGCTGTAAAGTCACCAACCAAGGCAGCAGTTGGTGGCTGAAGGCAGAGGGTGCTAAGAATTTCCTGATTGCAGACCCAGGCTGCCATTTGATGATGACTTTTTATTTAGGTACTTACAACTGCAGATCACTTTCAAGTGAAGGAAGATTGCAAGAATTAGAAGAAGAACTGTCTTATATTAAATGGAACATTATTGGACTTTGTGGAGTTAGAAAAAAAAGGAGAAGAAACAATTGATTTAAAAAGTGGACATATACTCTATTATAAAGGCACACATATTGGAAATACAAGTGGAGTAGGATTCATTATAAATAAAAAGTGGAAGAACAATATTGTGGAGATTGATAGTGTATCAGACAGAGTGGCAAGATTAGTTATACAACCTAATAGCAGATACCAAATGCAGATAATTCAGGTTTATGCCCCAACAAGTTCTCATAGTGATGAAGTAGTAGATTTTTATATGGATGTACAAAAGACTTTTGATCAGAGTAAACAACATTTTAAATTTGTTATGGGAGACTTTAATGCTAGAATTGGTAAACAAATGAAAGTTTAAATTGATGTAGGTAATTTTGGTTATGGTAATAGAAATGAGAGAGGACATAGACTTGTGGAGTTTGCAGAAAAAGAAAAATTTTATATTATGAATTCATTTTTTGAGAAAAATCTTAAAAGGAAATGGACATGGAAGCATCCAAATGAAGGTACAGCAGAATTGGATTATATTTTGACTAACAGAAAATACATATTTCAAGATTGTAATGTTCTTAATAAATTTAACACAGGAAGTGGTCATCGCTTAGTAAGGTGTAAGTTACGTGTTAATGTAAAACTAGAGAGACAAAAATTATTAAGAAAAACAATATTTACAGTTGATATTCCTAATCTTCAGAAACATTCTAATGAATTTAAATTAGAACTTACAAATAGGTTCAAGTGTTAGGAGATTTTGAACATGATTCAGATTTGAATGAAGTTAATATGAAAATAACTGATACACTTTTAAAAACTGCAACAAACATAGCTGGTAAAAAAAAGCAGCAATTGACTAATAAAATTTCTACTGAGACTAGAGAATTTATGAAGAAAAGAAGGAATATGAAGATATACAAAAATGATGTATTAAAAAGAATTGAATATCTTGAATTTTGTAAAATGGTATGGAACATAGTTGAAAATGATATAAGAAAGTATAACTGTGAAATAGCAAGTAAAGCTGTAGAAGAAAATAAAAGTCTCAAAAATGTTAAACAACATTTTGGTTTTGGTAGGAAATTTATATCTGCAATAAGAAAAAAAGATGGAATTATTACTAAAAAGAGAGATGACATCATGAAATTGGTAGAAGATTTTTATCAAGAATTATATAGTTATAAAGAACAAATACCTCCTATATCTATTATATCATCCGAATTGCCCAGAATTTTAAATGAAGAAGTGAGACATGCAATTAAGTGCATGAAGAAAGGAAAGTCTCCAGGTAATGGTGGAATTATAATTGATATATTAAATGAAGCAGGTGAAGAAATTGAAACAATTTTAGCAAAATTATATACCAAATGTCTAAATGATAAAGATGTACTGGAAGATTGGAAGAATGCAGTAATAATATTAATATTTAAAAAAGGTGATAAAGAAGATATTAGAAATTACAGACCTATCAGCCTTTTATCAGTTTTATATAAAATCTTTACCAAGATAATTACAACTCATCTACAGACAACTTTGGATTTCCACCAACCAAGAGAACAAGCTGGATTTAAAAGTGGTTTTAGTACAGTCGATCATATCCAGATATTGAGAGAAGTCATAGAAAGGTCAAATGAATATGAGTTGTCATTATGTTTTGAATTTGTAGATTATGAAAAGGCATTCGATTCTATACACATTTCTTCAGTGATTAAAGCATTGGATCATCAAGGTATAGATCCAGAATATTGTCATATTTTAAAGAATATTTATAAAAATGCAACAGCAACAATTAGATTACATAATGATACTGGAAAAATCAACATTGAGAAAGGTGTAAGACAATGTGACTCCATATATTCAAAACTCTTTACAGCAGTGCTGCTAGAAGTATTTTGTGGATTAAAATGGGAAACAGTAAATCTAAAGTATTTAAGTCATTTTGATTTCGCAGATGATGTAGTTGTTTTTGCAAATAATGCTTCAGAGCTGCAGGAAATGTTGCAGGAGTTAGCAGGTGAAAGTAGAAAAGTAGGACTAAAGATAAATGTTAAAAAGACTAATGAAATGTTTAATCGATTTGCTCAAAATATGAAAATAAAGATTGATTATGAAGAATTAGAAGAAGTTAACAGTTACAAATACCTTGGTCAGATTATTCATACAGATGGAAACATAATGGAGGAAATTAATCATAGAATTAAACTTGGTTGGAGTGCTTTTGGTACAAATAACTTGATACTAAAAGGAAATATGCCTATGTGTTTGAAAAGAATGGTTTTGAACAAATGTGTTTTACCAGTTCTTTCTTATGGATCTGAGACTTGGACACTTAATAGAAGAGCAATTCAGAGTCTTTAGACCACTCAAATGAGTATGGAGAGATGTATGTTGGGAGTAACAAAAAGTGATCAAAAACGCAATGTATGGGTAAGACAACAAACAGTTGTTACTGACCTTATTGAAAAAATTAAAAGATTGAAATGGAGTTGGGCTGGACATATTGGTAGAAGAGATGATAATAGATGGACAATTGAAATTTTAATCTGGATTCCAAGAGATTGTAAAAGACCCAGAAAGAGACCACATGTGAGATGGATGAAATAAGAAAATGTGCAGGGGTGTTGTGGAGAAGAGAAGCTAAAGTTTGGAGAAGATGGATTAAACTTGGCGAGACCTTCATCCTGCATTGGATTGATAATGGTTGATGATATGTATATATATATAAATATAGAATATTACTTTCTAAACTATTGATCCAATTTTATTTTATAATAAAATAATCTATTGTGCATTATATGTTATATATGTAATAAATAGTAAACAAATAATCTTTCCACTATTAACCTTTTAACCGCTAATTATATTATTGGTTGTATGAGGTAAAAATCAAATCTTTTAATTGGCCAACTCACAAACTGAACACAAAGCCTATTGTTAAAACATATTCGCCTATAATATTAAATTCAACTCAGATATGTTTATAAAAAGTATATTACTAATTTTTCAGGTTACGAAGAGAACGAAAGTTCTTTCAAAAATAAATTGCTATTTATTTATTCTAAAATTTTTAATTTCGGCAACATAAAAGCTATAATATAAACAAAAAGGTCGACTTTTACGTTATAAAAAAGTAAATATTTCTTTTTACTAAATCTTAAATATTTTTACTAAAATCTTCAATATTTTTCGAAAATAATTTTGTTTTTTTACTATTCTCTCTGATAATAATTTGTAATTTCTCAAAATATACTTTTATAATACTTTAAATCATATTCGAAATGAAAATCTCAGCGTTTTTCTTTATTTTCTTTGATCAGGTGGTTTCTTTCTTCTTTCCAGCCAATCAGAATGTCTTTTTTGGCTGAGAGCACCGTAACAACCAATCACATCTAATGTTCTTTCTTTGTTTATGTTTAAATGCATGTTTTTTTTATTTTTTACTTGTAAAATAATTCAGAAGAGGGCACCATCTTACAGAACTTTTAAAAACCTAATCAAAACCTGTCAAATGAATATTTTAGCATAAGAACTGGCAGAGTTAGAGGACGTCAGATGTCGACGAGGAGCCTCGTAAGAGGCGGGAAAAGGGTCAATATAAATTCCAAATGGATTGGGTTCAATAAATAGGCTTGATGTTTTTAGGAATGTCTGCATTGTAAGCTACTTTTTACATCTCCGTCTCCTTACAATCTGTCATGAAAATTTTAACACTTACATAAGGTTCACATTTGAAGTTTGATGGTTCTTTTTTTACACAAATATAAGAAGGGTAGTGAAACCTTATTTTACTGTTTTCTACACTCAACTACACAAATTGCTTTCTATTCTTCTCTTCTCATTCTCATGAAATACTTTGCAAGGTAGGGTTCAAACATAGGTTTTTTCTTTTAAAAAACTAATCATGGTTATGTTTTGAGCACGCTAATAAAAATGTGTTTCTGTTTCAGATAGCACATATTTTTTTCTTGTTATCCTCTATCCTGCTCCTATTGAGTCTTATTGGATTTTTTTTGTGGTCTAACAGAAGATTGGAGCAACCGTCACTTAGTGTGGTTAAACTCTTAAATAAAGTGGCTCTAAAGTATCCTAATATTTGCTTTGGCATCCATTAGGGAATACTCTCATCATAATTTTTAACCTAACTTCATAATATCTTTTTTTTAATCAGCATTCATCTCTTATTTTTTTCTACACATCAGTTGAGAATGACAATTCTACAATTACTAAGATTGTCCATAATATGGTTTCATAATTCGGGTATTATATGTGCCCCTAACGTGTCCTTCCATATCCATCCAAAATGCATTAGGACTCAATTGTTTATCTATTGTGTAAGGACTTCATATAGTTGGTAAAACTTACTGTACTTATTTTCAATTTGCTTACTAACATGAAAGGTTTTTATTAAAACTTTATCTGCAACTTTGAAAGTATATGGAGTTCTAGTCTTGTTTTTGTTCCTTTTATTGGCCTTACTTACCAATTGAAGATATGCTTTCTGTACATTTTCCTCTATACTATTTTGTTTATATCTAGTCATAGGTTGATATTTAGTGAACAACATGGGAATTGATTAAAATATTGCTCAATGGGTGTGAATCCAGTCGATTCATTTGTACTTCAGTTGATATAACTAACTATCTGTTCAATCTGTCTTACGCTATCATTTTCTTATATTATCATATGTTGTATTATATATATATATATATATATATATATATATATATATATATATATATACTTGGCTGCAGAAAGGAGTTTTCTATTATCTGAAAGGAGACCCTTTGATTCCTCTTGGAGGCCTTAAAGGAACCAAGCAGGGCAAATTCCTAATGTCCACTCCATACGTTCTTGTCATTGCAGCTGTTATTACTATATGTTTATTCATATAGTATACGAACATGGATGGGCTGCTCACCAACACGCATTAGCCAGCGTGGTGAGTTTATTGGCTTTTTACCTCTGAGTTTAAGATCAAGAAACACCATGGTCATTCTTCTCAGTGCCTGATAAGGCAGAATGAATGTTTGTGTAAATGATAAAGATTTTTCCCAATTATACAATTATGACAGACAAAAATAAAGCATGGCCCTTAATCCCAGAAGGCTGTAAAGTCACCAACCAAGGCAGCGGTTGGTGGGCGGAAGGTGCTAAGAATATCCTGGAGGTGGACCCAGGCTGCAATTTGATGACGACTTTTTATTTAGGTACTTACAACTGCAGATCACTTTCAAGTGAAGGAAGATTGCAAGAATTAGAAGAACTCTCTTATATTAAATGGGATATTATTGGACTTTGTGAAGTTAGAAGAAAAGGTGAAGAGACAATTGATTTAAAAAGTGGACATATGCTCTATTATAAAGGCACAAATATTGGAAATACAAGTGGAGTAGGATTCATTATAAATAAAAAGTGGAAAAACAATATTGTGGAGATTGATGGTGTATCAGACAGTGTGGCAAGATTAGTTATACAACTTAATAGCAGATATCAAATGCAGATAATTCAGGTTTATGCCCCAACAAGTTCTCACAGTGATGAAGTAGTAGAAGATTTTTATATGGACGTACAAACGGCTTTTTATCAGAGTAAACAACATTTTAAAATTGTTATGGGAGATTTTAATGCTAGAATTGGTAAACAAATGAAAGATGAAAGTGTTGTAGGTAATTTTGGTTATGGTAATAGAAATGAGAGAGGACATAGACTTGTGGAGTTTGCAGAGAAGGAAAAACTTTATATTATGAATTCTTTTTTTGAGAAAAATGTTAGAAGGAAATGGACATGGAAGCATCCAAATGAAGGTACAGCAGAATTGGATTATATTTTGACTAACAGGAAATACATATTTAAGATTGTAATGTTCTTAATAAATTTAACACAGGAAGTGATCATCGATTAGTAAGGGGTAAGATATGAGTTAATGTAAAACTAGAGAGACAAAAATTATTAAGAAAAACTATATTTACAGTTGATATTCCTAATCTTCAGAAACATTCTAATGAATTTAAATTAGAACTTACAAATCGGTTTCAAGTATTAGTAGATTTTGAACATGATTCAGATTTGAATGAAATTAATATGAAAATAACTGATACACTTTTAAAAACTGCAACAAAGATAGCTGGTAGAAAAAAGCAGCAATTGACTAATAAAATTTCTACTGAGACTAGAGAACTTATGAAGAAAAGAAGGAATATGAAGATATGCAAGAATGATGCATTAAAAAGAATTGAATATCTCGAATTTTGTAAAATGGTGCAGAAAAGAGTTGAAAATGATATAAGAAAGTATAACTGTGAACTAGCAAGAAAAGTTGTAGAAGAAAATAAAAGTCTTAAGAATGTAAAACAATATTTTGGTATTGGTAGGAAATTTATATCTGCAATAAGGAAAAAAGACGGAATTATTACTAAAAAGAGGGATGACATTATAAAATTGGTAGAAGATTTTTATCAAGAATTATATAGTAATAAAGAACATGTACCTCCTATATCTATTACATCTTCCGAATTGCCCAGAATTTTAAATGAAGAAGTGAGAAATGCAATTAAATGTAGGAAAAAAGGAAAGGCTCCAGGTAATGGTGGAATTATAATTGATATATTAAAAGAAGCAGGTGAAGAAACAGAAAAAATATTAGCAAAGTTATATACCATATGACTAAATGATAAAGATGTACTGGATGATTGGAAGAATGCAGTAATAATATTAATATTTAAAAAAGGTGATAAAGAAGATATTAGAAATTACAGACCTATCAGCCTTTTATCAGTTTTATATAAAATTTTTACCAAGATAATTACAACTCGTCTACAGAGAACCTTGGATTTTCACCAACCAAGAGAACAAGCTGGATTTAAAAGTGGTTTTAGTACAGTAGATCATATTCAAGTATTGAGAGAAGTTATAGAAAGGACAAATGAATATGAGTTGTCATTATGTTTTGGATTTGTAGATTATGAAAAGGCATTTGATTCTATAAACATTTCTTCAGTGATTAAAGCATTGGATCATCAAGGTATAGATCCAGGATATTGTCATATTTTAAAGAATATTTATAAAAATGCAACAGCAACAATTAGATTACATAATGATACTGGGAAAGTCAACATTGAGAAAGGTGTAAGACAAAGTGACTCCATATCTCCAAAACTTTTTACAGCAGTGCTGCAAGAAGTATTTTGTGGATTAAAATGGGAAACTAAAGGAGTGAAAGTAAATGGAGATTATTTAAGTCATTTAGATTTCGCAGATGATGTAGTTGTTTTTGCAAATAATGCTTCCAAGCTGCAAGAAATGTTGCAGGAGTTATCAGATGAAAGTAGGACTAAAGATAAATGTTAAAAAGACTAAAGTAATGTTTAATCGATTTGCTCAAAATATGAAAATAAAGATTGATTATGATGAATTAGAAGAAGTTAAGAGTTACAAATACCTTGGTCAGATTATTAATACAGATGGAAACATAATAGAGGAAATTAATGATAGAATTAAACTTGGTTGGAGTGCTTTTGGTAGAAATAACTTGATATTAAAAGGAAATATGCCTATGTATTTGAAAAGAAAGGTTTTTAACAAATGTTTTACCAGTTCTTACTTATGGATCTGAGACTTGGACACTTAATGGAAGATCAATACAGAGATTTCAGACCACTCAAAGAAGTATGGAGAGATGTATGTTGGGAGTAACAAGAAGAGATCGAAAATGCAATGTATGGGTAAGAGAACAAATAGGTGTTACTGACCTCATTGAAAAAATTAAAAGATTGAAGTGGAGTTGGGCTGGACATATTGCTAGAAGAGATGATAATAGATGGACAATTGAAATTTTAAACTGGATTCCAAGAGATTGTAAAAGACCCAGAAGGAGACCACATGTAAGATGGATGGATGAAATAAGAAAATGTGTAGGGGTGATGTGGAAAAGAGAAGCTAAAGATCGGAGAAGATGGATTAGACTTGGAGAGACCTTCATCCTGCAGTGGATTGATAGTGGTTGATAATGATGATGATGATATATATACATACACCATTTGATTTATTCATTCATTAATTTCTCCCCTTAAAAAATATATACATCTTTTGATAATCCATTCATTGTGAAAAGTCCATTTTATGTATCCTATGTTGTATCATTTGAAGTCCTTCCCTTATTATGTACTTTTTCTTTTAAGCACTGTCATTTATATGCCTCATAACTGTGAAGGGTCCTTCATATGTGTTACATAACTTGTGGAACTGAAAACCTTTCTGTTTGATGAAATGCAACATGGTCATCTCTATTCTCATCATATAATTTGCTATGTTGGGATCATCTTGTTGGTTACAGAAAGACTCTAATTTCCATAATGAACAGCTAAAACGATCGCATTCACCAATTTCTTTAATGCCTTCAAAAATGACATTTGTAGTGTTTACAGGTGGGGTCAATGTATGATAATCATAGTGTGTTCAACATCTATCTGGAATTATACCTTCTAAACTAAAGTTAGGAGGATAATCTGCCTCAGGCAGGTTGCGACATGGGAGGGGAGTTTCTTCATAAAGATCACTTATCCTCTGTGGGTCCTTAAGGAAAATCTTTAGGTGATGAGTCCTATTATTTCTTATTTTATTACTGCTGTGCTTCCTTACATCAATTTCATTATGGTTTCCTTCACTGGTCAGCATTTCTTGGCACAGTTGAGGTTCAAGCACTACCAATCTCTGATTAAAGGCTTCACCCATTTGTATCAATTTCATCTTTTATTTCATGAGCACTTCCTATCAACTCTTCTATATTGGCTTTGTCTGTGGTCATGTCCTCCCCCCCTTTGACTATTCTACTCTCAACTCATTTAAGATATTGATCCAAATCTACTACCATCTTGTTGCATGACTCAACCTGATTATTTTGTGTGCTGGAGAGTTGTTCTATTCTTAATTGAATTCCCTGAAATTCATCTTGGACCTTGGTTAGAAATTTATCTTGTTCCACACATACCTCATGTTTTAATGTTTCCTGACTCTTATATGCCTCCTCATATTTTGCATTCAATTGTTCCATGACACTGAATTTAAAATCATCTAATCACTGTTGGCATTTCATATTCTTTTCATCAATTTCATTTTTCATCTCTAACATTCCTTGCTTCAATTCAATATTTTTTTTCTGAACATTTTCTAATTTAAGGGAAAGTTGTCCCATATCTTCAGACAGCTTAATTTCAACATTATCAATTTTTGTTTCTATTTATTCTTTCATATCATTCACATCCTTCTTCAATTCTTTTATTTTATTTATATCAGCCTTTGTTGCCATATTCTCCATCTTACTATTCATATCACTTTTCATTTCATCAGCCTTTGTTGCCATATTCTCCATTTTGGTTGCCATATTCTCCATTTTACTATTCATATTATTCATATTACTCTTCATCTCCATGATTACTGGGATTAGTTATTGTACCAATGCTGTAGGGTCTTGCATAATCTGAGTTACTCCAACTTCAGGCACTTGAGTAATCTCACTGGGAGAAATAATCTGAATTTGAGAAACTGTTTGACTCCCTTCTTTCACTTGTGGGGATTATTCAACTTCCAGAATAGATCCCCCCAGGTATCTGAATCATCATAAATTCCACCTTATTACGGGTATTATCATCTACCATCTCATTATCACTATTATTTTTCCCTATCTCCAAATGTTTTGATTCAATATTACTTAATTGCTTACCACTTCTGTTTATCATTAAATATTTATTTATTTGCAAACTATTTATAAAATATTTATTTATAAAATTATAAATACATGCCACAGTGCATCATGTCACTCCCAACCATTGCATTTATCTTTTACCTCTTTTTTTCTAGTTTTTAATAGATCTACTATTATCCTATGTCCTTTTACATGCCTAACTCTTCTATTTTATTATCATTTATTAATCAATTAACTATTTATCATCGGTCTCTGTTTATTGTCCAATCCTCTATATTTCCAATTTACACTCAATACTTTCGATCTCTTATTAAAAATTGATTCGTGTTTATGTGATGTATTATCAGTATTACTATTATTTTAGATGAAAGTGCTAGTTGTTTGCCAAGTGCATAAGTTCATTTGGGTTTATGTTGATAGAAAAATATAAGATGAAATGTGTTTTAACATTTTTTTTTAAAAATTTAAACGCCAATCCAATGGCTAAATCACCCCTACAACTATAGTATATTGATACCTAACATACTGGATATCACATGTAAGTGATGATACCTTACATATTGCATGACAGATGTATCCATTAGTAAATATACTTGGATACCTCTATCATCTGTAATATCTTCATGCCTACCATGTTGCACACCAGATATAATGGATGGAAAGATTACCACTAGCCCCAAAAGTTGGAGGCACCAGATATAACAGAGAGAAAGATTCCTTTGGATATATAGATCAGATTCAACAATCAGCTGGTGTGTTATGACCAACTTTCACAAAGTCTATATGTGATAGTACACCTACCTATCGAGCCCCAAAGTTGATTACCATGACCCAAATGTTGCTAATACCAGTATAATGGACAGTACTTTTCATCAACAGGCATAAACTAACAAAGCCCAATGATGGTGCACCAGATGTAATGGATGGTCAACTAACTTGCAGACTGTACTACTATGCAGATGTAGCAATATGGGGTGGAGATATGTTAATATGCCCTAATTTATTGCCCCTAATGAAACAATCTGCAGAGACTTACCAGGCTTAGAAGGGAAAAAATTGCATCCAACTATGTTCAGACTGTTGGTCTTCTGATCGAATGCTAATGAGAACCTGATGAAATGCTTAACCTATGATTGCATACACTTTAATTGACTAACTCTATTCCTATTTAATAATATTAAATGCAATTTAGGTTAGTTCATCCACTTTCCCCCTTTTTAATTCTGTTATGCCCTAATATTCAAACCCAGAGAGAATATTGCTTTTGACTCCTTTAGCAGGTATGAACAGATACACACAGCAACACCTGCACATATATATAGGTTAGAACTAGCATTTATTATATTTGTTTTATTTTCAAGCTTTTATATGATAAGAAAAATAGATGTGTGTGCATGCATAATTATTTATAAACTGTGGAATGTCAGGACAACTCAATAAACCAGAGACCGGAATAATACAAACCCTTAACATTTATTAACAATTATAAATATCATCAAGTATAACAACAATAGTAATGATAAAAAAATAACCATCATATGTACATGTGTCACATGTGAATCTACCATCTTACCAATTAATGCTTCTCCAGATCCAACTCTTATACCCCATGGTAGAAGTCCACCTATGTCACTCATTCTCTACAAATCATAATTATATAAAAAAATAAACTTTAGTAATTTAAGATAATTGAGATGCTGGCTAGCTAAATTATATATTTGCAGATGTTAACAATCTATTTACCAAGTTCCCCAATATATATATATAAATATATATATATATATATATATATATATATATATATATATATATATATATATATATATATATATATATATGATAGAGATAGATACTAGTGGATTAATCAAACATACTGGAAAATATATACAAGGTTAATCAACAAAATAAAACATATAATATGTATTCTTTATAAGTGTTGTAATTTAACCTATGAAAATAAATTTAGAGAATCTTACCTTAATATTTATGTGGATAACCTGATGTGAAGCAGGTGGGTTAATTTCAATTTTATTTACTATGAAAATATAAAAATATGAAAATGAATAATCTCCCCTTTACTTCTTTGCTAAACTGTTTTTTTTGTTTTTATACATTTCTTGCGCGTAGATCTCCAGGAATGCTAAGATTTTTAACTGCCTATTGTTTAAATTCATTTAGATTTTTATATGTATTGTTTAAATACATATCATTTATTACAAATAAAAAAAAAATAATAAAATCAGTTCTATTTTCACACACAAGATCACCTAACTTAACTTCAGGCCATCCTTATATCATTTGATTACAAATTAATATTCAATATTAACAAAAAAAATTCATTACAGTGTTTAATCAAATACTTTATATATATATATATATATATATATATATATATATATATATATAAACATATATAAAGTATTTAGATATATATATATATATATATATATATATATATATATATACACAATATTACTTTCTAAACTATTGATCATATTTTATTTTATAATAAAATCTACTGTGCATTATATGCATATATGTAATAAATAATAAAGAAATAATATTCCCGTTATGAATATAAATTCCAAATGGATTGGGTTCAATAAATAGGCTTGATCTTTTTAGGAATGTGTGCATTGTAAGCTACCCTTTACACTACATACCCCTTTAATAGACCATATTCATAATTTAATAGGACATTATTGCCCAAGGCAAACTGAAGAAGCACTAAAGTGGCAGTTTTACTGGGACCATCTTTGTACTCATGTGTTGGCAGTAACTTAGGAATTGTGCTAAGAGCAAATCCCCAAACAAATCTATGCTGTCAATCTTACCCCCATTATTCCATCCAAACCAAATGAACTGTTGGAAATTGGCCTCTACCAGAATTTAAGCATTACCAATACCTCTTGGTAACCTATGATGTATTATCTAAATATGTATGTGCTTATCTGATGGAGAGAGCTGACTCAGGAAAGCAATTCGAACCCTGTAAGAGAAACAGTTTCATGAAGTTGGAAAACCTATGACCATCTTATCAGACCATGGATCTGCTTTCACATCCAAAGAATAGAAGGCATGGGTTGAAAAGCAAGGCATCAAACACACTAATTTCCATTCAAAACCCCCAATCTAACCCCTGTGAGTGAGTGAAGAAAAAAATCAATCGTCTCTACAGAATGTATATACACGATAACCACAGAGGTTGGGTGAATCACCACCAAAAGGTGACCCAATATATTATTAATACCATCAGTGAATCTACAGGGTTTACACCAGTGTGACTCACTTCAGAAAACCCTGCTAGTCAAAACCCAGGTACCAATCAATCTCAGATGTATAAATCATAAAAGAGATCAGAGTAAAACTAGAATATGAATGACTCAAATGGCAAGCTTCAAGAGAGGTGAAAATACTCCAACCCACACTCATTTAAGATAAAAGACCAGATCTGGGTGAGGTACCCCAAAACCAAGTAATATAAACAATAGAGAATCCCAAAAGTTTTTTCCACTATATAAAGTACCATGTCTCATTCAACAAAAGTGGGTAAATAGTGCCTTCCTATTATCTAGAGATGGAGTGGTAAAAAGAACATTTAATGCTCACCTTATAAAACCATACTATGAAATGCCCCAAGACCCTGGGAAAATATAGGTGACTTTTTGATTCAGAGGCCTCTGTGTATGACCCATGGAATTGAAATACATATTGATTACATTGCTGGACTATTGGTTTATAGTAACTAAATGTAGTAAGAAGACTAAAGTTAGTAGAATGAGGAAGATAAGAAAGAATAGTTAAGAAAATAAACCATTTAATAGGATGATGTTTAAGAATTGCAGAGTAATAAATTTACAAAAAACTAAAGGCTTGCAGATCTCATTACCATTCCTATAACAATAGGATAAATCTAAGTCAGTAAACCCTTGGTCAGCCTCTATTATCACTGGACACCCAAGTAAAATGTTTTTTGTTAGTTTTTTTCCCATGTTTGAGGGATATGAAGCTAGAAATATAGTACATATTTCTGCTTCACCTAGTGCCAATGTCATCAGCACTAGTATGGATTTTAATCCAACCTTTTATATTAACTGACACTCATCTCATAATAGGTGGTAGTATATTTTTAATCAATATTAAAATCTTTTATATTTCATTAATTTATTTTATAATTAAAATTAACCTTTATATAATAGTTTATTTATTTTATATTTATAAAAATGTATATTGTGTTTATTTTATTAAATTGAATTGAATCCTGGATATCTATAAAAAGTGACAAATATCTTAAATTATTAAAAATCCATTTTTCTTAAATTAATCAGTTGGTAACATTTTATATTTTACTTTTGATAAATTTACATTAAAGGATCAATTATGTAAACAATGTAATATTTGAAAGAAATGTTTTGTAAATTTCTACTTGGGTTTTATATCAAAATTAAGTTTGAAAGTCATTGTACCAAATTCATAAAATTTTTCTGAATAAAATTTACATTTTGTTAATCTAAACCTTAATTAAATAGGCTTTGTTAATACAATGACTGATAAATTTAATGTGCTTGTTGTTTTTTTAATTAACAAATCAACCCTTGGGGCATGTTAATGCAGGATTATAGATCTCCCCCCTAAGCAGACACCAACCTCAGAGAACCTCTTTGAATAATTGCAATTGGTAGTTGTAATGTAGATTGAATCTTATAGATAAGGCCAGATCACATAAATAGAGGGATTATTGAAAAACAGTTGATTGGAGAACAGTTCACTGAAGAGAGTACTTTAGATTTATAATACATCATGACTAAAAAAATGATGGGGTGAAAAGATCAGCCGTTGCTTTCTGGAGCTCTGTTTCCACCAGATCATCAATTCCATTCCAGTGCTAAACATCTAACTGGAGAGTGTATTGTGTCAAGGAAGCCTGCTAAATGATCTGACTGTATAACTGCCTGTCTTGATTTATTCTGAGGTAACATCCAATTTCCTCAAGCCACTGATTCTATTTTATTTGTTTTCTAAATCAATATTAATTTATATTATATATATCTTATACAACTTAATTTTAAAATACGTCTTTTAAAATTTTTTCTTAAATTTAAAAATATCAATTCTTATAAAAATCTCACCTTATTTTGATGCGGCAAATTTATCTTATTTTTTGCTGGTTTATTTATAATATTGACATAGTGAAATTACCAAGTATAAAACTCAATGAGCAACTAACTTTAAACCCTCCCTCTTATTTTCTCCATTTAAAAATCATTACCGGAGACTTATTTCTTTAAATTAATTAATAGAAAAGCTCATTTAGTTTTGTACCTTTTATATTATACATTTATTTTAAATGATAGAAATTATTTTTAAAAAAATTAGATGTGTTATTATTACCTCCAACTTAAAAGTGCCCTCATAATTATTTCTGAATGAATAATGAATTTACTAAATCAGTTAAGTAAAATCTATCTTGATTTCTGTAACACAAATGTCTTGAAAGTCATTGAAATCACATGTATCATATCATTTTATCAGTATATGTTTCATACATATATATTTTATTTGTCGGAAAAATAGTAAAATTGTGATGTATAATTTATTAGGCTGTATATTGTCAAACTTCACCAGAACTTTGTTTATGTTAATTAAAAGACTGATTTATTTTGTAACCTTCAATTATGAACTATTTAATAACTTACTAATAAATGAAATATTTGAAAAGTGTGGAAAATAATTTATATTTTTAAATTTTAATTCTTGCCTTCCCTTGTTATATTATAATTTATGATTCATTCATTAATGGCCTAAGGTTTCTGGGGGCATTCTATTATGTCAGGGAGCTGATTATTTTAATCAGGAATTAAGTTATTATTTTTGTTAGTGATACACTATCTATATCTGTCTAAGGCATTATGTATGTATAGCTACAATGATTCATTTGTTATTATTTTGCTTTGCTACTTACCCCTCAGGACCTTCGGAAGGTTAAATATGACAAGTCCAATCTTTCACTTTCCTTCAAAGTAGACATAGTTTATACCAAGGGATCCTTTTTTGTGCATTGCCATTAAGATGTGTATTTAAAGTCCAGCACATCAAATCTATTATTATTATTCAGAGACATGTTTTGGCTGGAGGGCTAGCATTACTTATCATCTACCTGCATGTACCATGGATTTCTTTTAGCAAACCCACCCAGAGAGGTTTGTAACAGACCTTCTTTATTCTGTTGTTCTAATCTATAAAAGCATACTGCCTTCATCATTTTATATCTTTATTTAGCAAACCTGAAATGCTCTCTGCCATGATGGCATGTCCTTCACAAACCAATCGCAATTAATTAATTAAATCTGACTATATGATTGTCAATTATTTATTTAAGAACTATTTTGCTTTCCACACTCATTATAGACAAATGATTTAAATGTAATAGTGTTTCAAATGCACATCTCTCATATCTTATTATTTATATGTAGAATAGATTTATTTAAAATTTATTAAAGAAGGCTAATGATATTTTATTGCTGATTGGTTCTTGGCAGACCAATTAAAAAACTTTTACTCTGTTATCAAATGCCTTGCATTTAGCCACATCAAGATGAATTCACCAAATATAATTATCTAGTTGTATAAACAAAAGCCAACTTATTATGTAACTCAATTTTTTTAAATAAATTCCTGTAATATTATTATTTTGAATTAGCTTAGTTTGTCATCACTCTGAATCTCTAATATTAATTACTCTATTTATTTATAATATTTCTTTGATTTAAATTCATTTCTTTGTAATGTTGCCAAAAAGAATTATCATTATTATGGTTCAAACCATTAGTAATCGATATCCAATCACATTTGTACCATTCTGCAATTCACTAAATCATTAATTTCTTATATAAACCCATTATTATTCTGAGTATCTTTGTAAACCATGACCTCCAGCTATGACAAAATAAAATCAAGGACTGCTAGTGTCATCACAAACATTATTCATTAGTCAGAGAGGCAATAGTTCATGCAAATAGGTTGGAATTCACCATTTCCCTGACATCTGTATTTTGGCTATCATTGGATTGAAGGTACTTTTGCTTGGATTATTGGTCTTGTTGAATGAATACACGATTTTGACCAGCACAATATATATATATGTATAGTGAGCATAGCTCTAAAATCACTATCACAACCACAAACCATCTGAAATGAGAGATTGTTTTTATTTTTATTAGCAAGTAGAAAGATAAATAAAAAGTTTTTGCTACAACACTTTTAAAAAATAAAAAAAATAATGTTTTTATATTTTTTATATTTTTTTCTAAACAGTGTAATAACTACCTATTAAGAACTTAAGAATAATGGGTAATTGGCTGTAAATAGACTTACACAAATATATATTAGTAATAAAATGTTATTACTAAGAAAATGTCAATCTTTGTAAAAAAAATTTACATAGTTATATATATATGTGATCATTGTAATGTGTTAATTAAATTGATAATGACTTAAATAAAAACAATAATTATAATGATAGAAAATAAAATCAATATCTGAATATAAGAAAGATAATAATATGTTAAATTTATTTTATAAATTATCTTGTTGTTCTTTATTTTTTGGGAAATGAATCGATATAACCAAATATTTTAAAAGCTGGAACACTGGTTTTTAAAAAATACAAATAGCGCCAAGATAAAAAACAAACATTTAAAGATTGTCTGCTTATTCTTGCTTGAAGTTAGATTGGACAAGTCTCGTTTTATTAGAAGGATTATTTTTATATTTTTCTACAAAATTGACATTTGTTTTATTAATTCAGTATTTGGATAAATAGTAGAAGAAATTAATGGAACATTATTCTGATTTATTAAGTAGATAAATGGAAATAATTATCAATTTAAATTTTAAAAAAGAAAAGTAATATGATTTTTGTTTACAAGAAACTGAAAAAAAAATTAGGACAGTTGATTAAGCTTTATTCTGTCTATAAATATATTTTATTCAATGCAAACAGCACATAAATTTATAAAAAGATATATATATATGTAGTTAAAGTATGGAATATGTTGGCTATAGAGCTTAATTGTCATCAGGGTGAAGCATTTTTTAATTATGCATTATGGCCATATAAGAATAAATATTTGATTGTCTACAGTTTAAATTGCCTGACAAGTTAGATTTACACATGATTAAAATCTATGGGATGAATAACACCAGGCTGTCTACTGTCCACTTACATACATTCAGGATGCTCTATAAAATTCAACTGAAATTCTTCAACCTCTATAATAATAAAAAAAATGCATCAACCATAAGAACTTTGTGTAGAAAGGACTTGGAAAAATAATTATGCTTTAACACGTCAATTCATGAAAAAAAATTGTAAATTATGTTTTATTTTCTATTGTATCCATCTGTATTTTTATTTTTATTTATTATCACTTCTTATATTTGGAAAAGGCTATTTTTAATTCTACAAGGAACATTCCAATATATGAAAATATCAAAAAAGCAGGGGAGGGGGAGTGGAAAAGTCTATTTTTTTTATAAAATTTAGGTGATTTATTTTCTATCAAGAGATTTGAGATTGAAATATGAAAAAGAGAAAAAAATTAAGTGCATCACTAGAATATTTTGTGGTTAAGAGGTTTTTTTTAAAGCCACTGATATAAACCATGTTGCTACAGGACATGACTATATTATATATATGTTACTAATAATATTTCTTAAGATATAGTTAATAAATGACTAACACTTTTAAAATAGTATTCTTTATCATTTTCTATCATATTCTGTGTTGTTTTATCATTATAATTTTTCACAATTAAAATTGCAGATTATATCTAAGATTGCAGTTAAATTTACTTAGCAATCTCACTTTTAATTAATCATTTTTTTATTATTATCATCATAGACATAGAAACTGTAAGTAGGGAGATATCCAAGTAATGTATGGGTTTTTTAAATATTTTTCTTTATTAAAATTTTCTATTCTTAATTGATTGGGAATTTTTTTATGTTTTAATATCTTTTCTTGTTTTTGTAAATAAATATTATTTTGTTAATTAACAAGATCTCCATAGTTTTGTTGATCCAGCATTTACATTCAGTCCAACAGTTACATTACATCTTATAGTCAATATTTTACATATGCGCACATCCACATTATTGTTTGATAAGTATGTGAAAGAGTAGTAGATAATGGTTACTTTTTTTTAATAGATAGGATGTATTAATTTAATTTTTAAGTAATAGTTTGCATAGATACATACCTGTTAAGAGAATTGAATGCGAATTTTTTCTGAGTTTGAATATCTGAGGCAACAGTTTTGGAAGATGAACTGATTTGGATTACATATAGATTTGATGGGTAATGCTTAGGCTAGTCTATTAAAGATGCATGTAATCATGAGTCAGGTATTTCATTGTATTATCTCTAGCATCCTACATGAAGACACTAGGCCCAACTAGTTAGATGTGAGCTTGCTCTCTTTTACCTATATATGTGGATGGACTGGACTATTGCATTTGGCACTATCAACTTTAGTATATGTAAGATAGTTGTACAAGCACTTTTAGATTGGATGTAAGTTAATTATATGTTGTAGTTGAACCAGATGATTGATAATATATATATAATAGTAATAATAACAAGTCAGATGTCACATGACTTACATATAGCTTGCACTTACAAATATGTAAAATTAAGAGCGTGCTAATAGCTCTAAACAAGCTTTTTTTTTTATTTATGATAAATGCTACTACAAGAGAAGGCATTCAAATCATTTTTATCTTGGATTGTCCCCATCCCCAGACCGGTTTCGACCTATGGGTCTCTTCAGTGAGGAGTTGGGACATTAGATCTAAAAAAACCAACTCAAGCAAAGCATTTATCTAAAAGATAATTGTTAGCAGAAGATCTGAAACTTTTAGACATCTACATGTCTTTAAAATCAGCTCTCCAACTGAAAAAATCATATGGGCCTGAACTTAATTCAGATACTCCATATATTAGTAGGCTTAGCTCTTTAATTTAGCTCTTGTAGTAGCATTTATCATAAATAAAAATAAAAAAAAAGCTTGTTTAGAGCTATTAGCACGCTCTTAATTTTATATATATATATTATGGTGGCATAGCGTATTATTTGTATAAATTATAGTATTCAATCAAGAGTCATTTATTTTCAAAGCAGTCGATCCTATTCGATGTTGTTAGTGACATTCATCTGTACTGCTTTACTAACATTTGGATCATCTTCATATATTTATATATGTGCTTCTAATCTGGGGGTTGTGACAGGATCAATACCATACATTTCTCCTTATATCCTGTCCCATGGACAACTGAGCTTTCCGGGACTTATTTCATATAAAAAGGTCTCTGTGCATTGCTGATTGCAGTATTCCTTACACACTCTATGCCTATCCACTTTTCTATAATCACTGCCCTAAGAACGGGATCTTAGACTTTGTTTTTTTATGAAAAGCATGATCTTTTCCTGTTTTTTCTATGTCAGTACTGCCACTTCTTAGTTTTTTAATTCTTTTGCTTCATGACTTAGTTTTAATGTTATGCTATGAAAATTGTGCTCTGTTCAAATATATATTTAAATTCTGAATACCACTAGCTTGTTAATTAATAATGTTATTTTAGTCTTATACAATATCACCATTGTAATTTGTTATTTCTGTATTTAAGAGTATATGCCTTGGTGAAAATCAAGTGTTCTGTCTTTTAAATGTTAATTAACAGAATGTCCAATAAGCATTTTGTCCTATAAGCAAATATAAAGCTTCAAATGTATTTTACTTTTGTTCACAACTGCAATGGTGTGAAAATAGTTTTTTTATATATATATATATATATATATATATATATATATATATATATATATATATATATATATATATATATATATATATATATATATATATATATATATATATATATATATAATGAATCTCAGAATGCTCCCCAAAATAATATGTTAGTCACTGTGTTTCAGAACCATAAACCAAAGCATTAATAGCAATATTATATAATCTTATTAATAAATGATTAACATCTTAATATCATAACCACCAAAGATGTGTTTTAATGTATTTATATTACTTAGTTGATAAAAGAGCATATGAGAATCATCAGCATGAATCCATTTTGTAATTATCTACCATTTGATGGATTACTTATTCATGCACACATTAATATATATATAGTACCTATATTGATATAGGCACATATAATTTTTATCTAAAATTATTATTAAAGTAATCTTTCATAAAAGAAAAACATAAAATTAAATGTTGGAGAGTTTATTGCAGCTTGTTTTCGAAAAAGATAAGAATTAAATAGTTTTTATTAGTATTCATAAAAATATAATTTAAAAAGTTAAAACATACAAATCTCTTTTCATTTAAGTTTAATTAAAGAAAAAATAATGTTAAAACTAATATATGACCGTATATATGTGCGATTGTCAACAATAGAATAAATGTTATTATAAAGTTAAAGAAGATTATTATTAAAAAACACAGCAATGGTTATTAATTAAAATATAAAACAACATCTCTGCATGACTATTACTAATTAAGCAATCTTCCAAAATACGTTTATCAAAGGATTAATTGATAAGGAATTTGACAACAGATCTTTGACAGAGATATCAGAAAGACAACAAGGCGCAGGTATAAATAGACTTTTTTTATCGGACAGTAATTCAGTTCCACAGATTAATTGAGTGAGATCAGTTCACAAAGTTATTGAGAGAGTGCAGTTGGGAAATTAATTGAGTCAGTTAAGAAACAAAATGCAGTGCTGAGAATATTTTGGAATGCACATTCACCTCCAGCCCAGATGTCTGAGAAAACAGCAGATTGCCCGTGAAATAATGTCAGCTTAACATCTTAGAAAATCTCCGTCAGTATCTATTTGTCTTCGATAGCATTAATCGTGAAAATCAGGAAACTCAGCAAGGAAACATCCCAGCCGGCTGGTAAGCATTTATAATGGAAATATCCTCACTGAAAGCAGCCTCCAAAGAACAAAATTCTACATCAACATTCAAAATCTTAGGTAAAACATTTGCTTATTTTCGTCATACTGTAATAGCCATTGCATTTCATTAATTTGTGTGAATCCTCCAAGAGTCTAATTATATGAACTCGATATCATACATAAATGAACTATTGATGTGTGTGATTAAATTTCAAATGCTGTGTAATACTTTAATATTATTATGTGTGTGCATGAGTTAATATGTGCGTGATCCTTATATCAATATTATTAGTTAAATTAGATAAATACCAGTATAATTAAAGTAAACAAGAATATTTAAATAGTTTAGAAATGTCAATTTAAAATATGCGTGTGTTTTATTAGAATTATAAAATGTTTAAATTTAGAAAATAAATGTTAGTTAATAAATTATCTTTAAAATTAAACTTTATTTGTCGGTCAATTCTTTTTAACAAATTCTTTATCAAGTCTTTTAACCACTAATTAAGTATAATCTATTAGTGATTACAAACAACTGAGCTAGTCGTGGATTTAGGCATTGAGTTAGTGGCCATTGCTTAAAGTGCGTTATTTATTCATCCTTGAATAGATAGCTGGTGCCCGTGTTTATACACAAACAAAAAAAGTGCTTTGAACTTGGTGTTGAACTCAACAGTCGAGAAGAAGTTATGTCCTGGAAATGTAACGTTAGTTATATACTTTATAGCTATCATTTGGGCATACATACTCTCTGAGTATGTTCTTCTCTGCCTAAGAGGCCAGTGTTTCGAATACACATATCGTACACGGTTCAATATATATATATATATTAAATTATTTCATTGTCTAAACTTATTTGAGTCATTTAAATTCCTTTTTCTCCACTTCCACTTGTCTTTTCCACTTGGCTACTGGTCCAGATTTTAGAATAAATTCTCATGTGCCATCATTATATGTTATTCATTAGGTATTTGTTCTGGGGCTTATGGAATGGGTTGGAATTCAGGTTGGTTCATGACCTAACTCTCAGACTTGACTGGGTTTGAAGTGCATTTTTTGAGTTCCAGCTCATGTTAGATGGATCATGTTTTGACTGGTACAGTATATGAGCACAGATTTCCACATGACCCACCACTCTCCACTCTACCTCATAACACTGATACACTTGAACTCATATATGTTGAAAAGAAATTATCACCAATATATGTATTTAATGCTAAACCAGCAATCATCTGTTGGTCCAGATCTTCTAATATTAAATTCATTGTACATTATTAATGTTAGTTATTAAAATTCAAATGTATAGTTTACCTTTGCCAATAGTAAGCACAGGAGTAATATTCTTTAAATTATAAATTAAGTTATGGGAACTCAAAATCTTAATTTTTTTTATAATTTCCTTTTAATTTATTATTTGTGAAGCAATACAAGGATCAGCAAATTCATGTAGAATTCTGGCACACTACACTAACAAATAACCACTGATTCCAACATCTGTGCAAATTATAACATTCAATAGGCCAGTTAATCAGGAAATAAAGCTATGTTCTTGTTAGAAATATGAACAAAATATTTTCTTTCTCATAGCTTGATTAACTTTCTTCTTATAGTGTGTAAAAGTTGGCCTAAGTCAAACCCAAAGCATGAAAAACGGTGCCATATGTACATATATTGTAAAAGGATGATCGTGTGTATTAGATTGAAAATATACAATAGAAGATCCAAATAGCCCAATCATTGGACACCATATGTAATGGGATGGTGGGAGATTCAATGACCCATGAGTGGGGATGCAATATGTGAAGGAATGAAATATGTTGTGCTCTTCATTTAAGAGCCTTGCAGATTTGGGTAGCATATGTAAGGGTATGAACTATTCTCTTGAGAAATGTATTTAACTATGATCACACATCTGGTTTTCAAGGTAGGAATTAAACATGATAAGACAAGTAAGTTATTTGATGATTTATCTAAGTTTTATGAAGTGGTCCCATGATGATTAATGATTGAGTGGGATGGAATTCCCACTTGCATAACTTCCATTTTCCACATAGTTCAAACTCAGGGAGAATGTCATGCACTCTATTTCAAGGCATGATTATTCCATGATTGGCATGTGCATTGGATATGTGTATTGTGTGATTAATTAAAAAATAGTCAAATAAAATTATTAACAACCAATTTAATTTAATATTTAATGTTTAACAAATTAATTTTGATGATGGTATTTTTCATAATTGCTTTATAACAAAAATAATGGGTTTGCTTAATTTAATAATTGTATAGACATGATCATCCTTTGCTTGTCTTTGATACCTACGAAGGATAGTCATTTCCTATTCCGATTTAACATTTTGAAACTTATATCAAATACAATTTAAAAACTATATTTTAAAAATTAACTGTTTGCTATCCCCCATTTTCATTTATTCATTAATTTCCAATATGTCTGAATATATTTTGTGATTCATTGAGAGATGTTTTTAAATTCTGAATCCCTCCTATTCTTGTGTCATATAGATTTATGATAGAACAGACAAGTCATTCAAGGGTTTAGTCATGCATTTGAAATAAAAAAGAATTAATAATTAACTTAATTGAATACAATAAAACATCAAATATTGCAATTGTCAAAGTGTGAGTGCTTAGTATTATATAAGAACAAAGTCTCATCTTTCAAGTCAATAAATTATTTGGTTTATTAGTAAACAAGCTTGGGAGTCTGCACCTATATTTTATTATTATGTGAAAAATTAATATTATAATTGATAACTCCCTTTTCCTATAGACTAATTGATGATTGGATGGATTGATTGTTTCCAAAGAAAGATATCAATTTAACACTCAAAACAAACTATAAAACATAAAACAAGATATTAATCCAGTGTAGTCTAGCCAGTTCAAAATATTATAGTTCATATTCAAGAATGTCTGAATATGTTTGCATTCAGGGAAGTTTCTTTGTAATAACAACTGGATGGTAACTTATCTGATGGTATTTGGTTACCATTTACATCTTCATGGTGGTGACTCTTTTTATGAACTATCTTTCCTGTGCTGGGATAATTTCTTTACTTAACTGTAGTGCATTGTAGATCTTTTTGTTAGCATGGTCACCATGGGTGTTAATTTTAAATGATTATCATATCAAAGACTCTTGGTTGCAAAATGAGGAGCTCCACCCCCACAATATTTTTTACTTCCTAGCCATGCATGATTTGTTTTTTCCTATCTTATATCTTGGATTAAAATATAAGCTTTATGGAATTGGTGGTGAGTTCTTTAATCGACTTTCTCAAGCTGCAGTTGTAATGGCTTATGAGCTCTAATGTTGAGAATAGTTAATATGATGAATACATTAATTTTCAGAATTTATAAAGTAAATTACAAAGTAAATTTATTTGACGATGTTATTTATTTGCCTTTGTTTTTTTAAAAGAACTAAGTTGTTCTATATTGTCTTATGTTTGATTTCTTATGCATGAGTTTCAAGTTTGCACTTTTATTTTCATTGTTATATCATTTTGATCTTTATCCAATTTGTGCTAGATTCATAAATAAAAAACTTTAACATCAGTGATTTTTTCTTTTGTTTATTGAAATTTTTGCTTGCATGTGGTTTAAGGGTTTGGTAAACATATAAATCAGTGTTGTCAAGGAAATAATTTTAACTGGCAATTTTACACAAAATCATTAATATATAATTAATAATTTGCTTTTGACAATATATATAAATAAATACTAGTATAATTTATATACTTTGAGATTAGATGTTATATATACTTGTAATTATACTTATATTGAAAAAATATAATTACTAATTTAACCTGTATCCTGCTAATCCCTCTTCTGTGTATATGAATGGACAAGAGTTCTATACATAAGGGATCAATATGAGCATGGCAACAATAATGCTATCAATAAGGAATTTGATAATTGCATCATAATTATTTCAATGCTTTGGATAAATGAAGAGTTGGGGAATTGAATAAATTGAAGCCTGTCCATTAAAATATAATGATTTGCTACATAAATATAAGCCAAGCTCTGATTATATAGACATGTAAATGATGATTATATAAATCAAATGATGCTAGTTCAGCATGACATGTATTTTTGAGATGATTTATCTTTTTCATATGTGTGTGGTCATGTTCATCAATTGTTTGAGATAGAGAGAAAAGCTGAAGGAAGCAAGTCTGTGTTCAAACCTCTTATATTATGTATATAGCAAAAAATATGTATATTAAAATCATTTATCTTTTTTTTTATATTTGTGTAGGTATGTGTATCAGTTGTATGAGATAGAATGGATGTTTGAAGGTAGCTTGAAAATCTTTGTTCAAATCTACTATATTAGATATAAACTCCATATATATGTGTGTGTGTGTCTGAATTCCAATTATAATAAAATATATATAATTATTCAAAACTAGACAATAATTAATATTTAAAAAATATTTTAAAAAACAGATATATACCGCAATTTAATAAAAATACTTTCAACTATCTATGTAGTTGTTATCAACTAGATTTAAATTGTATTACAAAAACCTGTTACAAATGCAAACAAAAAGTAATACGTCATACATCAATTTCCCCACAATTCATTAATTTTTATATTGGCAGCCTGTCTATTTATCAAATGTTGCTTTTCACTTTTAATTAACATAGCTTTTTTAATTTTGTATTTATTATTATTTCTTTCAATATACAAAATCTTAACTTTATTAAAATCAAAAACATAATTACATGTTACATTATGATCAAAAAATACCGATGGTGATACGTCATCATTTCTAACATTCTCTTGTCTTGATTTTTGTACTCGTTTATATAACAACAAATGCTCTTTTGATCTTTTCGCTAATGTTTTACTGTATTAATTATTGTATTGTTTTGAATATATATATATACTTTTATTTAAAATATAATCCTTATTAAAACTATTTTAATAATTATTGTGAGAATGTATTTCTTTTATTCATTATATTATTATTATTATTTTTTTTTTGTAGAATTGATATGATAATGAAGAACTCAAAGGCCTTTTCTAATGCATTTTCATGCCCTAGAAAAAGCAGAATGAATCCATCCGATAAATGTTCTCTTTGGTAATATTGAAATTCTTGATAATTATTATTTTTGTATTTAATAAAAGTATGTAACTCATCATTGTAATTGAATAAAAAAAAATTTAAAAAAATTATACTCTGTTTTGCACATGCATATCAATATATTGTAAGCAGTTGGATTACATAGCATACACTAGTGTAGTATGTGCACTTAAATATATATATATGTTGAAAAGAAAAGTAGAAATAAACAGAATAAAATTTTGTAGATATTTTAAAAAAATAATAATAAGTAAAGGTTAAATAATAACTTCGATTTAAAATAAAAATTGTTTTATAAATTAAACTTTTAAAAGGTCTAATAAATATTATTTGTAATTCTGATTTTGAAATTTAATTGTAAGTATGTTTTTTTTTTAATAATTTTTAAAAAAATGTCTATTTTTGAAATCTTTAATTAATTTGTAAATTTTTATTGTCTAAGTGAAAACATGTATATAGATTCCAAGGGATTAGTGAGATAAAAATAAAAACCTTGTTTTTAATCAAGGTGTTGTTAATAACACCTTAGATGATTCTATAAAAGGGCTTATAACAAAATTAGCTCTAGTTTTTGGATAGTGATTTTGAAGAGAACAGTTTTGTGCTGGCAGTTTTGTAAGTTAGCAGAATAGCTAGTTGTAAAGTTGGCTAAAATATTTTGTGAAGAGTTGGTAACTGTAGCAGAAAATGGCCATAGTAAAGCTAGCTGCAAAGATAGCTAGAATAATTATCAAGAGAACTGCCATGAGGATGTAAGAATGCAAGGAAGTTCACTGGAGGAGTTTGAATTTACATGGAGGAAATGGATCAAGATTCTTTGTAATTCATAGCCTTGAAAGTGTTCTGGAAAAACAGCTTGCTGACCTGAAGCTTACAAAATCCAAGTATAAGTGAAACTGATTACAGAAGGCTAAAAGCCATCCATACCTGAATTATGTACTTTTACCTGATGACAACAAACCTGGATTGACCAAAAACCAACTTGCCCAAGAGAAACACCAGCTGAATAAAGAAGTAGTTATATGTATGCTACTGTGTCTACATATGCGAAGAGAAGCACAGATAAACTTGCATACAAAAGTGAGTTGTTTTTCAATAATTCATTTAATGGACATTTTAAATCTATATTTTTAAATTTAAAGACATTTATAATTAGTTAAGAAGGAACCTAATAAAAGCTTTCTAACCTCTGGAAATTTGACTATATATATATATTTTTAAAGAATAAAAAAAAGCTATAGTAGAATTTGATAAACTGATTTTTTTTAATATTGATACACACGTATATATGTAAATTTTATGTATATTCAAAATGAAATTAACTATAAAAGTATTGTTATTTATTCTTTGACAAATTTTAATTTGTTAATAAGCTGTGCAATTCTATACGCTTGGTGTAGTAAATCTGGCATAAGTATTTGTATTATTTAAAATATAATTTAAAAGCTTAATCATGTATTATTTATATGTAAAAGTTAAATATGTTCAGAAATTTCATGCACACCCATGTATGTGTGCGTATATTGTCAATTTTAACATATATGTAAATTTTAATCAATTTTTGTCATCATTGAATATCAATCAAAATAGATTAATTGTATAGTAGAAATCACGCGTCTCTGCGCACATATATGTAAATTCATGTGATAACTTGAATTTTGTAGTAATATTGTAAATTACAGTGTAATGACTTTTATTATTGTGTATCATTCAAAATCAGAATCTTTAACCTATAAGACCTTAAATATCATTTTTTTTGTTATTAATAAACTTGTATTTAATTGTTAAAATTGGTTCCATCATTTCTTGTTTACATTCAGTAATAGAGCTTTATGTTATCTGAGTTAGATTCGAGAACAGGATGAATATATAAATGGGGATATGTATCTAGTGCTTTGGGGCATCCAGAGATGATTAATCATCATCCTGATTGGCACAAAAGAGGATACTCTTTAAAGCCCATGCACTATGTTTTATTTTAGTTTCATCTTATTAGAAATTTAAGTTTATAGTTGGCCAGTACATTAAAGGTACATAAGTAACCAGAGCATTTATGATGATCAGCATGTTTTAAATGTCCCAGCATTATTGTTTTGATTTATGATTATTGTGTATTTTAATGGATGGGCACTAAGCTGGTGCATCCAAGTTATGTTTAAATAATTGCCCAAGGTGGCAATGGCTCAATAGTTAGCCTGGTCTACAGAAGACCCATTTCCAATCCAGTCACAAGGTTGACTGTTGATTTATACTTTTTATTGTTCAAATCCTGCCACAAGATGGACTGTTGTTTTATTATACTGATTTATTATATTGTGGATCATTCACAATGATGGATGGTTATTTCTCTTGAATATTTATTTGTACTTATTTCTTAAATGATAATGCTGGTTGATGATTAATTATGTTCGTAGTTGCTCTTATGAGTAGCTGGCTGATCTCTCCATAATCTATCAATGATCACAGAGATTCTCTAATCTCATACTCTTATAACTTTAAATATTTACTTATAGATACTTTTGTAAATTATTGATTTAGTATTTACTTGGGATGGATGATGATTTTCCATCACCCCAGTTCAATTCCATTTTCCTTCATTCTGATACCCCCATCCCATTACAATATATAAATATATATTTTAAACACACATATAAGAATAGACATATATTATTATTGATCACCCACTCAGAATATAAGGTGATTTACTTTTTTAGATAGTAGAATTCAACTAATATTATAGACATAAATAAAAATTTTATTTACACTTAAAGTAACTATGTGCTGATTGCCCATTTATTTATTAATTATCTTTTATTTACTTATAATTATTAGTTTGAATGCATATAATGGAACAACATAACACCATCATCATTTACTTTAATCAATGTACAAATTAAAAGTTTTTTTTTCCCATATGTCAAACTCATTGACGATGAAGCAAATCCGGGCCAACTTCTTGGAAGGCAGCTGTGCTAACCACTAGACCAACACTTGACAAAATTAGTATAGTTATTTCATCAAGCAATATATGTTTAAAATGTTATTAATTACACTGAAGCACCATTTCTAATTAAAAGTGATATTATCTGACTAAAGAATACATTTACACACCTTACTATTGTTGATTGCTTTCATACCACTCAATTATTTTTCATCACTTAAAGCATAAACTCACAAAAATAAGTATAAAGTTTAAATTTATTTGTCTGGAATAAAATGAAACCAAATGCACAAGGGATTTTTATCAATAACCAAAAACAAATTTATTTAAGTAACCACTGTATGACATATATATTTAAAACATACCTTTAAACAATAAATATAAATTGATACTAGCAATTAAATACAACAGAAAATTTCATTTCTATTTAAATAATAATAATGATACATTATAGTGAATTATGATATTTTTAAATTATTAAAATAAAACTAAAGTAAAACTTCATCTTATCTAAAAATTATTAGTTAATTAGATTAGACTGATCTTGTAAAATTTTCATGACAGATAGAGGTAATTATTTGACAGGCATAATTTAATAGGTATTATAAGGCGACTTGAATTCTAAATCTCCAACATAGAGGAGATAGGAGGTCTTTTCACATCCATAATAAATGTATAATGTCATGATAATATCAAATTGAAAGAAAATATTCCTTGTAAGTACATGTGAAAATGTGTTTTCTTTTATCAGCAATATTTTTCTTTCAATGCAATTTGTTTTTTGCAATACTTTGACATTTTCAGTTATTTCTTATTGTATTTTTCATTGTGAAAATGTGTTTTTTTAAGCAATATTTTTTTAATCTTTTTTTATAATACACCTGGGTCTCTTTTTACGCAGACTTATTTAACACAATTTTGAAGTTACGCGATTTGTGTTTCACCGGAAGTGGAACTCTGATAATGCGCTATTACTTTAAATAATAAATTTTGCACACTTACGTTTATTGAAAGTAATGGCACATTATTGGAATTCGATTTTCATCTTAGTAATTTCAATATTTTCAGTGTTTTATAATAGTAAGATTTTATGCAATAATGAAATTAAAATTATGATTTCCACATTTTATGTATACACATTAAATTTTACAAGATTATAATGTAAATTTGTTCAAACATTGTGTGTGTTAATTTTGCATTTTAAATCACATTCTGTTTTTGCTTTTTTAAAAAAGAACGTAATCAATTATTAATCATTTAGTGTCCGCAAGTTTATTTTTAAAAGGTGAGTAATTTGATTTTTAAATGGAATTGAAAATTAAAAATTAAAGACAAAAATAAAAGTTTAGATACAGAAGAAAATGTAGAAAAAGATAATGAAACAGAAGTGGAACCTGTTCCTTTTGCTGTAAAAATGATTCGAGAAGGTCTTCAACTTTCTAATCAGTTGGCAAATTTTTTTCTTATAAATGACACTAATCACGAACGTGCTCTTAAATTCCAATGTGAGCTAAATGATTGTATGTCTGGATATTGCGTTCATAAACAATTAATAAAATCATCTCAAAGATTAATTACTAATTACATTGTCACCAGAAAACAACACAACATGAGAGTGAAGTTGGTACTAGTTGTATTTCCTCTTGTGAAGAATCAAAAACCAGTTTGCAAATGAACTTGTTTACCGGTAAATAGCGATAATAATTAAAATATGTATAAAAAACTGTATGCATAAAAATACATATTGTTTTGAATAAAATTAAATATTATAGTTAAAAAATAGTTTAAAAAAGTTTGTCTTGTATCAATTTTTTTTAAATTTGAAATTTTTTATTAGTCATATTTTATTTTTTTGCGCATGAATTTTAAAGTGATTTTACGTTGTTGGTTTGCTTTTATGCGAATTTTGAAAAATCACAGACTGCATCCCCCCTTTTTCAATGTAAGTTACGTCTATTTTTGCGTGATTTTGTTTGTGCGTGTTTTCTGAGGAACCTATCTATCGCGTAAAACGAGACCCAGGTGTACTTCAACATTTTTAGTTGTCATATTTTCTATTGTAAAAAGATGTTTTTTAATCAACAAGATTTCTTTTAATACTTTGACATTTTCAGTTATTTGACATATTTCTCATTAATGTCTGAGGCTGAAACACTAAAATTGGTATTCGCAAGAGAACATGGTTTCTTATTTAGGAAAATAGATGAATGTTTTATATAAAAGTTTAATAGAAGTGTAATAATATATTGAAGCAGATGATCTGATGCTCAGATCCTGCTTCACAGCCCACATCCAATCTCCTACCATCTAACTATGTTCAAACCTGTCGTTATGCATGTATATATATATATATATATATATATATATATATATATATATATATATATATATATAATACGTACATTTCTTTTTGCTTTATTATTTTAACTCAAATCATGTAAATGCTGATACATCTTAATCTAAAACCATTTTTTAATAAATTTAATGTGATTATCATGTGTATACGTGTGTAAATAATATATATTTCAGGGTAGGAGATTGCTAACAAATCATTAAATTTTGTTATATATAAATTATACTCAAAATCATATATAAAACTTATTATTTTTTCATATGTAATTTAGCAGTCAGAGATGATGCAATTATTTTAAAAAGTCTCTCAAAAACAATTACCCAGAAGAGCCCCTTAGATAAAAGTAAGAGATTACAATTTTGTAATAATAATATAAACCCATTAGTGGAAATTTTGTCCACACCAAGCTTGTTTTAAAATCTTAAGACTTGTTTTAAAACAATCATTGGAAAAACTGATAACAGAATTGCATTGTTTCAAAAGTCTTACTAGATGAGAAAGTATCTGGTCAAATGATTCCAGATGTACATTAAGTGCTTAAACCGCCTCAGGTTGAGCAGTAGTTGCTATGTTACATCATCAAAATAGAAGTATAAATACTGCTGGGTTTGAATTCAAAAGGAGAGGAGACCACCAAATTATGATGATGCTATACATAATCCATGTCATTTTTAATCCAATGTGCCGCGAGTAGGGGAAATTTCACCTTCCCCTCCATTCTAATATGCTTTTCCCATAAGCGAAGCTCTGCATCCTGTACTGATGAACTTTAAATATTTTTCCAGTAAAAGTAAAATTCTACCTACCATATATTACTGCAACCCTAGATCTATTGAACCAATGCCAATGGACTGACTCGTATCAAAATTGTTCTTCCAGATAGCAAGGTAAAAAGAACTTTAGCTGCTTGTAATTCTGCCTTTGTAAAATTTATTCTGTTTTATGATCATATTTATTAAATGTTTTTATATTATGTAACTCTTTAGAACTCTATATAACTTATCACTATTAAGCCTCTTATAAAATGTTTTCTTTTCTTTTATTTCCATGCAGCTGATAATTTTAGTTTATATTTATGTATTTATGTTTTAAAAAAGAAAAATGCCAGTAATATTTCTAAAATCGCCAGCACATAATTTATTTTTATTTTCCCCTACCCATCATTTATTGGGCAATTAAATTATAATTTAATCAAAACAAGTCTTATTCGACCTGTCCAGGTGTTAGCGATTTTGGATAAACAAATTAATTATTTTCTATGTTTGCTATAGAAAGACAGATCAACATCTGATTTTCTAAAATGTTTTCCTTTCTAAATAATGCGCTATTTCTTATTATCAATTTATGTTATATAGGTAAACCCATCATAGCTATTACCACCACCCATTTATTTTCATATTAATTTATATACTTTCATAAAAAGGCATTTATTAACCGAAATTGAAATTTGTTAAATGTGTGGGAAGTTATGAATAATCTTAAGTAAAACAAGGGGGAGGGGGATCTTCAGATCTTGAAATATTATATTTAATTAAATGTATTATCCATGTTTGTTTGATGAAGAAACCATACCATTATGCCGGGTATTTCACAATTTATGGGCAGTAAATAAGTTAAGATAATCTTTAAAGCTATATTTATGTTGTATTCTTAAGCATTGTGTGCATATAAGCCACTTCATTTTATATATATTCGTGCTTCTTTCTAACATGGAGGTATTCACTAAGTCGAGCCCCATCGTCATTTCTCAATGTCCTTGAACCAGGCTGTAAAACCATACTGGGGACATATTTGGTCATATGTGCATGCTTTATATGGGGATCGCTCTGGGAAATCCAGCCCACCACCCTTCATCTCAAAATCGATCCTGCCTACATTTGCAGAGGAAATCGGTAATTCTCGTTAATAAACTTCATGAAGCACACTTCAGGATCCATAATTGGACCACCCCAACCTGCCACCATGCACGCACTGAATTTCAGTATATTTTTAGTTACCCAGGAATAGCCATAAGTCGTAATGTGATGATTTCTCTAAATAGACATATATTTCCATTATTTACTATGTGTGTCAGTGCGATAAATTTATTATCATTCATATAAGTATTCATTATCCATCTCGCACATTTGTCATTTTACAAATCAAATTAACAATGATATTGAATAAAAACAAAATGTAATATTTTCTTGTTAAACTATTTATTTTAAGTTGGATAAATGCTCTTTTTGTTTCTCTGGGGGTGGAATAGTATTTTAGTAATACATTTTCAATAGCGCTAATTCCTTACATTATATACATATATTATTGGCATAGCTGCAAATATCAAGTTATTGTAAAATCTGAATTAAATATATAATGCTTATGAAACTAGTGTCAAATAAATAACCCCACATATTTATTTGTTATTAATTTAATAAATCTTAAAATATATATATCAACTCTCGAATCATTACTTTCTTTTATTTAATTTAATATCAATTTATTAGTTATGCTCCATATTACTAGATGATCTTCGCTAAATATATAGTTAATATGCAAAGTCACGAGCCTTCATTGCTCCTAGATTATAGTGTGTTTTTAAGATAGACTATCATTAAAATTTAACTTAGAGTCTCTTGTCTCTCGGATGAGTGATGCCGACGGTGAGAAGTAAAATTAGATCGATATCAATGGGATTGTTGCTCATAATGTGATAGATCTGGGAAATAGGCAAATAGGGCAGAATTCATGAGTGTTCCTGACTTATGTATCTTGTGCATGATTGGATTCAAGGTACTTTTGCCTAGATGCTAGATCATGTTATGTAAACATACAAATCCGACCAGTACAATATATTGTATCAGTCGAAATTTATGTTAACTCAACATGATTCACAACCTGGGTAAAAGTACCTCAAATACAACCATACTAGAGATCAAAAATAAAGAATACTAATGGATCCTGCCCTGTTTACCCACTCTTTAAATCAGCCAACTAATTAATTACATTTTTGAGGCAAACAATTAATCTTTTCTACACACCGGCCCATTGGCATCAATGGTGGAGTATGAGCCTCAAATAATTCTGACATCTAACTCGAATTTTGATTCTAATTAAACCTATTCATTGACTTAAATACAGGAATGGTATGTATGTGACCTGCAGTCATTGGATAGCAGCACAATAATTAATTAGAAATGCTAATTTTAGAATGAAATTAATGGAAATGAATCACAGGTAGCTTAAATTCAAATATATATTTAAAGAAAGATTTTTATAACTTTCTAATGTCTTTCTGTTTTATTTCATTAATTATTTAACATAAATTTCGATCCTGTCATTACTTATGCCTCTAGTAAGGAAGCGGTATAGTTCATATGCTAATTTAAATAAGTGAAATGGTTATAGTTCTATGGTAGATGCCCATTCAAGTGTGAGATATATGAGACACATATTATACATAGCCCTATTTTAAATATAATTTTAATATCAGTAAAATTTATTTAAGAGAGAAAATAATTGTATCATATTTTTAGGAATTGGCTTCGAAGAGAATGACATAAAAAATGTAAACAGATCATGATATTCACAACTAAATATGCACTGATTATAAAACATAAATAAATTAATCAGACCATAGTCAATCTGCCATGATGTGATCAAAACAAAAGAAATTAATTAGATCCAGCATTTGATATTTTATGACTAGCATAGACTTAATTTCCTTGCCCTGTTTTAGTGATGGCAAGAAATAAAGAATGAATGGTCTGCACCATTACCAAACCTAAAATATTTCAGGTGAAAGGATGGGAATCACCAAGACTAGTTAAGTTCCGCTTACCCCAGTTCTTCTGATTTTTGTCTTTCATATTGTGATGAAAAAATTCATATTAAGATTATTATGAATATCATTTTATGGCTGACACGTCTCTCCCCTCAAAACAAAATCCCACCAATCTTTTTAATTAAACATTTTATATTCTCTTTTATTAATTAGCAAGTATAAAACTTTGTAAAACCTCCCTCTCTTTCATTCTTATAACATGAAATAATAGAATTAAATAAAATATCATGCTTCACCTAGCATCTCCCCAAAACTAAACCGTGTATGCATAAATATTTCAAAATACATAATAATATAAAATTATTTCATGTCAACAAAAAAATTGCTCTAATTATTAATCATTTAGAGCTAGAGTGAGTTATTTATTTACCGACCAATGTTGGTCACAAAATAGGAAGCAAAATATTTAATTATATAAACTTTTGTTGAGATGGTACAAATTGGCATATGGTGATATTCTTTTAAATAAGACATTTATCAATGTTAAACAAATGCATTTTATGTAAATAATAATAATAAACTAATAATCAGCATTAAGCTAATGCGCATGTGCTTTGTGGATTTTAACAATAAATGAATACTGTCATTTTTTACAAATACAAGATAAAGTCTTTGTGAAAGAATAGGTGGATTTATTCTATTCTTTCACAAAGACTTTATCTTGTATTTGGAAATATGAGAGTATTCATTTATTGTTAAAATTCACAAAGCACATGTGCATTAGCTTAATGCTGATTATTAGTTAATTACAGTTTCAAACATCGTGCTATATAAAATAAATATCATAAATAATAATAATTAAGTTTTCTGAACCACTTTAAGAGAAAGTTTAGCATTAAGAGGCATAACTTTAAGACAGATAGAATGAGAGCAGAAACATTAACTTTAAATTTATAGCAAATCAAAGATTACAAAATTTAGTTAAACAGTTATATTAAATTAAGGGGATTTAAGAAGGCATATAAACGTAGCAAAGTTACATTATCAGGTCAACTGGAGTTTTGAGAATAAATTAGACAGTTAAAATAACAAATTGGAAACATATTACCTAATTTATTCTGAGTCTTTTGAAAATTTGGATCCCATGATGAAACATGAATTTCTGAACAGGCATAGCTAGCTATGAATTTAATTTGAGAGTTTAGCAGTTCAGCAGTTACACATTTTGTTGAGGTTTCTTTGGCTTATGGTATTTTAGTGATCATATTGGAAACCATGGGAGATGATCAGGTTAAAAGCCATCTACTCCACTACCATGTTTCTTCACATCTATAGTTATTTAAAATTTTGACTGACATGAATTGGCTATGCACTTACTGAACAAAAACTATGACTGACTGATTTCTATTGTTCTCATGGTCTATTTATATGTTTTCTGACTACTTTTGGGAAATTCCCTTTTTCATTCATCCAAAGCTAAATGAATATGTTAATATTTCCAGTGACTGCATTATCGATCTAAAATATTTTGTGTTGTATTCTTAAGATTCACTCTCCTGATAAACCGAATGATTTTATTGAGTCAAATCTATTTTTAATTTAATGTAGATTTGAAGAATTTATGTTTCAAATATCTTTTCCATTTTAATTTTACTTTAATTAGAAAATTGTATTACCATTTTGTTAATGGTAGGGTTTTTCACGAAGGTAAATCTCCAGAATAAAATACTTAAAAAAATAGCATATTAAAATTTATTTATTGATTTTTATAAAAGTTTCCATCTGTAATTATATCTATATATATTTGCACACACACACACACATATATATATATATATATATATGGGCCTTTCCAATATTTATAATAAAACATTTTAAATAGAAAATTTATGTTTTAATCACTTATTAGCTGGTCTAAAAATTAAATGTTTATAAAAATGGGAGACGGAAAGTTTTATAAACATCGTAACATGTGGATTGGATTTGATCCTAGCCTAGCAATCTAGAAAGATGTGAAGCGTGGATGTGACCTACAGATCCATTGTTTCAGTATTTTTATTTTTTTTGTACTTTTATTTTTATTTTTTTTTATTAAAAAAACATGTTTATTAGCAGTTTTATCAAAATCCCAGCATATATGGCAATCCTATGGTTTTATTTTCAGAGGAAATTTTTTTACTGCAGATCTCTATGTTTTGTGGTAATAATTTATACAAAAAAATTGGTTTTAATGTGTGAACTCCTGTTACATGGTAAGTGTTGTAGTAATATAGTTAATGTATTTTTATTGAAATTACTTAAAAATAAAAATTATTTACTCTTTGGTGTATATTTAAACTAACTATTTTTTTGATTAATGGCATCATTATTGTAATATGGTTTTTTTATTTTAAATATCATTATTAAAAGTTATTAGTTTTTTAAAGTCACATCTTTTTTTTCAAGTCACATTATTTTGTAAATATTAAAATTTGTACACATTTGTGAAAGTCACATGTTAATTTTTTTGGAAACTTCTCAATCTTGAATTTTCTTTTAAATGTCATTCTTAAAAGTTGTTTGTTAATGTTGAAAGTTGTACATATTTGTGAAAGTCACTTTTTTTAAAATATTGTTGTTAAAAGTTTTTTGGTAATGTTGTAAGTTTTACTATTTTTCTACTTTTATTTTTATTAGTTCTGCAACATGGAGCATGTATTAGATCTACTGCACCTGTTGACATTCATATCAACCTCATAATAACTTTAATACTCACTCACACATTATTTTGGTCAGATCACAAGATAACAAAGTCATCAGTGGATTGATACAAATGTGAACATTAGCAGTTGATCTAATACATGCTCTGTGTTGCAGTTTTAACATTCAAGTACCATTATAAGTTGGCCATCATTTCTTAAATTAGGCAAGGCAACAGTTGACCTTTCACAGGAGGGTGATGTTTTTTTCTCTACCTCAGATAGGCAACGTGTGATTTTTCCATCAGATTGCTGCCATCACCTGTTTTTCCAAAGACAGGCAACAGTTTATTATTGTGCAAGAAAACAGACATCTCATTTTCTTTTACAGACAGGACTTGTTCTACAAAAGGTTTACAGGATCCAGAATCCAGACTGTCAAGCACTGGAGGTTTAACATTGCATTTTTTGTTTTATTTTTTTCATAAGTTTTTTCATTATAAAATGTTTGTAGATAACAGTTTTTTTAGCTATAATTGTTCCCAGATCAACTTCTGCAAACAATAGCAATCATCATAACATGAGCAGGTACATTATGATAGAGGCAACAAAACAATTACCTTGCACTAGAAAACAATAGTGACATGAGCAGGATTGAAGATGCAAAAACCAAGAAAGTAGCTTCAATAAGCCAAAAAAGAGATTGGCTTTAACAAAATGTAAATATATATCTTTTCACAATAATAGTTGCAGCCTTGATATAAATAAAGAGTCCAACCACTCAGCACTGTATTATGAATAATGAGAGTTATCTTAAAATAAATATTATTAAATCTAAAAAAAACCTTACTTATTAGGATATATGAAATTTTCCAGCTTAAAATAATGGTTCATAAAAGAAAACCTTTACTAATTTATAAATAAATCCACCAGTTATGTCTTACTCTCCTTTTTAAGATTTAAAGGCAAGTATATAACTTTAAAACAGTGATTAGGACAGCATGAGATAGAAATACTTCTGGAAACTACATCAACATATTGTATCATCCTGACAATATTAAAATTATCTATCCATCACTAGTACTGAATGTAAAACTAGACAAACTGAAACAGTTTCAAGCTTTATCTATTTTCCAAAATCTTATTCTCTTTTAAAAAACAAATTATATATTTATAAACATTTTCTCCCTGGATAACATTTAATACTCAAATATGCTTTCAGAATAAACTTAGATGTCAGTCAAATTCTTTGATTGGTATTAATATTCAGCATTGTATTGTAATGGTCAGATTCCCCTATCTTGCTAACACACTGCAGAATTCAAACCACAAACACAAAACTGATCACTCTAGGAGGGGATGCCTTCTAGATATTCTAGGTTCGAATCTAAAGTCTAAATTCCACAGCACCACTTACATGACTGCATCTGTGCTACCCATTATATATTTGGCTTAATGGTGCTTGGTGGTCAGGGAGAAGCAAAGACAATCTATACTATTAGATAAGTTTGGGTTGCTAATTAACATCTATGGATGGTACAAAAGAACTATATAAAATAGATATATAGACCGAGACAGTGATAGGGATCAATAAAATAAAAGATCAAATTTGGTTTATAAGATTTAAAAGATTTATTAACATAGCAAGAAAATATATATAACACCCACTGTATGCTTATATTAGGCAGAGGTGATTACTAATGATTGTTAAAACATCATTCCATACACATTACATTAAAAGATTGTTAAGTACATAGTCTATATCATGGGCTAATATATAGTATTATGACAATGAGCTTAAAAGAGATGGGAAGATGTGCAAGGCAATTTGAGTAAATTGTAAAGAGTTTAATAAAACATTTGCACATTAAGGTTTAATATGACATTTCCTGACTTAGAGAATAGCTCAGACAATTGCTTGTTAAGTGATCAAGGCATTTATTTTATAAACATAATTAAATTATACTGGGAGGTCGATGTTGCTAATAAGGAATTTATGTACGGGATGGAGGGTGTGATACATTTAAATCACAGATGCTTTGTAAAATATATAAATAAGTAAAATTATGGTGAACATGTCAGACAACTACAGAGGGTGTCTTGCCGTTGATCTGTAGGAATGTGGCATCATGGGCAGCTGAAGTCTGGACTCATCCAACACTTAGCGACTGACTGACAACTGTGTCTAATTCCCAGGTGTGACATTTGAGTACACACTCTGCCTGAAAACAGCAGAATATGAAAGGGGAAATGGTCTTGGCTGTTTAAAGCCTTTGGAGAGAAGCAAAGCAGTCTAGACATCCCATACACCTACTAACAATACTCGACTAATATATATATAAAGTATACAAAAGGGATTTACTAAGATTGAAAAACTGCCTAATCAATTCCCCAATAATTATTTAAAAAAAGTCCACCCATTCCTGACATCAAATAAACAAGCTTTGAAATGAAAGCAAAATATTTTAAAATGGGAAATACATACTTTCGGGTTTTAAAAGAAAGCATAGATTTATTTACACAATCATGCATTGGTGATACATTTAATTATTGACCTCGCACATACTCTCATATTAGGTTAAAATCAATAAAATGTGGATTTTAAATGATAAAATCATTATACATATTGACTAAGATTAGAGTAACCTTCGAATGAGTTATTCACGAGATAATAAAATGGGAACAATTTATAATTTTAAAATGTCTTCATATCAGCATCTTGCTTTCAATAAAGGGAATAATACACTCGGTCAAAGATAATTCTGGCATACCATCATAATAAAATAAAGAGAAAGATTAATAAATGTAATATATTAACCCATAGTTAGAGTGCAAATTTTACTGATTACATTAGAACATTTTAAAGGAAAACAATGATAAATTAAGATAGAATGGAAAACAATTCAAGTAGCTATAGCATATTAGTTATAGGAAAGAATCACAAAAGCTCTTGGGTTAATTTTGGGGTTACCTCTTTAAAAGTATTTGCAGGTGATTTCAGGTAGATTGATTGTCAGCATATTCTATATGACTTGGCAGCAAACTCTGGTTATTTCATATTGCAGCATTTTCAGGGTTTCCTATGTGACAGCCTTCGATGGTATGGAGCAGCGGCTGGCCATTTCCAAGGGGAAAATAGCCTTCTTGCTGGCTTTAATCCATCATTTCAAAGATAACAATTTTAAAGGCTGGATGATTCATAGATAGTTTAAGTGATATTGTAGAACACGGTAAATGTATTTGAAGATGAAAACTCGGCTTCAAATACTAAAGTTTACAGGTAAGTAGCTATAATAAACTGAAAGTCTCAGACAGTTCAGCCACAATTATTTAGAAAGCTCAGATATGTGCTTATAATTCTTAGAGTAAAATACCTCAAAGAATGCTTGAATAATCTTGAAGAATGCTAGAGTAACACTTAAAGTCTCTAGAATCTCTTAGAATATTGCTAGAATATCTTTGAATAATGCAAGAATAATGAACAAAAGAAAACCCTCCTATATATAGTAAAATTACACAATAAAGATGCCCTGGAGCATTACAAAAATATTTCAAAATTTGCCCACTTATCAGCTGTAATTAAATCCATGTGAATGTCTAAAGGAATTCAACAAAATTTTAATTAATTTTGATTGTTAATTTCCCCATCGACATTCGGATTACAACATTGATTCAAGTAAAACAAACATTTGCTAATTAAAAGAAATGACCTTAAGTGGACATCTGCTGTATTTCTAGATAAGCCCTTAAAACATTAAATAATTAAAGCTATTGTTCTTACCAGCCCTCATTTATTTTAAACAGAAAATATGTGGCGTAATTTTAAATCAAAAACAATAAATTATTTTACTGTCAACTTTCAATCTTTGAATCTATTTACGAAACGAATATAAATTTTATTTTAAATCAAAACAAATATTACGACTGTAATATATTTTGTAAACAGATTCAAACAATATAATTTTAAGTAACAATTTATTATTTTGACATAAGTTTTAAAATAAATATACCACAGTGTATGCGCAATTACGACCTATATAACCTACTTTTAAATAAATCTCTTTTATGTATAATACACATAATTTATAACAATTATTTATATTGGGCATGAGTTATACAATTATATATATATATATAACATGAGCGTTGTACTCGTAGTTTAAAATTGGGTGGGATTTTCAGCATATAAGCGCATTGCTGACACACTATGGTACACTGGGGTTTAAACTAAGGTATGAGGATAGGAAAGAGGTGAGAAAAGGTGAAACGAAGATCTGCAATGCAGATCCTACTGTTTCAGTATGAACATTTCATTTTGTTCCAATTTTCATCCAAATAGCATTTTTATAATTTTATGTGGACTATCATGCAAATTTTTAAATGTTATAAAAACATGTTAAAGGTAACTGGCAGTGGGAATTTTTTATAAACATTTAACTTTCTAAGTTAAATGTATAAAAAATGTTGTGTTGTTTTTGTTTTTTTTCACCCTGAAAATACTTGGGTGTGTGTTTTTCATTAATTCTTGAGTGTATTTGTCTTGTATGGTACTGTTTTAATGGAGTATTTATTAAATTAGGTGGGGGCATTCCAAAATATAAGTAGATGGGTTCAAACTAGCACATTTATTCATCATCCAGTAAATAAATTTGGTTGTCTGATTAATCTACTTGATCCAATTCCAAGACTTTATGCTGATATTAATATTATAAAAACTAACCCAATTTTCTCATAACTATTTCACCATTTTGTTTTGGATAACCATTTCTATCACTCACTGGACGTTATAATAGTGTTCTATGAACAATTAAAATCATTTATGCAATTCTAATTACAGATATATGTTAAGTCTCTGGTGTTTTTATAGTATGTTGGTATTGGTTTGATTAATGGGATAATCAGACACACATTTAGATATGTAAGCATTACAAATCTCTTTAATACTAACTATGGAGCATAGTAGTCCTTAGCAAGCATTTTTTAGTTTTTTTGGTATTATTAATTGCATTTCTCTACACATGTTTCATTAGTAACATTTAATTTTAAACAAATTTCACAAGTCCATCTCTATACTGTAACAGTCAAGTTTGTACATTCACGTAACAGAATTCAGAATCCAAGCAAAAGAGACCGAAGCTGACCAGACTAGGACTGTGACATCCCAAGTCCGACCACACTTCAACTCGTAAGCCAGGATTCCAAGACTCAAGACCCTATGAATGACCACCTTGAAATTACACGTAGTATACCTCTTTCCACATGGCCGACATAGGTCACAAAGAAGCAATAAGACTCTGATGAATCAAAGAAAGGTTCTTAATTGACTAAAATATATCACTAATCTAATTTAACTTAATGCATAGTTTTCACATATATAGGCTATAAATAAAAATTAGAATTGGATTGAATTAGATCAATAACGAGACAGAGAACGAAATACATTAAATTAATTATATATTTATTTACAATTGGCATAGCTATATATCACTTATTTACAACAGCATTCAGTGTAGAATGTACGCAAACATTTGGTAATTACGGAACACATTCTCTTTTTATATACAGTTCAAAATAGCTTTATATAAATAATTTTTATACAATTCAAAATAGCTTTATATAAATACTTTTATTTAATTTTCATAAATGGGTTTAAAATGTGCCCATCTTATGAGTTGCTTTTCAATTAATACATAATCAATCACTACATTATGTCTATAAATCTCGATAAGCCAAATCCTATTACATTTGTGGCAGGATATAAATAATTATATTAAACTTTGATCATGAATTCATTTACTAAAATATACAATATGACTTAAATAACGAGCGCATAAACCAGCTCAAGTAATGATCGATCGAACATGGCTTTAGAGAGAAAATTTCAGAATGCTGAAAGCATTATATTAAGGTGGGAGAGTTGGCTGAAATAAGATTTTACCAATGGGCTATGGCACAGGTAAACAATAATAGGAAAAGTCGCTCTGCGGATGGATGAAATAACTTCAGGGTTCTGGTGACAAACGCCGGTACCCTGTAACCGATCGCAATGCTGCGTGAAAAGGAACATTGTGTTCAGGAATGGCGGGGGACTTACGTGCTAACCTGGCCTTGGCTCAGGCTTCGCTACTGCTCTACCCTATAAGAGAAGATGTTCTGGCAACACTGTGGCTCCATCTTGAGATATGTATATTACATATAGCAGCAAAACGAGAATAATTTTATAAAATAATATATCACATCCGCCAAGCAAAGAATAGTATATTTCATACTATGAAATACGAGTTAATAGCATATTAGCTCTATAAAATTGGGACCAACTCTTGTGTAGCCTGGTAATAAATGTCTATGCTACAAAAGGGAATAATATTACATCTGTACTTTGAGATGCTCGATCTATTCAGTTACTTATAGATAATAAATATTTAAGGAGGGAAAGTATATTTCTATGGACTTAAGAATTTAAATGTCAAATATACTTATCAATACAATCAAGGCTAAATTTAATTCTTAACTAAACTTATCAAGTTAAGTTTTTTTAAATGGTTGATTAACAAAACCACATTTCACATATGAAATCATTTAAATAATAAAAAAAATAGGATTTTGAAACAGCGCAGAAAGTTGACTTTATAAACAAATAACACGAAGATTTTCAAATAATATCTTCTTAAAATATACATGAAATTAAGTGCTCACTGTTTTGAAATATTGGCATATGAAATATAATAAGCATTTAAAATAAAATAAGCAAAAAAATATAGACACAACCACAGTGATATAACTTTAAACTAAATAATTTACTTTGAAGTGAATGGGAAATATAAATAAGTCAGATTATTTAAACTTCAACACATTAAATTTTGATAGCAATTGACAAAAATAAAATATTAACTAAATGGATTTAAAGTTTTGGGTACATATTAGTTTTTTAATTATTTTAAAAAGAGAGTTAGCTAACTTATATATAAACATTTACATAAAGAATTACACAGAGCTCTGTGGTTTGAAAATTAAAACGGTACCGGTATTTTTATCTGGACTGCAAGTTCTTGCTGTAGGTTTGGTGAGTTTTACTGGGCGGCATCATCTTTCCAAATCTGTTAGACTGATCTCTGCTAGTGGCATGATGGTGGTTTAGGCATTTCGATGAGAGAAACCTCATTCTCCCGCGGAGTAACAGCAACAAGATGCCCACTTTTAGCCGGACATGTTAAACATTAACAATTGTGAATACTGGCTGCAATTCTCACTAACAATATGGCTGTCTATCCTTGTAAAAAAATACAGAGTATTTATATGTTTTCCTTATCGGAATCTCTTGCCTCAAGACTCACTAAACTCAGAAATTTAATTAAATGTTTTCAAATTTACAATCCAGATTTTTAAAATCTTAGATAACTTATGTTAGAAACATTCCATAAGCTATTATTATAATTAAGATTTTTCATTGCAAACAATTGTCCAATTTAGATTTTAAAATAACTTACTCTTATCTAAGGATATTTTAATTAGTAAATTTTGAACTGGTTTTACTTTTTACAGATTCCAGGTGTGGTCATTAATGACACTTGTTTACAATCAAAAATCTTTTTAATTACTTGACCAGCTTTTTATTTTTATCTTACATTTAATAGAAACTCTTCTTATTTAAAAACAACCTTTTAACATTTTTTTAAAACGCAAACCTTTTTACATATTTATGTAAAATAATTTACAAACATATTTTGATATAGCTTTTAAATATATTTTCGAGAAACTTTTCCCTGAAATATATTTAAAACAAGAAATCTTTTAACAATTTTTAAAGACATTTAATATTATTTTTAGATAATGGCTTTTACATATTATAGAATCATGTCTTTCTTCTATATAGCACAGATTATATATCCACATACGAAATTACAATATTAAACAACAAAATTAATAATTTACACTTAACTTAAATAATATAATGAACATTTTCAGAAATATTAAATAAATTTAGTACGTTATAATTTTACTAATCCTATCTAATTATAGCGTTGGTTCGCACGTAAATATATAATACTGTTTATACAGACATGAACGAATTTTAAATTTATTAACATTTAAATAGGTTGAAACTTAGCACAGATGAGAGTGTCATTAGGTTTGATGGTGAAATGATAGGGGCTTGGAAAGTTATTGTTTCATATCCGAATACTTGGGACAATAAAAAAAAAAAAGAATTTACTTACAGTTGGCTATTAAATAATTTGATAAGCTTTTTTTTTTACTAATAATATTAAATACAATTAAGCTACCACATAGAGATGAAAACATAGAAACCCAATTGCCTGCTACATTCTATACCGAGGAACTTCATACATATTAGACAATCAATTATTACAAAAAAATACGACTAAATTAAATGTTTAAAAGCAATTCACACAAAATAGAATATTGTCAAATATTTACATTAAACAAACTTTTATATCCTACTGGATATACGTTAATTAATATGCAATGAAGATGTTAATGTTTTTTTTATATATAATAATAATAATAATTTATAAGCTATATAATGATAAGGGAGGGTAGGTCATAACAAATATATATATATTGGCAGAGACTATAAATAGTCAAAATAAAAGTCATAGATCATTTCATAGATCACATGACCCTATCTCTTAAGCTTGTAAGTTATAAACAGTGAGGATTGCCAATTCCTCTACAAGCTTTATGATAAATGCTTAGCCAGAGCCAGCACTTAAAATATCTCTGTCAGGAACCCCTCCCCAAGCCCTGACCATGGTTTCGTGCTTTGGCACTCCTCAGAGAGGTGTCAGGGTAGGTTCAGACACTAGATCTAAAAATACCAACCCAAAGCTAAGCACTTAGCTAAAAGTTATCTATTGAGTGGAAAATCTGAAATTTTCAGACATGTACATGTCTTCAAACCCAGCTATCCAACTCAAATAGCTATATGGGGCTGATAGATCTTCAGCCATGCCACATAGTAGTAGTCATAGCAATATAAAATTGCATAAGACTTTTTGGCAGAGACTATAAATAGTCAAAATAAAAGTCATAGATCATTTCATAGATCACATGACCCTATCTCTTAAGCTTGTAAGTTATAAACAGTGAGGATTGCCAATTCCTCTACAAGCTTTATGATAAATGCTTAGCCAGAGCTAGCACTTAAAATATCTCTGTCAGGAACCCCTCCCCAAAGCTTGTAGAGGAATTGGCAATCCTCACTGTTTATAACTTACAAGCTTAAGAGATAGGGTCATGTGATCTATGAAATGATCTATGACTTTTATTTTGACTATTTATAGTCTCTGCCAAAAAGTCTTATGCAATTTTATATTGCTATGACTACTACTATGTGGCATGGCTGAAGATCTATCAGCCCCATATAGCTATTTGAGTTGGATAGCTGGGTTTGAAGACATGTACATGTCTGAAAATTTCAGATTTTCCACTCAATAGATAACTTTTTAGCTAAGTGCTTAGCTTTGGGTTGGTATTTTTAGATCTAGTGTCTGCACCTACCCTGACACCTCTCTGAGGAGTGCCAAAGCACGAAACCATGGTCAGGGGTTTGGGGAGGGGTTCCTGACAGATATTTTAAGTGCTGGCTCTGGCTAAGCATTTATCATAAAGCTTGTAGAGGAATTGGCAATCCTCACTGTTTATATATATATTTTATCTAAATAGGATCTGGTGGTACATTAAGTAACTCATCTTTATCTGACTTAAAACAGCACCCGAATATATTGTCATCCTTTTCATCTGATGTCCATCCATATCCCTCATACTCCTCTTCCCATCTCACAGGCGGTCGTGCTGGATGCATTTCTAGACTGTGTGTAAACTCACTTCCACTGTATGGAACTTTCTTATCCGATCTATTTAAGTCTCCTCCTTCATAGTTAGGGAAATACTTTGGGTGCTTTCCAGATCTGTTATTCCTGAATAGTAGGTTGAACTCGTTCTTTCTCTCTTCCTCTGTTCGTCCCCTGGCGAACCTCTGCAGCTGTGTCCTGCCTTCTCTGTCCATCCCAGCCTTGATTTCTTCCTACTTGTGTATGGATCCTTTCTTTTCCTTTTCTGCTTGTTCTTTATGGTACTCTTCAATTCATACTTCCCATACAGTCCACCTATTTCCCAAAACTCTCTATCCAACTCTGTTCTGTCCTGCTGGAGATCCCGCTTTCTTCTACTATCGCCTCAATATCCACACATTTAGATTCTTTATTCTCAGTCTACTATATTCTCCAGTGGGTCCTTGCTATCCCACATTTCCAATTCGGTCCTCTTCAAAAGGAAATGGCAACTTTCATCATCCCCTTCATTAATCTCTGGCTTGCTCATTTTGTCCAGCTCAGTTTTCCTCAACTCTTCCTTTTCCACTGGTTTTAACTCTTCTTTTAATAATACTATTATATCAATTTTAATATTTTCTTCTTCTAGCATTGTGCTATCAGACTACTTTTTCTCCCTGATCTGACACTAACTCTTCTATCTCATCCTCTACAGTATTTCAGATTTCCTTGCTATTTTTGTCCTGTGCTTTTTCTTTCTTCTCTGTGTGTTTTACTGGAATCTCCTCACTTTTTAGCTGGCATCCCTGCAGGATTTTACACAGTTCTTCTTCTAAGTTATTTCTAATCTGTGTTGTTACTTCCTCTTATCGCCTGCCCAAAGCTTCAAAATGTTGTTCCATTTCTAGATTATTTCTATGATCCCTCTCTTCTGCATCTTGTCTACTTTTCCTATCTCTCTTCTGCATCCTGTCTGCTTGTTGCTATTTCCATTTTAATTTGTTTCAATAGTGACTCCATCATTGAGTTCATATTCCAGCATTCTTTTTTTATTTCTTCTATCGGTCTTAATATAATACCCTACACATTCCTTTTTTTACTGTTTTTCCTTCTTCCCCTTCGCTCACTACTTCCCTTTCTTCCTCCATACTATTATCCATTTTAATATACTAACAAAAATGTTTTTCTCTTTTTAATAGCTCAATTTGTTTTTGCTAAAGTTTCTTGGATTTTGTTTGCTTTACTAACTCGGCTAATTGCTGTACTCCACAAAGAAAATGATCTGTCTCCTACTCACCTCAAGACCTATGCCTAACTCTATTGATACACCTAACTTCTCACTATACATTCGCTTGATGCCCACCAACATTTAACTAACAGTGAAATAAATGTAACATATATAACAAAAAAATTATAAAATGCAACTCACCCTTGGCCTCTTGCAGCTGTTTTTCTTTTCTAAAATTTCCATGGTTCATGTTTATAATTTAATTTACACATCTGTGCCAGTTTCAAGCCTTTAAGATTTGATTTGACCTTACATTTATTTCCTTCTCTTTCTCATTTAATCCAATTCATAAAACATAAAACAAATAATAGACTGCCCTTTTCTCTCTTCACTCCTGCTGACAAAATTTATGTGAGAATGATTTGACATTTATTCAAATCATCCTCGGGTGCCAGTCACAGCGAGAAAGAAAGTTTACACAACATATATTATAAATCCCCTTAAAATTCTACTATGCATCTGTATAAATAATTTTTATATAATAAAATAATAATCTATTCAGAGTATGGAATTAATTGACATTCAAACTCAGGAAAAAAAATCTATACATATGCATTATTTTACTTTCAAATGCCTTTATTTGGCATTTGAAAGTACATATACATTATTTTGGAAAACAAAAAAAAAATTAATTCAAAATCATTAATTTTAAACAAAAAAATTTTATCTCTATACTCAATCTCCTCAGGGGCGGAAATAAGTTACAGGCCCCATGATTTTGGGCGAACAAACCTGGGGGGAAAATACTACATATATATTATTCATTATTATTTAAAATGGAAGGCAAAAAAAACATTATATGTACATATTAAACACTCTACAGGGTATTGCAGGGTGTGGGAATATCGAATTCCCCCACATTGGGTGCCAAACCTGGTGAAAAAAAATACTATGTAACTGTCAAGTTTGTACATTCGTGTAACAGAATTCAGAATCCAAGCAAAAGAGACCGAAGCTGACCAGACTAGGACTGTGACATCCCAAGTCCGACCACACCTACTCATAAGCCAGGATTCCAAGACTCAAGACCCTATGAATGACCACCTTGAAATTACACGTAATATACCTCTTTCCACACAGCCGACATAGGTCATGGAGAAGCAATAAGACTGATGAACCAAAAAGAGGTTCTTAATTGACTAAAATATATCACTAATCTAATTTAACTTAATGCATAGTTTTCACATATATAGGCTATAAATAATAATTAGAATTGGATTGAATTAGATCAATAACAAGACAGAGAACAAAATACATTAAATTAATTATATATTTATTTACAATTGGCATAGCTATATATCACTTATTTACAACAGCATTCAGCGTAGAATGTATGCAAACATTTGGTAATTATGAGAACACATTCTCTTTTTATATACAGTTCAAAATAGCTTTATATAAATAATTTTTATACAATTCAAAATAGCTTTATATAGATACTTTCATTTAATTTTCATAAATGGGTTTAACATGTGCCCATCTTATGAGTTGCTTTTCAATTAATACATAATCAATCACTACGTTATGTCTATAAATCTCAATAAGCCAAATCCTGTTACGTTTGTGGCTGGATATAAGTAATTATATTAAACTTTGATCATGAATTCATTTACTAAAATATACAATATGACTTAAATAACGAGCGCATAAACCAGCTCAAGTAATGATCGATCGAACATGGCTTTAGAGAGAAAATTTCAGAATGCTGAAAGCGTTATGTTAAGGTGGGAGAGTTAGCTGAAATAAGATTTTACCAATGCACTATGGCACAGGTAAACAGTAATAGGAAAAGTCGCTCTGCGGATGGATGAAATAACTTCAGGGTTCTTGCGACAAATGCTGGTACCCTGTAACCGATCGCAATGCTGCATGAAAAAGAGCATTGTGTTCAGGAATGGCGGGGGACTTACGTGCTAACCTGGCCTTGGCTCAGGCTTTGCTACTGCTCTACCCTATAAGAGAAGATGTGCTGGCAACGCCATGGCTACATCTTGAGATACATATATTACGTATAGCAGCAAAACGAGAATAATTTTATAAAATAATATATCACATCTGCCAAGCAAAGAATAGTATATTTCATACTATGAAATACGAGTTAATAGCATATTAGCTCTATCAAATTGGGACCAACTCTTGTGTAGCCTGGTAATAAACATCTATGCTACAAAAGGGAATATTATTACATCTGTACTTTGACATGCTCAATCTATTCAGTTACTTATAGATAATAAATATTTAAGGAGGGAAAGTATATTTCTATAGACTTAAGAATTTAAATGACAAATATACTTATCAATATGATCAAGGCTAAATTTAATTCTTAATTAAACTTATCAAGTTAAGTTTTTTTAAATGGTTGATTAACAGAACCACATTTCACATATGAAATCATTTAAATAATAAAAAAAAAATAGGATTTCGAAACAGTGCAGAAAGTTGACTTTATAAACAAAATACACGAAGATTTTCAAATAATATCTTCTTAAAATGTACATGAAATTAAGTGTTCACTGTTTCAAAATATTGGCATATGAAATATAATAAGCATCTAAAATAAAATAAGCAAAGAAATATAGACACAACCACAGTGATATAACTTTAAACTAAATAATTTTCTTTGAAGTGAATGGGAAATATAAATAAGTCAGATTATTTAAACTTCAACACATTAAATTTTGATAGCAATTGACATATTTAAAATATTAACTAAATGGATTTAAAGTTTTGGGTACATATTAGTTTTATAATTATTTTAAAAAGAGAGTTAGCTAACTTATATATAAACATTTACATAAAGAATTACACAGAGCTCTGTGGTTTGAAAATTAAAACGGTACCGGTATTTTTATCTGGACTGCAAGTTCTTGCTGTAAGTTTGGTGAGTTTTACTGGGCGGCATCATCTTTCCAATTCTGTTAGACTGATCTCTGCTAGTGGCATGATGGTGGTTTAGGCATTTCGATGAGAGAAACCCCGTTCTCCCATGGAGTAACAGCAACAAGATGCTCACTTTTAGCCGGACATGTTAAACATTACCAATTGTGAATACTGGATGCAATTCTCACTAACAATATGGCTGTCTATCCTTGTAAAAAAATACAGAGTATTTATATGTTTTCCTTATCGGAATCTCTCGCCTCAAGACTCACTAAACTCAGAAATTTAATTAAATGTTTTCAAATTTACAATCCAGATTTTTAAAATCTTAGATAACTTATGTTAGAAACATTCCATAAGCTATTATTATAATTAAGATTTTTCATTGCAAACAATTGTCCAATTTAGATTTTAAAATAACTTACTCTTATCTAAGGATATTTTAATTAGTAAATTTTGAACTGGTTTTACTTTTTACAGATTCCAGGTGTGGTCATTAATGACACTTGTTTACAATCAAAAATCTTTTTAATTACTTGACCAGCTTTTTATTTTTATCTTACATTTAATAGAAACTCTTCTTATTTAAAAACAACCTTTTAACATTTTTTTAAAATGCAAACCTTTTTACATATTTATTTAAAATAATTTACAAACATATTTTGATATAGCTTTTAAATATATTTTTGAGAAACTTTTCCCTGAAATATATTTAAAACAAGAAATCTTTTTACAATTTTTAAAGACATTTAATATTATTTTTAGATAATGGCTTTTACATATTATAGAATCATGTCTTTCTTCTATATAGCACAGATTATATATCCACATACAAAATTATAATATTAAACAACAAAATTAATAATTCACACTTAACTTAAATAATATAACGAACATTTTTAGAAATATTAAATAAATTTAGTATGCTATAATTTTACTAATCCTATCTAATTATAGCATTGGTTCACACGTAAATATATAATACTGTTTATATAGACATGAACGAATTTTAAATTTATTAACATTGTTTTGCAAATCACTATCTCCCATCTTGGCCATTATAGTTATTTCTTTGACTTAATATATATATATATATTTAAAAGTTTATCAAACAAAATGTTTTATTTTTATTTTGTGAATTTTCGTGTTTAATGATGCAAAACGCACTCATACATATACATAGCGATGTGTATAGCTGGGATGGGCAAAAGAAAAAAAATAGAGCAAGTGTATACCCCCCCATACCTTTTTTATGAGCTTTAATTCATTATGACCCCACAAATGACCATTGATTATACATCAACTTTTAAATATTAGTTTTGTTAGCAAAATAATATATATATTTTTAATAATACATTAGCAATAATATATATTTCTTTAATAATAGGTTAAGTATACAAATACATATTTGTCCAATTATCACAACAGGGTTTGATTATACCTGTCCTGTTGCAATATATATATATATATATTGTAGCGATAGGGGAAATTATTAATTGCTAGATATATGCCTATCCAATCTAAAATTATTTGTAACTACACCTTGATTAGCATAGGATAGCAAATGAGAATCATCACACTGAAACATCAGCATTAAAAGACTTTGTAATATTGAAGAGAGTTAAAGGCCTATTTAAACACAAGCATACTAAGCTATTGTCACTTCCCAATAAAATGAAGATGAATGAGAAGAACTAATAGAAAATCAATTGTGAAATTCCTGGAGGCTTGGCGTTTATTCTACGCATTAGTAATTTTCTAACAAAGAATCTTCCTATTCTTCTTTCCAAATATATAGCACTATTCATATCAGTGGCGCACACGCCAAGTGGTTCATATAACTTAAAGCAAAAATATAGAGAATTTATAAAATCATTATTATAAAGTTGGAAAGGGATGATATCACTTTATTCAGTTAGCTAAGATAAAAGTTTTCCATGATGCCACTAGATTAGCTTTCACCTTGATGGTATCACATTAGAAATGAGTCTGAACTCATTCAGTACATTTTTATTGGCAATAGCGCATTCTAATAAACTAAGAAAAAATGATTTTATATTTATATCTATATTGATAAAATTGCGAAGATCCCAAGAGTTACTAAAAGAAAATAGATCAAAGCATTCTTATATTATTTGCTAGCTCTCATTTTTACTTATATTGATGAAATGACATGAGTAATCTCATTAGCTTAAGTCAACAAGTGTACATGTATATAATTACAGCGATATTTATTATTAACCAGATTATTTATCACAATAAAAGGTAAGAATATGATGATATAAAAAATATCATAATAATAATGATAATGTTATAGTGATATCATAATAATGATTGTAATAGTGATGATGATGAGACTAAATATGGCTGTTAATAAACTCATATCATTAAATTGTTCTTTTAACTTATGTGACTTCCAGTTGTAAATCATCCCTATTTACTACTTCGATTTGCAATAATACTAGTGGTGATGATTGGATCATCATGAATATCTTTTGATAATATTCATTCTTTTAACTCTATTTACTAAAATATATTCATACATAAATATTAAATTAATGATTATAATTATTAGCGATGATTGCTTGTTGATCGTACTTTTAGTATAGTATTATTTTAAAACATTTTTAACTATTGTATTGATGATATCCATCTTTGATGAGTGACATGACTAAAATTCAATACAAATACACTTTAAGGCTTTATTGTTGAACTATAATTATCAAAATTTGTTATTTCGCTATAACTTTGAATATTTAAATACTTATACATTCTAGTTTACCTATTATTTATGGATGCTTGAACATTTTATTAAAGATTACCTTTAATATATTAATTGGTAATACTTTATTAAATTATACAATGTGATAAATTAAAACATTAAATTTAAGACAAGAAACAACAACAACGCCAATATTCTTTTAAATAATAACTCAAAACCAATAATATTATAATTATATTTATTGTCACTACTTACTCTTTTCCTTCTTTAAATAAACTCCACTTTAATTAACAGTCGTATTTACGCTATTAATTAATGCAAAAAATTAATAATATAAAAAATTTTGCAAGTATAAGCAAATAAATCTAACATATTATCATTTCTTTGATATCTCAAAATAGTTTTAATTTAAATCACAGTTATAAAAAAAAATACATATTCTATATATGTCATTTAAGATCTTTTTTCTTACTTCATTATCAAGGTGTCAAATGTATATATTTGTATATGTTATTTTACCATTCAAATTTAATGCTCCATTTTTAAATTTACCATTTTTAAACCACTATATATAACCCATTCTTATTGTTGAAAGTTAATAATGCAATGATCTGCAATGTTGCGATATATGTTTAAAATGTATGTTCCATAAATTATATATATAGTAACATTCTTTCTTTTTTATAAACTATAGAAATGTAATAAAATAAAATAATATATTAATTTTTATAAATAAGATAAATACAAAAATAAAAAATATTTAGATAAATGCATATATATTTATAGGTTGCTCATTATCATTAACAACTCGAAGAACAATTAAAAAAACATTTCAACATTATAATATATAATAATAAAAAAATAATAAAAAAAATAATGAAAATTTTAAGTTTGTAAGGTTAAACGATATTGTGTTATGTTAAGATATTGCAAATAATCATGATGTTGCTCTTTTAATTGAAAGCTGTATCAAAGAAAATTATTAACTAAATTTAAGGTTTGCTTTTAGATGTTAAGAATAAAAATCATAAAAGAAATCAGAGATGACCATGCATTTTTACTTATTAGAATATCTGAGTTTGACTTTCAGATCTGCTTTCTTTTTGTTCAATAACAATTAAACAAAAAAAAAAAAAAGTTATTACAGATTAATTTTTAAGAGAGAATTTTAACTAATTGACTTGTTGTTTCTTCAATTCATTATTCACACATTGGTTTCCTGCCCATTTAAAAAAGTTTATTTATAAGTAGTTTTTTGAATAAGTAAATTCGTGATTTTAAGTTTATTTTCTCCTTTAAAAAAATTGATGTTACACTTTTTAGATGATTACAGGTAACCATCAGCAATGATTCATATCAAACTTGGTTCTGTACATATTTTTAGTAACATCTTTCCTTCTCCTATTTCCTTTCTCCATTCAGCCCACAATGAGCTTTAATAAGCCAGAAACTAGAAACAAAAGCATTCCATTGTGTGGTTGGTTTCAAACTCATAATACATGGTTGTTACTTGATACATACCCATATAGATCATTATTTTTAACCTGTTCTGTGAAGAACTATAGCAGAAAAATAGTTAGCAATGCAGAGTAATAGTATTATGCATATATTAACAGTACACACTGATATTTTACTCAATAACTTCTTATTAAACTGTTCCTATTCCAATATTTCTCTTTAATATTGCTGGAAATTGCTTATATGTAGATTTACAACATCTTCATTTCCTGTAATATCTATACTTATCTATACTATTTTTCTCATTTTTATAGAATAAAAAAATCAAATCAAGTTATTTTTCTTCCTTCAGATTTGAGTTTAGGTTCAAATAATAATCACTTGTTACATTCATTTAATAATAATAATAATATGGGAGTGACTGTCTCTCCAAAATATTCATATATTGAGTCTGAAAATAAATTGATACTTTGGGTCTGATCAAAAATAAAACTATACTGCATTTGATCATCTTCAAAAAAAAATTAAGACTAAGATTCATCTTTAAAAAATTAATAACTAAACTGATTAAAAAATTGTTTCAACTGATTAGTATCAGAATTTAAATCCAAAGAAAAAACATTCTAAAACTTATCTTAAAAAAAATCAAAGCCATTGTATTTGACATCTGTCACAATCAATAAGATTTAAAAATTGATCATGATTGCTATCTTACATCAAAGCATCTTTTTTTGTGCGCTAATCTTATTGATTTATATATTAAATAAACAAACTAGATAAATATAATTATCAAATATGTGTAAAAGTGATTCTTAGTTTGTACAGATGGTATTCATTCTTTCAAGATTGATACATTTTTTTTATCTCCTAATCTTAATAATCTATCGCCTTATTTTTATACTTTTCTGATTCTAAATGAGTTTTAATAAACCAAAGTTAGCTAATATGACATCTTATTTAATAAAAAATATATATAATAAACTGTCATCAACATTATTACCTCATAATTTATTATTCATTAAATTTTATCTATAATAAATTTAGAGTAATAATAAATACACATAT